>VBSM01003169.1:6202668-6217121 GCA_008086735.1 Cheirogaleus medius | reverse complement strand
ATTTGTACCCCCATAATATGCTGAAATAAAAAAAAAATTAAAAAAAAAAAGAATTAATAGAGTGAGGGAGTGAAGAGACCACCCACAATGGGAAAAAATATTCACAGATCACTCATCTGATAAAAGACCAATATCCAAATATACAAGGAAGTCATACTACTCAATAGCTAGAAAACAAATAAACCTATTTAAAAATAGGCAAATTACATGAATAGCCATTTCTCAAAAGAAGACATAAAAATGGCCAATGGATAGATGAAAAAAATTGCTCAATATCACTAATCCTCAGGGAAATACAAATAAAAACCTTAATGAGACTTCACTTCACACCTGTTGGATTGGTTATGAAAGATAACAAGTGTTGTTGAGGACGTGGAAAAAAGGAAACCCTTATACACTACTGGTGGTCTGTAAATTAATGTAGGTATTTTGGAAAACAGAATAAAGGGTCCTCAAAAAATAAAAATAGCATAACCATATGATCCAGAAATCTCACCTTTGGGTATATACCCAAAGAAATTGAAATCGGTATGTCAAAAAGTTGTCTATACTGCCATGTTCATTGCAGCATGTTCACAATAGCCAAGATATGGAAAAGCTTAATTGTCCATCAATAGATCAATGGATTTTAAAAATGTCACACACACATGCACACACAAACACACACTGGAATACTATTCAGCCTTAAAAGACAAGAAATTCTGTCATTTGTAATAACATAGATGAACTTACTTAGTGGACATTATATTACATGAAATATGGCAGGCACAGAGGGACAAATACCACGTGATCTCATGTACATGTGGAACCTAAAAAAGTCAAAGTCATAGAAGTAGAAAGTAGAATGTAGTTTACCAGAGTATGGAGGAGGGGGGTCGGATGTGGAAAGGGGAAACATTGTTCAATTGGTACAAATTTTCATTTACACAGGAGAAATAACTTCTGGTGTTTTCTTGCATAACGTGGTGACTATAGTTAATAATAATGCATTTTATTTTCAAAGTAGCTAAAAGAGAGGATTTTAAATGTTCTTATTACAGAGAAATGATAGATATTGAAGATAATTGATAGTATAATTAGCCTGATTTGATCATTCCACAATGTGCATATATATCAAAACATCACATTGTGCCCATAAATATATACAATTATTATGTCAATTAAATATAAAATTAAACTTTAAAACATCTATGCAAATTATGTACCATATTTTATAAGATAAACATCATATTTTTTCAAAATCAATAGGTTGCATTGTGCGTTCCACATAGGTGTTAAGCTTTTCTAAAACCCATAGCCCATTAATTTTAACCAGGTTTAAGTAGTCTATGAGAGCTTTGTTTTGTTTTGTTTTTGAGCTACAACCTTGTCTGAATGTTGTATCTCATTAAAGTGAACCTATTTTGCTGGTTGTATTTAAAGAATACATCATTTCTGATGTGGTCAAGATGAAAAATAACATTAAGATGCCAATGCCATCTTAACACATCTGGCTATAAATGTGAAAAACAACTGTGGAGACCAAGAAATAATAGGTATTTGAGTCAAGGTCAGCAAGGTATTGAAAAATATACTAGTAAAGATTAGGTCTCAATGAGGGTCAGTTTCCCCTGGTGGGACTCTTAGAATGCTTTCCCAGTGCTCGAAAAAAATCATAATAGAGAGGAAATATCTTCAGCAGAAATATGTTCATAAAAACATTAAGTTTAATGTAATTAGCATGTGGAAAGTGAGAGGATTTATATTATAAATTGCAACATAAGTTTTAATAACAAACCAAAAAATCAAAAATATAAAAATATATTACTAGAAACTTTATTCCTGAGTAAAAATGTAAAGAACATCCTTTTATGACCATGATTAAAGTACCATGCAGAAATCAGACCTGAGCATGGTGGGGTGTGTAGGATGAGGATGAGGAAGACTTTGTCTAGCCATGGAATATAAGGGTTAATCCTCAGCATCATCAGAGACAATAATAAAAAGAAGAAGTCTGTGTCTACGTAAATATTACAGTTCTAAACAGGAAAATTCTTTTCAAAAATTAATCAAACAAAATAAACTGTGCTATAAAATAGGAGCCCCACAGGAAAATACAAAAATGAGTACCAAGGGAAATGAGGATATTTTTATTGGGGAAGATATAGCCAACAAATAAATGAGTGAATAAATATAATAAAGTATATTATAATTTTAGTTAATGAAAATTGATAAGAGAAAATAAGTGGGTAATTGGTGTATGTGTGTGTGTGTATGTATATAGGAAGGTAATATGATTGGGAGAAATTCAGACATAGGACAAATCAAGAGTGTAATTTAGACAGTGTGATCAGCTCCGCATCACTGAGAAGATAATATGCAAATCAAGGTATTAGTGATTAAAAGGAGCCAACTATGTTAAAACTTGTGGTGGAGATGTGGATGCCTGTTTCAGGCAGGAGTTACAGCAGTTGCAAAGACCCTCACATGGGGATTAAATAAGCCTATGTGAGTCTCAGAAAGAAGATGCATATGATAGGAGCATAATTTGGGGGGAAAGTAGTAGTAAATAAATTCAGAGAGACAGGCAGGAACCACATCTCATAAAATGTGCTCGATATGGTTTAAAAAAAAGGTATGGGTAGATGCAGATGACATTAAAAAGTCATTCTCCAACACCATCAAAACAAATTTTCATAATTTTTTGTTGTGAGAGTATCGACCTATCTCTTAAGTCCTTCTGTCACTTTGCAATTCAATTATAACTTTTACTGGTCTCTACATCATATTTAGTCATGCAGTGTTTTAAGTTATTTAGCAGAGAATCTACTTGAGGTTGAAGACCACAACACTCATTTTTGTATCTTTAAAGCATCTAATATGCTGTCTTTCTCTGGCATTAGTAATTATTTTTGACTTGGCAAGTGTCCTGGGGCTGTGCATAATGGAACAAATAAAATTAATCTGAAGTGAATTTTTGTTGAATACACTGGCATGATTTGCATGATTTATTATTTTTGATCAAGTATTCTGTGAATAGTTTTCTTGATGTTATTTGTGATTGTGTGTTAACATTAAAGTATGGTGGAGGTTCTTTTAAATGGCACTGGGAAAACAGTATCTAAGTGTATGTTAGAGTTACTGGAATAGGGAACTTTGTCTTATTGAACTTCATTAGCATACTACTCTAGGCATTAAAGCAATTCTAACAAAGTTAGTAAATCCAAATGGAAACCTTCTGCATGTTGCAACTTCTGTAAAGTTAATTAAAGGAAACCAAGGGTAGTCAATACCATAGATGCACTATATCAGATCTGAAGAAGCACAAGGAGACTGGATTATTGAATTCCAAGGATTTGCTTACATTTCAGGGATGATGTAAATCAATGACGTGGGAAAGAAAGTTTACAGCCCTTATTACTTCTACTCTTCAGTTTTCTTGTCTCAGACTCTATGATATGATGATGTAAAAATATTACTGGATCCTTTAAAAAACAGTAAACTGTTATTTGAAAAGTACTATTACAAGGTGAGCCAAGTTAATAGAATTATATGCAAGAGAAAGTTAAATACAGTCAATTAACATAGACAAATTTAGGAGGAAATGATGTTCTTTTTTTTTCCCCTAGTCTTATAAACATGATTGACATATACATAAAAGACCGTAAATGTGGATTTCAGCTGCTTGATCTTCACTGTGTAGTGTTTTTCTTTTCCCCCCAGCAGGTTTATAAAAGTTTGCACTTTGGGTCAATATGAATAAGACAAAATAAATCACTTTTAATAACATAAATTCTTTAAGTGACCCTTTTCCTTCCTCGTATTAAACAGAAAATGGTCTGTGCATAATAGCACATAGTTTATAGAAATAATACAAAAGGGAAACAAACCCTATCTTTAATTTTATTGGTGCTCCTCTCTGTTGAAGAGCATCTTGATGTTAGGCCACCATTAGTCACTAATGAAAATAAACAACTTTTTGTAAGGATTTGGATTAAGTGAAAAAGGAATTACTAATGGAAAGTATGCATTTCTATATTTTTCTTTTGCAGTAAATGAAATAAATAACTTTCTTCTCTAAATTATAAAAATCTGCCATGATGTGAAGAGCTCTAAAGAAACATAGCTTTATTTCTAAATATTTATTTTTCTTAAGGTCTCATATAGTCAAATTGTTCCTTCCTATTTACCAGTTTACTTATTTTTTAACTTGAATACATAAGGATAGTTATACAATCATTGGATTGTAAAGACTTTGTTTTCATCAAATGTCTGTTTTCTTTTTGTGAGATTTTTTTACCCAAGAAACTAATGAAAGTTGTGTACTCTCTCTTCAGAATAATGCACTAAGCACCCCCTCCCCCACAACTTCCGAATATAGTTTCAAAGGGTTTTGGAACTTTGGAACTCCCCTGTCTAGTATACAAAGAAAAGCAGTTTTGAACCATGTTTCTAAAGCTCTTAAGAAAAGGTATTCCATAACATCACTTAGTAATGCATTCCAAATGGTTCGAAACCTTTCTTAATCAATACCATATCTCAGAAGAGATCAGACCTTATAAGTCAATGCAGACAAAAATTAATTGCCTTCCTTTTCACTGTTCTCGGGCTAAATTGAACAGGTACAATGAAAGGAAAGCAACTAAAAGTAAAAATTCCAAAATCTAGATTTTCTTCATGCCACTTTAAGTTGAATGAAATTTTCTCTCTGAACTATTGACAAACTAATAAACATGAGAATTGTATTATGAATGTTTCATTTCTTAATTGAATTCTATACTGTGATTATTCATAAAACAAACATTTATGTTTAAAATTCCTTTAGTACATTCATTGGGGTCTGAATGCAATTCCTGAGACCCCGATAATAAGGAACTGAAGGTTGAAAACAATGACTTTCTCAACAGAGTTGAACATCTGCTCACTGTCAATATTTCCAACATCTCATTTAACCAGCTTTCTCCATAGTTTTCTTTGGTTCAACCTGAAATGTGAATGGAAAGCAACCCTAATTCACCACACATTCAGTTGTCTTTAGCTTAGAAGCCTTTTCAGCAACAGAAATTTAACAAATAATTATTTATTTACACACAAACTTACTTCTCACCATTGTTTATTAAATTTTTACCCTTCACAAATTAGTTTCTCTAGCCTTTCCAATCTCTTAAATTTTTTTCACCGTTGATTACAAAAGTCACAACTTACTCTGTAGCTCTCCAATACTGTTCTAGAGAGAACAATAAGAAAAGACTGCTCTATCCTCACTATTATAAGCAAATAAACGTGAATAAACACAATGTTGTATAAAAAGTGAATGAATACATATCATTACCATATGCTATTAGGATCATATGTAACATCATCACTTTTATTTAAGTTAAATGAAGATAAAATGAAGTATTCTAGAATGTTTACTTTTTGAACTTAGTTATACCATTTCACATACATTCCACGTGATTCTACTTAAATCAGATATTTAAACACAAGTTTAAAAAATTTGTGTAGTTTTAATAAAAGTTCAATTTTCATGCTAAACACCTTTCTGAGAATGAGCCAGGATGATGATACACAGACAATGTAGCACACGGAAACTGGTAAATCACTTTGATATATACAAGAGGACTTACAGAAATTTGACAGTATGCGTATCACATGATCATGTGATACACGATATCCATTTTAATTTTCCATTTGTGCTTCCTGCCCTAAAATTTTGTTGAAGAACTCATTTAAATTCTACTTGAAGTTTCTTTGGTGGTTCTAATTGCCTTTGCCTGTAAGAAAAGAAAAATCAAGGAAGGGATGATATACATGGATGATAAAGAAAAGATCATTCTTTTTCTTAAAGTCTTGAAATTCCAATTAAAAATGACTGATTAGTCACCCATGTTCAACCTCTATGCCTCTCATAGCCCACTAAAATGATAGTTAAAAGAACAGAATAAGATTTAAATCCACAAGGATAAGATTAGGGTGCACACTACAGTCTATGAAATGTATGGCATATTTTTGTGTGTGAGTGAAGAATGAAAACTGAAGAATGACTAGTTTCTGGAACATCAACATTCACCAGCAAATTATATAAAATGCTTAAAAAGTAGAATTAATTAAATGTATAATCTTGTTTGGAAGAAAGCAGAAGGAATCGCCAGAATAGTAAGTGAAGAACCTAAAACTGAGAATGCTGGCTGAGTATATCGAGGAAAACTGGACATTTGGAAATCTTCTAGTTACCACACCATGGATTTGACATCTACTCAATATTTAAGACTTTCCTGATGTTATCAATAGTGATATTAATAGGGCTTTTCAAAATTGTATAATGAATTATGGCAATGTATAGAACATGTACATAATTCAATCAATGCACCAATATCTTTGAATATAATAACATCGGTAAAGAACCTATTCAAGGTGCAAAATAGGCCAATGAATTTTAAAGTAACAAAGTTAGAAATGTTCCTTGATATAGGTGCAATTTCCATATTTTAACTAACCATGAAAAAACTATATATTGAGTTAAGATATAGTGTCAAAGAAGATTACCTACGATAATCTGACAACCGTCTATCTTGTGAAGCTGGATTTATTTAAAATACTTCAAGCAAAATAACATTTTCCAACAGAATAAATACCAAAGTGGATATGACAATATATTAAATAAGACATTAAAATATTTATAAAAGTATGAAACAATGCCACTTTTCTCATTAAATATTTGTAGGCTTGGAAAAATAATTATGTTTCAAAAACAGGTATTACACTTATGTTAAAATGTAATAGATTATTATCATTTTAAAATGATTAATATATAAATATGTTAAATATTATCAGTTTTAATTTTAATATAACTATCAACATATGTACTCCCACATGAGCAAAAGCTCTTTGAGCCATCAATAATTTTTAATAGTATAAAAGAGTCTTGAGACAAAAAACATTAAAAACTGTTTAATTAGAACAACTAAGAAAGATTTCCATTGAAACACAGGAACTGAACTTATTCTGTTGCTTTAAAATCTATATTTTTCTTACACCATCAACTTCTGTTATCACAGAAGTTTTTCCCTCAACTTCTGTTATTGCCCAGATTTTTTTTATTCATACATGCATCAAACATAAAATATTGTGCATGGATATATGTGGATAACAATGTTATTCCAGGTGTCTGTGTATGCATATCATGTGTGTGCAGTTTGTATATGAGAAAGAATATGTGGATGTCATAGACATGTGTTGGCAAAGGCTAATGTTGATATCAACCCTTCATATACTATCAGCTTATTCTGAGAAATCAAAAGAGTAGTATATGCATTTATTTGTAATGCCAATATTTTTTTTAAGTTTTCTTAGTTTTACTATTGGTCTCAATCCTTTATAAATAAGATGTTTTAAGATATAACTTAAAAGTTGTATTGTATTGCCTTTGTTTTTACACTCTAGTAGTGTTAGAATATAAGCTCCCTGAGGGTACCAATTTTTGCCTATTCTATTGACTATCTTATCACAAGTATCTAGAAATATCCCTGGTATCAATAAATATTATGTGAATTCTCTAAGAATATATAACAGAGAAATTGTAAAAAGAATCACAGATAAGGTGGCATTGACCATCCCCACAACTGGATATTTCTGCTTGTTCTTTTCTTTCTCAAAATTTTACTTCATTACTTAGGCCTCTGTCCCTCATAATTTCACCCTATCTTCCCTTGATTCTTTTCTCTTTCTCAGGTTCCAGGGTCCCCAAGCCTTGTTAACCCAATCTCTAAAGATATAATAAAAATTCATTTAACAAAATTACAATAATACCAGTAATTTTTTTGCCCAAATCTCCCCTATCTGGGCTTGTCTTTTATGACAAAAGGCACCATATTACAGTATTTTTTTCCAGTGACAACAGTAATTATCTTTTCTCATATCATAAAATACAGAATTTTATAAGAAAAAGAGATTCTCTTGACATTTTTTAAGATAATACATGACATCACATATGAATGTGTAGAAAAGCATATTGGGAGCATTTGGAAGACTGTGGACAGATTATTAAAAAAAAAGGTAGAGGAGGAGTATGAACTAAAGCAAAGCCAGTCAGCCTGGAGCAATGGGGATAGAGTACAGAAATGTGCAAGAGAAAGAAATACTGCGATGTATTTTAAGTAATTATATATGAAATAAGGGAGAATTCAGAGATGACTGAGGTATCATGCTCACTTTCTGGGAGGAGAAAATATGCTATATTCAAGCTAATGCCTACAAGGAAAAAAGATGTGTAGATAGTAAAATTAGTTTGAAAATCTTGACTTGTGGTACCTGTGAAATAACGAAGTGAAGATGTTTAGGTAGCATTTAGTAATATCTTGTTCTGTCATTTAGAAGAAAAGCCAGGTCTGGGAAAGAGAATTGACAATCACATATTAAAGGTAGAAACAGGAGCCAATAAAAAAGATGCAATAAACTAGCAAAAGCCAAGAACAAGCTGCACAAGTACCCCATGGGAGACATCTATGGCTCAATGCTCTTAAATATTTGGGGAAATTTAAATAGAATAAAGAAATATTTTTTAAAAGACACAAATGCAAAAGGGAATCCTTTATATCATTTATTCAATTATCAGAATCTGTGTCCACAAAAAAAAAAAAAAATAGAGAAAATTGTGGCATGTCAACTTCATGGATCATAATTGAGTCATAAAATGACTGCATAATATAGATCCCATAAGGAAAATATTTAAAATGGTAGACTAAATATTCAAAAGGATGCATTATAATTGTACCTTTAAAAATGTCAGAATATAATTAACTATTGGAAAGCAGGACCAAAGAATGTTTATATATTAGTTCAGTGGTCAGATACTCTGGATTTGAAACAGCATTTGACAGTATTTTTTAACTTTTGCAAGTTTTTCCCTCCTAATTTTCTAACTCTCAGTATCCTTATTTGTAAACTGGGTCTAATAATAGTACCTCATTCTACATGTGAAGAGAACTGAATATGATAAGCATGGCTTGTCACATGACTGTATCACTTAGTAAATGTTAGATATAATTACCAATTTTGATTAATGGAAGAAAATGGAAAAAAGCAAAAGAAGTTGCTATTTTTGGATGGTTGAATTTTGTTTTTGTTTTTGTTTTTTTTTCTTTAGGAGACTAGATACCGTAGTCAGTCTGCATTAATTCATTTTTGCACCTGGGTAAGTTACTTAGTCTCTCTGGGCAATGACAGTAGTGTGTACCCAAAAGATTTGTTGTGAAAATTGAGTAAGATAAAACCTAAAATAGTGCTTCATGCATGTTTAGGACTCAATTTTGTTAATGTTCATAGTATTTCACTTATTCTCATTGTAATAAAGTAATTTTATTCATATCTTAAAGTTTTTTTACTTAATGTTTAAAAAATATATACCATTCTTAAAATATAAACTCAAGATTGAAAAATATCTAAGGAAGATAAATTACTCTGACCTTCAAAGATAAACCATTTTTCTTTTTCCCAATTTTACTGATCCATCTAGAAAATAGTATGTAGTCATTGTATTGTATAATGTTGTACTGTGATATTTAAGCTTACTTTGTGTATACGTTAAAATATATGGGAATATCCACTTATAAACTTGGAAGATCACAGATCATTTATTTTCATACCCTTGACATTTTGTACATTATATTTTAATTTCCATGTTTATGAGTTCTATGATAGGAAGTAAATACACACTATCTTAGAAATGAGGATGAATACTCAAGAAAAATACAATCTAGAAGATAAAATTTTAAGGTCAAGCAATATAAGTCCCTCACAACTTCTACTTTTTAATATAAAAAACAAAAAGAATGAAACAAGAGAAATGTCAAGGATAACTTCAAGTTTATTCACATCTACATTAATAAACTAGATGCTTCAGAAACTGAGGGGTGTAACTAAGGTACAAAAAGAGGAAAACAATGCAATTTTGTGAATGCACAAAATAACACTTAAAAAATCATAGTGTTGTTACTGTTTTTTAACAAAATAAGGTGCCCTACCGGTATACCACGTATCTCACATGCTTAGCCTTACTTCTGCAGTAATACAAATCCAATAATCTCCCGAGGAATATAGATAAATGTTATTATGTCAGAGAGTAAGTTCCTATGTATGACTTTAGGAATTCTAGGTCAGAATCAGATATATGCAATAATTTCCTATTACTGTTGCTAAAATATCATTGTAGTTATTATAAAATGATATATTCTATAATAATATAACCTACTTTTCACCTTGATGAGGCAGCAAAAAATCAAAATTAAGTACATTTTATTGTACACTTGCTTAAGAGCTTGGACCCTAAGGCTACACCAGTATCTTTAGATGTAACTCTGCCACTTGTTAGTTGTGACCTTAGATCAATATTGTAATATGTGTACTTCTTAGTTTTCTCATTTATAAAATGAAAATAATTATAATTACCTATACTGGTAATGCAACTCTTATGACTATTATTATTATTAAATGAGTTAATACACACATATGTAGTACCTAGAAATAGTGGCTAGCAAACAGGTAAGCACACAGTAAGTATTATCTTTAGTAATACATACAAATGTATGTATCTATAGGCCTTAAAACATATAAATTATTGTGGATAATTTTTTCAATAATGTACCAAAAATCTTCCCTTGATCAAATTTCACCACTCTCCATCTATGCCTACCAACTTTTCACAGTGGTGGTTCCTCATTGCATTTGGAATAACATCCAAAGGCTTTAATTAGATCTGGCTCCTCTTCTACTTGCTCATGCCAAATCATCTACCTTAATCTTATTTATGTTCCTTGAAAAAGCCAAACAAACGTCTACCTTGTGACCTTTGCACTTACCACTCTTGTCTCCACCAATTGTTGCCCAGATGTTTACATGACTCAGTATTTCAGCTCATTTTTTTTTGCCTCTGCCCAAAATTTGTCCACCCTGGATTCCCTTACTGTTCTTCATCATTTTGTGTCTATTTCACTGCTTGACATATGGTTGAGAACTAAATGAACATAGTACTCTGTTTTGCATTCCCTGAGCCTAGAAGAGTGCCCAGCATGCAATAGATACTGTATTAATTCATTAATCAATATCTATTATAATTATCTAAGTCCAAAATATACAGAATATTTTTCTAATTATAAAATTATAACTGCTAAGTGTATAAATTTTCAGAAAATAAAGAAAAATATTTGGTAAAATTATATTGTCAAGAATCACTTCTCCCCTCCCCATTCCAAGATAGGATATTATTGAAACTTTTTGACATATTTTGTTTCAGACTACTTTTAATGCATTAATGTTACAAGAATTGATACGAAGGATTAGTCAAGGTTGTGTCAGTAAAACAAATCATTATAGCTATTTGGAACAGGAATAGGTTTAATACAAGGAATTCAATGTTCACCAAATTATTGAGTAATACACACATAAAGCTACTCAAGGTCACTGTTAGCTCCCTTTTGCTGCTTCCTCCCAAGGTGTCAGGCAGTTGCAGGAATCAGGAAACTTCAGAGGATGATCACAGCTGCTTATAACAAAGAGGGAGGTGATTAACAGGAAAACATCCAGAACACTTCAAAAATATCATGACTAACAAAGTCTTTTTGTCCACTATGTAGGAGGAAAGATAATGTGCCCCAAACTTTTTCTACCTCAATCTCTTCACCTCAATGAATGCTAAGTCTTTTTCCCAGTTTCCTACATCAACAATCCAGATGATTTTATTAGCCTTTAATCTATCTCCTCCAACAATTTCAATTGTACTTGAGTACTGTTTAATACAATTCCAAAATTATTTGAAAACTCCCCTTTCTTTCCATCTTTACTTGTAGCAATTCATCTCAGCCCTCAATTACTGCAACAGTCTACATTGTTTCTCCCCTCCAATTTATTTTGTATATAAAAGTCAGAACTGAAATGAGAGGCCCTTCCATAACACTTTGGCATTATTAAAGTTTGTGAAGCACAAGATGTAGCAATTGACTATATAAGGTGAGTAAACGTTTTAAAGGAAGTGTGGTTTAACTCACTCTAGAGGTAGACTGGATAAAGATATCAAGCAAGCAATTGAATTGTATGTCTGGAGCATTGGTCAGAAATTGAAATTTTAAAAAATAATTTGAAATAAACAGAATTATTTCTTCTAAAAAGTCTGACCTAATGATGATAACCTTTCTAATACACTAAGTTCTTAAATAAAGTATATTAGAGTGAAAGTAACATTCAGTGACTAATTCATGAAGTTGAGCTCGGAAAGACAGTCTAAAGGTAAAGGAAAAAAGAGCAACAGTAGAAAGTCATTAAGAAGAAAGAAGAAGGAGAAGAAAGAAGAAGAAGGAGGAGGAGGAGGAGGAGGAAGAGGAAGAAGAGGAAGAGGAAGAGGAAGATGAAGAAGAAGGAAGAAGAAGAAGAAGAAGAAGAAGGAGGAGGAGGAGGAGGAGGAGGCGGCGGCGACGACGACGACGACGATGAGGTCCAGATGGTAAGCCTCTTCTTCAAATTGAGTTAGATACTAGAAAAAAGTCTAAAACTTCATGCAGTTATTCTAAACCTGAGCGCTTCTCCATGCTAATAAATTCTCACCAGTCTTTACTAGTTGGAAATGGGAAATCTGCTATTACAACACAGTCTATCTCTTTCTCTGTCTGTCTCATCCATCAAGTCCAACAGTCCTTAGACAAATTAAATGTAAAGAAAAATTACCAGGAGCTGTTTAGTTTTTCCCCAACACCAGTATAATTCTATTTATACTGTATATTTCTGTCTTCTTCCTTAGATATTTATCAGGAGTATTAACACTCTATGTAATGTGTCATTTTTAAGAATACCTTTAATGTAATAATACATAAAAAGCCAAAATAATATGAAAGATATATTTCTTGTCAAAACTATGCTGACTAAATGTAATTATATTAACATTTTATTTTCTTGTGTCAAACCAGTCTTTTTGTATTTTCTTCATTTTACAGAAGCAGTCTTTTAAGTTCATCCTAAATGCCTCTATTTAAGGTCAAAACCTGTTATTTTTTCTCAATCTTTTGGCTTTAAGATGTTATTTAAAGAAACCAGACATTCAGCTTTAGCACATCAAATGAAGCTACCTATGACCCAGATATAGGCTCACCCTTTCATAGTCCCCAATTCTCCTATTTTATTTAACTAGGAACATTTGTACGCAGATAATGATAGAAAACTGATAAATGATAACTGACAAGCACCTGGTACTCATTAAACAAGATCTACAACTGATCATAAATCATATACCTTTTTTCAGTTACAAAATTCAATACAAAGACACTCATTAAAACACTTCTCAAATATAGGAAATAAAATATGATGGAACTATAATTTTAAAAAACAAATGTTCTAAAAGTAAAATTTAATTATATTCTTGTTTTTTTCCTTCTTTCCCTAAGAATAGTGTCTTTATTTCACCTGGAACAATTGCTATCTTTATTTCACTAGCTAGGCTGACAATCTCTTCAGTAATTTTGACTAATCATTAGCAACCAACCAATTTCCACCTGACCCAATCTAGTAAAAAATCAATCATTTGTCTATGTAGAGATTATTATCATTGAATGTTCAAAATTTTTTATCTTTAACAAGAAACAACTCAATCGAGATAAGGCCATGGTTTTAAAAAGGCTGTATACCCAACCAGAGACTCGCCCATTTTAGTAAGCTGCAAGCAATTAAATAGCAGTTTGATCTAATACTTAAAGAGTAATCAATACTAGCAAAGGAAAGGAGCTGAGAGCAGTAAAACATTGACTTTTCCAATGGCATCTAATTTACACACCTATGGAATATCTGCTTTCTTAAAGTTCTGCTTTTTTAAATGAATTCCCACCTTATGTTTTAAAAATTTTTAGATTGATTTCTGTGGGTCAATGGTGCAGCAGAAGTGCAGTCAGAGGATATTTAAAAGTATATTCAGTGATGTGAATTGAAAAAGATATGGACAAATTTTATCCAAAAATTAAAGGTAAGGAGGAGAATAAATTTTTCTTTGCCCTAATTACACACCTAAATACACCTATATATTGAACTCAAAATATTTCTACTTGCCTTCTTTAGGAAATAACATTTTAGTCAATTACAAATATTATTTAGAAATTGGCCAGCTAAAAGTTAAGACTTCCTTATAGTCAGTAGGCAATTCTAAAATTTACAAATATAATTACTAAATATCTGTGAATTGCATGCACCCTAACCCCATGCCTTAACTCAATAAAGTACTGCGTTCGGAGAGAAGTCCTGCAGGTATCACCTTCTGAAAAACCCCAAGTAAACTAACTATTAGATTAGTCTCTCAGGTTGCCATAAAAAATACCACAGATTGGGTGACTTAAACACAGAGATTTATTTTCTCACAGTTCTGGAAGTTGTAAGATCAAGACTAGGGTGCCATCATCGTCAGTTTCTAGTGAAGACTTTCTCTTGACATAGGTGGTTGCCAT
>VBSM01003169.1:6186306-6202568 GCA_008086735.1 Cheirogaleus medius | reverse complement strand
TAATAAATATTTTGTAAATAAAGGTACATTTAGCTACAATTTCCCATTTTCCCTGTGTATGGTGACCTTTGGGACACCTTGTAGAATGAATTTCAGCAAAAATACTTTTCAATTTAAACATAAGGATTCAGCATTTGGAAATTTTGAATTCTATACTAGTTGTTTAAGTAACACAAGTTACCAAATAAAATCATAACAGAATGAAGAATGGATTTTTTATTTATTTATACAGCAATATCAGCAGCAGTCTTCAATTCATTCAAAGGTTAGATACAGGTTATTATGAATCATGCTGGTGCAGTTTTATGAGTAAAATGGCCTTTGACCTTCACATTTCCAGATGTTACTATTTGCTGTTTAATAGTCAAAACAGAGCTCTAACCCACACTGAGACCTGGCAGAAATTCATAATACAGTAGATCAGGCTATTTATTTTACATATCAACAGAGTTTGGGCGTGTCCCCAATCAGTACATTCTCATAAATCATTATTATACGCATGTTTTCTAAGAATCCTTTGAATTAATGGCCGTATGTTATTCTTTTTCTTTCTTTCCTCTCATTGTAAGTACATTTTTATAACTATATTAGCTAAATATACAACTTCATTCATTGAATTCAAGAGAGACAGAGAAAAATAGTTAACATTAATTCCCCTACCTTTCTAAGTATCAGGAGAAAAGTTCTGAACACTCTACAAATGTAGATGTAAAACAGACTTTAGAACTGGTGCTAAGTAAATGAGAAGTAACACATATTATTTTATTTAGGAGATGCTTTTTTAATGTAAGAAATACATTCCTAAAGACAGCATGGAAGTTATCATTAAGAATTTTTAATTTTTTGTGAAGATCATCATATAGGAGTTAAATTTGTTTAGTTTTTTTCATTTGTAAATGGGAAAAACTTTTACTTCTCTAATGTCTAGCAGAATCTTTCAGTCTCAACATTAAAGTCTTAAAATCAGGGAGGAAAACAAAAATAAATCACCATCACATATTAATAGATTGTATATATTTGCTACATATGCCAAGGAAAAAAGTTCTCATAATCATTCCCGTATCTACAATTTACAACATATTTATATTTCAGTACAGAGTAGGCTTTTTATTTTAAATATATGTAATGCATTTTTAAGTTTAATAAAAATGTTTAATTCATTTACTTTTATAAAAAAAGTTGTATATTTTGTTAATACTATGATTTGCTTTTAGAGTGAAGAATTGGATAAGAAATAGAAAAAGATTTTTGAAGAAAATAGATTTTTGAAAGTTAAAACATTGTGTCTGCCTTGCAGTTATAACAAGTGTTGCATATCGAATGTTTTTCCCCCTAATGCTCTCCTTCTCTTCCTCCTTCTTTTTGTCTTTCTGTTTTTTGGGGTTTTTTTTGTTTTTGTTTTTTTGTCATTCTTCTGCCAGTATTGAGTACATATTCTATGGCATTATATCAAAAATTTTATGTGGAATCTCTTATTAAATCTCACCACATGTACAAACAGTAACAATCCAGATGTGTTCTCTCTCTACTCATAGTAAGGAAATAAATATTTAGAGAGATTAAATAACTTTCAGCCATTCAAATAGGTGCCAATTATAAATCAACTCAACTTGTGAGCAATATTGTCTTATCAGAATCCATTCCCTCTACAATTTTCAGATTTTAGAGAATCTATGAGTAAATTATTCCAATAAAAGGCAGGAAAAAAGAATGTGTTTCTGTGGTTCACGGTAGAATACATCCTTAGTATAGTGTAGTCATTCTCAGTTAGGGCCCCGGAGCAGCAATATTAGCATCAGTTGTTAGAAATACAAATTCTTGGACCCCACCCCAGATATACTGAATGAGCTCTAGTTGCAGCCCAGCAATCCGTGTTTTCACAAGTGTTCCAAGTGATACTTGCTAAATTTTAGAATGAATGTAAATTTCTTAATTTACTTTTCTGAATTGATTAAAATTTGCTTCTCACTATGAGAATATTTCTTTTTTTAGGAAAGTTTAGTTTAGAAGATATTTCAATATCTAATCTTGGAAAAAATAACAATTAAGGAGAAACAAGTGCAGAAAAATGAAGTGGCGATCTTCCACATTACCTGAGGAGAGGAAGGAAGGTTCCTGCTTAAAATATTCCTCAGCTATAGTTTGTGTCCTCACTTTTAAGAATCTATGGGTCTTTCTTCTTTTGGTAGATAAAAAGATATGCACACTGGGGTAAAGGCAAAAAGAGTCAAACTATGAAAGTGGAAGAGGTTGGGATGGCATGTGATGATAGGGAGCTAAAGATGAACAAGCAACAACAGAGATTGCACATCATACTTATTAAGGACACTGAGCCATTCCAAGGACTTTCTTATAAACTTTTATGCCTATTCTCTGATGATCCATTTATTGTCTTTTTCTTATTTTTCTTTCTGCTAGATATTCTAAACTTTTTACCCCATAGGATTCACCTCACTTTAGTCTTCTGTTTTGAATACTAGTTTAATCTCATAGTTGGACATTTTTATTTTATTTAAAATTATATCTATTTTACCTAAATAATTTTATTTGCCTTCTTTATTTTACTTTTACTTTTTAGTTTAACTTACTCTAGGTATTTGTTATTGCAAATGAATTCTTTTTTTTTCTTTCTTGTATATCTCCTATTTTAAACTACATTCTCTTTAAGATTGTAGAATAATAAAAACATTTCTATACATATGCACTCCACACTTGATAAATATCTTGCATTAGATTTACTTAAACTAAGATATTGTAGTATTTGGGTTAAACCCAGTTTTACAGGGGGAAAAGGACATCGAGTTTAAGTGATTGTCATAACTTTTTCCACATATGGGTAGGGTGGTTCTTGGTCTATTTTTGTCTGGCAGAGTATTTATTTTTTATTGTTATACCTGAATAATTATTAATAGTGCCCAGTTTATCACTCAAATATGCCCCATTTAGACTATAAATTAAACGAATACCCTATATATGGGGAAGCAGCTGAGTTAAGCTTTGTGCCCTTTTCTAAATATGTATTGGCCAGCAAACAAGGGAAAAATATATTTAATTTTCTAACCACACTTTATTTCCACAGATTTAGGGAGTACAGTATTTTTTGTTACATGGATGAATTATATAATGTTGAAGTTAGGGCTTTTAGCATACCTGTCACCAGAATAGTGTACATTGTACCCACTAGGTAGATTTTTATCCCTCACCCCTTGCCATCCTCTCCCCTTCTTAGTTTTCAATGTCCACTACACCACTTTATGATCATATAAACCCAGTGTTTAGCTCCCACTTATAACTGAGAACATGTGTAATTTATTTTTCCATTCCTGAGATACTTCACTTAGGATAATGGTCTCCAGTTCCATTCAAGTTGCTGCAAAAGACATTATTTCATTCCTTTTTATGGCTGAGTAGTACTCCATGGTGTGTATGTGTGTCTGTGTATACCCCATATTTTATTTATCGACTCCTCATATGATGGGCACTTACATTTATTCCATATCCTTGCAATTGCTAATTGTGTTGCAATAAACATTTGGGCGCAGGTATCTGATTTATAAACTGATTTTTCCTTTGGGCAGGTACTCAGTAGTGGGATCGCTGGATCAAGTGGTAGGTCTACTTTTAATTCTTTGAGGAATCTCTTTACTGCTTTCCATGGCAGGTGTGCTAGTTTACATACTACCACCAGTGTATAAGCATTCCCTTTTCATTACTTTCGTATCAACATCTATTGTTTTTTGTCTTTTTCATAATGACCATTCTGACATGGGTAAAGTGGTATCTCATTGTGGTTTTAATTTGCATTTCTCTGATGATTAGTGATGCTGAGCATATTTTCATAAGTTTGTTGGACATTTGTCTATCTTCTTTTGAGAAAAATCTGTTCATGTCTTTTGCCCACTTTTAGTTGAGTTTATTTTATTTTATTTTATTTTTTGTGCTGATTTGTTTGAGTTCTTTGTAGATTCTGGATATCAGTCCTTTGTCAGATGTATAGTTTCCAAATATTTTCCCCCATTTTGTATGTTGTGTATTTACTCTGTTGATTATTTCCTTTGCTGCGCAGAAACTTTTTAGTTTAATTAAGTACCATTTATTTATTTTTGTTCTTGCTGTATTTGCTTTTGGGGTCTTACTCAAATTCTTTGCCTTGTCCAATATCAAGAGGAATTTTCCCTACATTGTCTTCCAGAATTTTTATGGTTTCAGGTGTTACATTAAAGCCTTTAATCCAACTTGAGTTAATTTTTATATATGGTGAGAAATTGGGATCCAGTTTTATTCTTCTTCATGTGGCTATCCAGTTTTCCCAGTACCATTTATTACAGGGCTTCCTTTCCGCAGTGTATGTTTTTGTCTGCTTTATCAAAAATTAGTTGATTGTAGCTACATTGTTTTATTTCTGAGTTCTCTATTCTGTTCCATTAGTCTATGTGCCTACCATTATACCAGTACTATGATGTTTTGGCTTAACCACACTTTTATAAATTGATATACTTTCTGAGCATCCTCTATTTCCATCCTCTGGTTTAATTTTTACCATATCATTTTGCAATGGATTAGTATATATTTTATTTTTCTGTCTTTATATTGAATTCTGTGTCCTCAGGAATTATTTCAATTAAAATATTTCAGCATATAATAGTTGTGTTATATATATATGATTATATATAAATTATTTTGACAGTAAAAGTAAATTATGTATATAAATTATATATAAAAATATTTTGATAGTGAATGTAAATTGTATATAAATTATATATACATAATTAATAAATATCTGTTTATGGTAAACACCCTTAGTTTGTAAAAAAATAAAAACAAAAATAGAATAATCACTCTTAGTTTGAATAAGTTAGCTATTTGACACTTAATCTTTCTCAAGTACTTTGAATGATATAAAATTATTTTTACCCAGCCCTAGCTTAATTGTTATTGTAGATATGTTGTGTTAGTCAACAGGAAGCAGAATACATTCCAGATATGCTAGAGCTTCACTATCATCTAATACAATAGCTACTAGTCACATTTGATTATTGAACACTTGAAATGCAACTAATCTGAATTGCATATAGTGTAAAAGCTGGATTTTGAAAACTGTACAATGAAATTATTAATATATCTCATTAATAATATATGAATTAAGTACATATTAAAATAATTTTGGAATATTGGATTCAATAAAATACATCATTAACATTAACTTCACCTTTGTATTTTACTTGTATTTTAATGTTTATTACTCAGCATTATATAATAGATTTTAATGCAAGAATGTACTTATTCTTGGAAGAATTAGGGGCTACTGAAAGGCCAAATGGTGAATGGGAAATTACTTTTGATAATGAAAGTAAATAAATTTATTTCAAGTAGAAAAAAATATGGGAGTTACAATCTAGTTAAATCCCTGTCATAATCCTTTCTCCACCTGATATTGAAAATGATTTAGCAGAATGTGAGCACAGAGAAGTGCTGATTTTACCCAAGTGGTGTAGCAATTAGCAGCTCCTGTATAAAATAAATAAAAACCTAGCCAAAATAGTCCATTTCTATTCTGGTCCCAGGGAGATGTCTGGGAGATAAAATTAGTAATAAAGTGGCACATGTACACATTGTTTAGACATTCAAAACACATATTCAAAAACAAATTAAATGGAACACATTTATAGTACATTATGTTTCATTTTAACTTCCAAAATTGGCTTTTCTCAGTTTGAAGAAAAGAAATGAATGTCCTTTTCTTAGATGATAACTGATGAGATCAGAGCTGAAAAATGACATATCTTAAACAAAATAATAAAAATTCATCTTAAATTTACCAAATAAACAGTTTTGTTATTATAAGATAATACTTTTCCTAGTCACAATTTCTTTCTTTCAGGATCTTATGAGTATGATCACAAATAATTATTCTCTTTAATTTTCTTTTTTCATTGCCCTGCATTTTCTCACAGAGCACAATGCATCAACATCATATGCGCTAAGATAAGCCTATGCTATAGCCTTAGTAAGAAAAAGAACTTGAATAATGGTAGCAAAGCATTGACAAGTATATAAAAGGTATAATGACCAGTAGTGCATTGTTAAGCTGTCATATGCATTATAGGTGTATTAGTTTCCGTATCTTCTAACAGAAACATTCTTAGATTTATAAGATTTCTATAAATCTTTACTTTAGTTTTCTAGTGTAGCACTATTTAAAATGCAATACCTATTATCATAACATTTTCCAGAATGTCCAGGTGCAGTTATGGAAAGTATGTTTTCAAAAATGCAAAACACAAACTTGTATTCTGATCTTATTTTTGAAGTGGTACACCTCCTTTTCTAAATTGCTTTAAAGTTTTTGTATTTATAAAAATGTATTTTGTACATAGTAAGTAGTCTATCTATTTAACATATGGGTATATGTTATTTCTACAGAATGATACTTGACATTAACAATTATATACTGAATGATGGAATAACGTTTTTGAGGTCTTTGGCAGATCCCAGTGGTTGGCTAATCAAATTTCCATTCCCAAAGATGGTCTGCCTCTTCCATCTACTAACTTTAGAAAGTAGGAAAGTTAAGTTTCACTCTCTCAGCCTCCATTACACTTAGAGAGGATCACATGATGCAGTTCTGGATAATAACAGTATATATATATATATATATATATACACACACATATACATATACATACATATATATATAAAAATCTGCAAGGGGTGCTCATGGAAAAACTTTTGCTTTCTTATAAAAGGGACAGGTATATAGCTTGACACATCCCTTCCCTTCTTCCTGCCTTAAACATAGATATTATTACTGGATCCCTGGCAGTCATCTTAGGATCTTGGGCAGAGGACAAGAGAATTGCAGATATAACAGTGAAAATTATTGAGCTGCTATAGCTATTATCATTACTACCTCTGTTTGTTATATGATAAAAAGAAGAACAAACGCTAATTTGTTTAAGCCACTTCTGGATGGGGTTTCTGTGAAAATCCACACCATAAAAAAATATTTCAAAAGCCAGGTTGTGGCCATCTCTCAAATACAGTGACTGCACCAATGCATTATTATATTGTACTGCCTCCTTTTCTCAATTCTCTGATTTCAGTTGTCATCAAACAGACAATGTACAGCCAATGATTGTAAGATGTTTATGGCCATAAGAGTTGTTTATTTTTGTATACTGAGCAATATATGTAATTTTCAAACACATTGCATGTAAATATTTATTGCAAAGTGTTAAATCTATAGGGTGCTTAGAGGAAAAACACTCTGTTAATAGAATTTGGGCATAGATTAAATTCCCTTAACTTCAAAGGCTTTGGATGGTGCAATTTTTATTTTTATGGAAGAAATGATAGTGAGAGGAATTTAATCCAAGGATCTAATGTTTTATCACTCATTTTTTGTCTTTAATATTAGGAAAAAAGGCAATGAGTGATGGAAATTGAGTAATATTCTAGTAACTATTAATGCTCATGATTTCAGTAATAATTATATTTTAATTTTTGTCAAGGTCTTTCTCATTTATACCTCTCTAAGGCATGATGGCTAAGGTGTCATTTAACATATAATTTGAATTGTTTAAAATATAATTTGTAGACACTGACACTTTTCTTTCTATATACAGCTGCCAAATGAGGGGTTTCCCCGTAAATGAATTTCTCAGACCTGCTCTCTGCCCGTGTATTGTAAAATAGTTTTCTCCAGGTATTTTAGCAGATTCAGGAAACAGTTTTGCTACCATTAGCTTTACCACGTTGGGTCAGAGGCGCTTCATAAACCCTTACATGGTCATTTTAATTTTATGGTTTTTATTGAGAGAAAGTCATAAAATAGTCTAAACCATAAAAAGAATCAAAGACTAACATGCCTGTGCTTTACAAAGGCATATTTTCCACTATTTGAATATTTCAAGGCCTGAACAAATTTATTGAATATGTCATAACCCCTTTTAAATTTCTGGATCATTAAGACAAAGCAAGAATGATGAAAAATGCACATTGGAACTGCATAGGAAACTGCCTGAGCAAACAGAGAGGAGAAATAATAGTATGCTTAAAATAAGATTATTTTCTTTTATTTTAAAATACTACTTGTGGAATATTTGTTACATAAACATCCAATAAAAATATGACTTACATTTTTCATGGAAACATTTTTTTGGTTAAACTAATTAAATCTTCACTTACATACTGAAGTTGAATGATAAAATAGTGGTAAATAAAATATTCAAGATACAAATTGTTTTTTGCAAGGTGGGTAATCATAACTATATTAACAATTACATTTTCTTCTACCTTTAAGTTAGATATCAAACTAGAAAGAGAACTATAATGTATTCTAAATTGATGATAAACTATTACATTCATACAGTTAGAGTCATTTTGTTATTCCAATTACTATTTTCCTTTAAGAAAATTATCTCTTAAATATTTAATTTAAAATATTTCATACATAAAACAGAATAAATAAGTATACCATAATGATATACTATAAAAACTTGTGAATTCATCAAACAGCATGATAGTAGAACATTACATAGGTTTTGAATGTTCTCCTCATTCCTTTGATTTCACTGCCTAAAATTCACTATTAATCATTTTTTCCTTCATCATTTTAAGTAAATAATAGATATATAATTTTGCCCATTGTTGACCTCTATATAAATTTAATCATACAATATGTACTTTTGTAGTGCTTGTGGTCTGTTTTACACATTATATTTCCTAATGTTTCTGTAGTTATCTCCTCTTTTCATTCTGAATAATTGTATGTGTGCCCTATTCTGAGTTTTTTTCTGTATGACTCTTGTGAGAGTTTGTTAAAGTTTTCCAACTTTTCTAAGATACAACTTCCAATTTGTTGATCCTCTATTTACTTATTTATTATAATTCTTTAATACTTGCTCTTCTCTTTATCATTTCATTTCTTATATTTTCATATATCTTATTTTGTGTATAACATCTAATTTAGGACCCAAGGATATTATTTTGTATTTTTCTTTGAAATATATGCATTAAGTACTACAAAAGTTCCTATGAATCCTTTGTTTTTTTTAACCTATAAAATTTGACATGTTTAATATATTACCTCGTCTCTCTGTGTATAAATTATAGGTGTGATATTTTTCTTCAGTACTTTCCTCTTTGTTCTGCCCCCTATGTTGCTGTTGAGAAATCAGTCTAGATTCTTTCAGGCAATACTGCTTTGTTCTCTTTATATGATTAAGTTATTTTTCTTGACTTTGAGGCTGTAAAGTTTGTTTACAATTGGTCCTGCTTAGAATGTGTTGGACTTTATGAATCTGAGGATTCATAAGAATACTATGACACCTTCTTTGAGCTCAAGTTTCTGAAAAAAAATAATAAAGTATTACTTAGGGCAGTTGCCTGGGTATCTCAAGAGCTGGATTTATTTGAAGGCTCGGCTCACTCACTCACTGACGTGTGTGGTGCCTGCATGGGAAGACTCCAGCATCTAGGAACTGTAACAACCAGGGCTCTTCAATTCACTCTTTCCATCTGTAAGTGTTCTCCCCACCATGAAAGCATCATAGTACTCATATTTTTATATTGCATTTTAGAGTTTCAAAGGCCTTGTCTTAAGGGAGGGAGCCAGGTAGAATCTATATTGCCTTTTATGACCTCTCCTTGGAGGTTACATAGTGTCATTTCTGAAATGCTTTATAACGTGAAGGTGCAGTGGTCCACAGAGGTTCAAGGGGAGAGGGCTTTGTTAGAAGAGAATGTGAGATGGATACATATTGGTGAGGGTATATTAAGAAATTACAATCTCCCATACGATGCAAACCACCTGGTAACTTTTCTGAAAAATTTATTGTCTATCTATAGTTTGTTACAGAGATTTGGGTAACACGTATATGAGCTCTGAACCTTCATGACAGATAGTTATGACTTCAAATTCAGGGGAGTCTCCTTCTCAATTCAAGACCAAGACAGATAATTTTCCTTTATGAATTGGATTCTGTTGGTGTTAAGTTTATCGTTTCATCTGGCAGCAGTCCTTCCTTAGACAGGGTCACCTGTTTCAACTCCCCAACATGAACTAATCGAATTGTAGACTCAAGGCCTCATTATTCATCCTTCCATGCCTTGTAAAACTGAAAGGTGACAGGTGTTGTCTTGGGAGAGGAGTAGTGTAGTGAAGAAAAGAGAGCATGAGGGAGCTAGATAGAAATAAATGTTCCATTTCTTGATATAGGAACTGATTAAATGGATGAGATCACTTTGTGAAAATTAATTGGCATATACATTACAATTTACACTTTTATGCTCTGTGCTATATTTCAATAGAAAGTAAAACACAATAAAATGAAAAAAAGCTGTGAATAACAAGAGATTTACAAGAACTGTCTTCTGTTTCAGCATATGATTAATCACCTTTGATTTGTTCTCTTTAGTTTTGGGTTTTGATATATAAGTATATGTATTATATTTTATATTTACATACATATATGTGTATACATATATGTGTATAAATGTTATACATTTAAATTTTTTACATTTGGTTTTTAGTTCTTTATAGTTAAAGTATTTTCATATACCATTTTTTTATGTCCTCAAGTCTACCACCATCAAATTAGTGCATTTCTTTCTGTGAGAAGGAATACAATACTCAGAAATTTTGCAGACTTTCAAAGTATAGCCCAAACTATATTGTTTAAGCTATTAATATGCACAAAGAGTGTTGTGCTTTTGATAGAAATAATGATACCACACTCAAAATCAAAGATTAGATTTTTTTAAAAAGGAAAAAGCTAGGTCTCCTAAAAATATGAGATATTTAAAAAGTGCAACATTTTTATTTGTATAATTTACAAAGTAATTTCAAACAAAAATTTGTTTTTAGATTCATATACAAAAGTGTGTGTATATGTCTCATTACCACAGTTCCTCTATTGGTGAAAGCGATTCTATTAGTTCTAGGTAAATACCCTACATTGTCTTCTGGCTTGGTGCCTGGGATCTTAATATTTGCATAAATATTTACTTATTGTTATAGCTAATTTCATACCAAATACATAAATAGGACTTATATGTGAAGCTCTCAACTCATTGGCACTCCAAAAGCAAATTTGTAATCGCTGTACTTAGCCACATGGTACTGAAGGAGAGAGCTTATGACTTTCTTGACTTTACTCAGAGTAAGGCTACCAGCCCCACCCTGAATAGACTTTCAAACCACAACAGTACGAATAGCAAAGAATTCATGAAGAAGACCCCAAAAGCAATCACAGCAACAACAAAAATAAATAAGACCTGTTCAAATTAAAAGGCTTCTGTACAGTCAAAGTAACTATCACTAGAATGAATAGACAACCTACAGAATGGGAGAAAATATTTGTACATCTATCTGATAAAGGGCTAATAACTAGAATCTGTACAAACATTAGCACCTTGATGTCTTTCTCAAACGTGAGGAATGATGCTTAGATTCTAAAATGTTTAATAGTCCTTTGGAAATTTAGACTGTAGGTAGATGCAAGGAAAAAAATGTTTAGATTTGTTCAATCAGTCAAAAAAATTTCTGAATTCCTCTCATGTCCTAGGTTCTGCTCTAAGTTATATGTCTTAACAAAGATTGTTAGACATTGTAAGACATTGCCTTCTAAGAAATCACAGGACTCTTTTATAATGCAGTATCATTCATAAAAACAATCTGAAAAAATATTTAGTTAAAAACATATGCCTCTCTTCTATGAATTTATTTAAATCTTTTTCATTATTCAAAAATAGTAAAACATATATAAAACTTAAATGTGTCTGTGTTTGGGATCACATTATTTATTTCCTTTAATCTTTTCTGGAATTTCAAATCACTACCCTTTCCACTATTCAGGATAGCATGCTGTTTGTAGACTTCTTTCAGTGAAGACCTACGCTCTTCAAGACAGGTGAAATTCTGTGGAAAGCACACCCTGTATTCAGATAAGTCTATAATTCTAACTAAAAACAAAATATAGTTGATATTGAGATCACCCAAGAGAACTTGACATATACCCTGGGTAACTTTTCTTTCTGAATCGGTTGATGTTTTTGAGATTCAAATATAGGAACTCATTCCCTGAGTAAAGTAATCAATGTCTTACTCAATCCCCAGTCTGTCTCCTCTGATTTTGTACATACAAGATATCCAAATCTCATTGGAAACTATTTTCTCCTGAAATGCTTTTACCAGGGAGACTGATTGTTAGCAATCTGATTGCAGTTGATAGTTATTTATTTTAACTGGGAATTTTTTCAACAGCTTTATTGAAGTATAACTAATATATAAAGAATGGTACATATTTAATGTGTACAGTTTGATGTGTTTGGACATATGCAAACACCAGTTGATACCCTCAGCACAATCAAGGTAATAGACATATGCTACACCTCCCAAAGTTTCTCTGTGTTCCTTCATTTTGTGTGTGTGTGTGTGTGTGTGTATGTGTGTGTTTTGTTTTGGTTTTGTGGCTAGAACACTTAACATGTGATCTACAAATTTCAAAGTGCACAACATTGCAAACTATATGTTTCAGCCATTAATTCATTAATTGTTTTTGTGGCTAGAACACTTAACATGTTGTACAGCATATCTCTGGAGCTCATTTTTCTAGCATAACTGAAACTTTATACCCATTGAACAACTCCTCTTCATTTCTGCCATTCCCATAGCTTCCTGTAACCACAATTTAATTCTCTGCTTCTATAAGTGTGACTATTATAGATACCTCATATAAGTGGAATCATGTAGTATTTGTCCTTCTGGGACAGGCTTATTTCACTTAGCCTAATATCCTCCATGTTCATTCATGCTGTGACAAATGGCAATATTTCCTTCTTTTATGAGACTGAATAATATTCCATTGCATGTATATGCCACATTTCCTTTATCCATTCAATTATCCGTGGACACTAGGGCTGTTTCTATAACTTAGCTACTGTAACTAATGTTTCAATGAACATAGTAGTGCAGGTATCTCTTTGAGATACTAATTTCAATTATTTCGGAGATACGTACTAAAGTAGAATTGCAGGATCATATGGTAGTTCTATCTTTAATTTTTTAAAGAATCTCCCTACTGTTTTCCATAGCTGCTGTACCATTTTACATTCCCACCACCAGCGTGTAGGTTTCCATATTCCTCAAATCTTCACTAACATTTATCTTTATTTAAAACAGCTATACCAACACATGTGAGGTGACATTTCATTCTGGTTTTGATTTGCATTTTCCTAATGATTAGTGATGTTGAACACCTTTTCAAATACCTGTGAGCCATTTGTATGTCTTCTTTGAATAAATGGTGGCTCAAGTTCTTTGCCTATTTTTAATTGAGTTATTGTTTTTTTCTTTTTTTGGTATTTACTTGTAGAAGTTCCTTATAAATTTTTCATATGAACCGCTTATGAGATATATGGCTTGCAAATACTTGCTTCCTTTTCAAAAGGTTGCCTTTTGATTCTGCCGACAATTACTTTTGCTGTGCAATAACATGTTAGTTCCATGTGGCCCCACTTGTCTATTTTTGATTTTGTTATCTATACTTTTGGTGATATATCCAAAATATCATTGTCAAGACCAATGTCAAGAAGATTTCCTTCTATGTTTTCTTCTGAGAGTTTTAGCCATTAATTTATTATGGATTTATTTTTGTGTATGGTACAAGGTAGGGGGTCCAAATTTATTTTATTTTATTTTTTGGCATATGGATATCCAGTTTTCCCAGCACCATTCACTGAAGAGATTATCCTTTTCCCATTTTGTATTCTTGGCACCTCTGTTGAAGATCAGTTGACTGTATATGTGTGAGTCTTCTCTATTCTGTTCCTTTGATCTAAATATCTGTCCTTATGCCAGTACCATATTGCTTTAATTACTGTTGCTTTGGAATATAATCTGGAATCAGGAAGTGTGATGTCTCAAACTTTGCTCTTCTTTCTCAAAATTGCTTTGCCTATTCTGAGTGTTTCTGGGTTCCATGTGAATTTTATAATTTTTTTCTACTTCTGTAAAAATACCATTTGGATTTTGATGAGGAGAGCATTGAACCTGTGGGTTTCTTGGGTAATATGGACATTTAAACAATATTAAGCTTTCCAATCCATGAATACAGGATGTCTATTTATTTGAATAACTGTCATCAGTGATTTTTACTTTACAGTGTACAAAATATCAAATATATTTTGTAAATTCTATCAAATGCTTTTATGCTATTTACAAGTTGATGCTTTGGTATATCTTTGATAAAATAGCTGAAGAAAATATCTGAAATTTAAAGGGAGGAGAAACCTTAATTGATCAAGATGAATACCTCAGTAGTCACATAATTTGGAAATGCATTTATCATAGAAGCAGATGGCTCTTTGGATTCTCTAAACTGAATGTACCATATATCTGCAAATTATATGTGTAAGAAGTATATTTTTACATTTAGCTTCTCCCGAAAGACAGGGAGCATACAATACTATTCAGTATTCATCAAAACAAGTTGCACCCTACGCTTCCAGCCACACCAAACTACATATGTTTCCTAAATATGGTTCTAGCTCATGCTTGGCTGTCTGCCTACAATCACATTCCCTCCACTCCCTCCTGCCACACACACACAGCATGATGTTTATTTTACCTTCTAAACAGTGATTCCTCTTTCAAATTATAAGCTTCTTTTTTTCTCTTTTTTTTAATTTTTGAGTATTATGGGTACATACTAGTTATATATGTTTACAGAGTACGTGTGATGTTAGTTTGTTAATCTTTGAACTCCTTGTTTAACAGAGAACTTGCTACATAGTAAATAATGAATAAACGCTATATAAACAAAGAAACTATTCAGCTATGAGAAACAATGGTGATATAGCACCTTTTGTATTTTCCTGGATAGAGCTGGAACTCATTCTACTAAGTGAAGTATCACAAGAATGGAAAAATAAGCACCACATGTACTCACCATCAAATTGGCTTCACTGATCAACACCTAAGTGCACACATAGGGATAAAATTTATTCGGTGTCAGGCAGATGGGAGGGGGAGGAAGGGATGGGTATATACATACATAATGAGTGCAATGCGCACCATCTGGGAGATGGACATGCTTGAATCTCTGACTTGGGGCGGGGAAGGGCAACATAGATAACCTAAACATTTGTACCCCCATAATATGCAGAAATTAAAAAAAAAAAGAAAAGATAGAAGACGTAAGCAATATATGGAACATATTTTAGTAAAACACTTATGATAAGGATTCACAATATTTAGTTCCCTTAAAAGATTAATTTGGAGATTTCAGAGCATATAGAATCTAACTAATAAGAGAGCAAGAATGTTTTCCATTATCACCAATTTATGAAGAATTGAAATATTGAAAATAACTCTAAGCATGAAATAATAAAAGTAGTATGTGAAGTCATCATTAGGGCAAATATAGAATCTGCTTTGATTTGTTGGAAAAACATATGTAGTATGGGTGTGTAGGGCATAAGGCATGTAAACTTTCCACAAAGAATGACTTTCCAGCAATGATAAGATTCTATAACATGTTTTTGGCATGATAAAAAGACACTTGGAATTTGAAAAGTCACAGCAGGAAAAACTATTAGCAGTATAAATTAAAACACAAAATCAAGTCAAGCACTTTAAGACAAGTGCACTTGGCAGCTTTTTACTTAAAAAAAAAGAAGGTATTAAGAATTAGGACTTTAAAAAAGCTGCATTTTAAGCTTATGTCCAAAGAGCAAATACAGAGTACCACAGAGTTTAAGAAATTTTTCCCTTCTTTCATATTTGAACTTAATGGTTGTGGAAAATATATGTACATACTTACTCTTTATGATTCAGATTATATTATTTGGGAATACTCACAGTACCTTATTGCCACATATAAGTTACTCATATTATATATCTATGTGCATAATTTTTGAGTTAGTAAATTTTACTATTGTTTTAAAAACAGAATTTTACTCCTCTTTCTTTATAATTTATTTATTCATTGTCAACATAAATAAATCTTTTGAAGCATGTTAATAAATTTTAGAGAGTACCATAAGCCTTAAGTTACCCCAGTTTTGATTTTTCTTTAACTTTTCTTTCTGAATCCATTGATGTTTTTGAGATTCAAATATAAGAACTCCTTACTTGATTGTCCTTATTTGGTGCCATATGCAGCCTTATCTTAGCTCATGTAAATTATTTTAAAAACATATGCAGACATGTGGGGGGGAGGGGTGGTAAGGGCAATGTATGTAACCCTAACAATATTTGT
>VBSM01003169.1:6169288-6186102 GCA_008086735.1 Cheirogaleus medius | reverse complement strand
AAAAAAAAAAAAAAAAAAAAACATATGTAGAGATCTTTCCATCATCAATGGGTTCCTAGTGCTTCCAAATCCCACCTAAATTTATGGAACTTAGTTTTATTATCTATGTAATAAAATCATTTTTCTCCTCTTAAAAGAAAATTACAATTGTCTTCAAATATGGCTTCACTGAATTGTTCTATAAGTACAAGGGACTCATATATAAAACCTAGGATTTTGGATCTAGAAAAAACCCAAAATATTATAGACACATTTTAAGTTCAAATATTGCCTGGGATAAAATATTCAGGAAAACTTTTAAATAGTTCAGTGATCAAAAAGTATTCAAATTAATTACATAACTGATAATTTGTTTTCATACAGCTTCCTTTTCTATATGTTTCTGTTATATAAAATGTGCTATAATTTGCTAGAATTTTAGGAAATGTGAAATGTTTTTATTATTATTTATTTATTTCCTTTTGCACTTAAAAAAATCAACAAAACCATAAATGTAAAAGAAAAACACTCACATATACTAATATATTACCCTATGAAAAGATTAATTTGTATATTGATATCCCTAGTATGTCTTCAATTAAGTCTAAGTTATACAAAAATTTTACCTAGGAAATGTGATTACCTACTTCAGAAAACATGTTTGCCTACTCATCACTCAGAAGACTCTCCTTTTTTCTTTAATGGTTTAGCAGATACTTGGAAACATTTTTAATATAATACACAAGTACTTCTGTTAATATTCACATTGTAAATCAATTAATACCTCTATAATTCAAAACTTATTGTTTAGCAAATATTTTCTTTACTATTAGTCTTTTGTTAGTGGAATTGTTTTGCATGTTTTTACTTCATCTTTATCTTTTTCCTCTTTGCAGAGAATTGAAAAACAAAAAAATAAGGTAAATATTGTGATAACCATGTACAGGATATATTATTAATATTTTAATGCATTTTCTTCAGGTACTTTCCTTGGCACAAATATTACATAATAGGATTTAGATAAGAGAAAAAGAAGCAACTTCGCAGTCTGCTTTTGGTGGCAGTGGGGAGATAGGGAAGGAGGTTGGACAAAATAAATGAGGCTTCCGGATTCCACTACCTGGGGTTGAAACATGGCTGCATTCTAGGACCTGGGAGGCCTTAAACAAGTTACTTAACCTTACAAAGACTCATTCTTCTTGCTTATAAAATTCTGAAAATAAAATGTATTATGTGTGTAGAAAGTTCTTAACATAATAATTACCATAATTATGGATAACTAACACTATTGTCATTTTTCTCTAATATATCTTAATGTTCTGTCATTAAATATACTTTGAAAACATGAATAAAGCCTGCAAAATAGTCTGTCAAATAGCTAAAAATACTTTATTAAACTCTAAATTTCATTTCTTTTAATATTTGAATTATGTTTAATTTATTACTATTTTAAATAATTTTGACATTGATAGGCTTTCATTTATCTTTATCATCTCAGGGTAAATTGCTAAGAGTTGTATCTACTTAATTATTATCATTCCATTCCATTCTTTTATTGGTCAATTTAGGTTGCATATTTATATTCTTTTAAATACTATAACTTTTAAATGTTTTAAAGTATATTTATATATACTTATCAGATCAGATTCTCTATCCATATTCTTTTCCCCCAAATATTTCTTAGTAATCTCCCCATGAGATTTTTCTAGTATGTTCTTACAGTTATTTTATGTCCTCTATAATTATATTTTCTCATTTTATTCTTTCTAAATATTTTTATGACTCAATTTGTTGAAAATATTAATTGATGCTCTGGAACAATTTTCTAAGCTTCTTATATGCTATTATGATAGATTTTTTTTTATATAATATGACCTGAAGATGTGATTTTTTTATGATATGATCTGACATGATAGACATTTCACTAGACTGTAGTCATGTTTAGAAAACTTGTCGATACTTTTGATTTGATGTGTGACCAATTATAATTTTTAAAATTCCAAATAGTGAGAAATAGGAACTTAGTAAGCTCCTACAAAATGACTGATTTTCAGAAATAGATTCCAGACATTAAGCAGAAGATGCCTATACATATGAATATATCATCCAATCACACTTCACCAAATACCTTGCTTCCTCTTAACCCAAGGTCCTCTTCTCCTTGTCCCAAAGTAGTGCTAGAGCATCCTGTTTCCAACCTCGTCCCTTTAGTATGTTCTTAACCAAGTAGCAATAGTGGTTCTTTAAAAATATAAATTGTATCAGCTTACTCTTCTGCTCAAAGACCAAATTGACTTCCCATTACACTCTAAATAAAATGCCACACCATTACTTGAATCATCGGCCTCCTATGGCCTCACTGACCTCATAACCTATTACTCTTCAATTTTCTCCTTCTGATGAACTCCTGCTGTTTGTCAACAAAGAACTCTTTTCCCAGAGCCTTTGTACTTGCTGTTCCCCCTACCTGAAAATGTGCTTGCCTCATATATCCACATACTTACTTCCTCACTTCCATCAAGTTTATTCTCAAACAATAATCTAAATCCTTCCCTGATCACCGAACATAAAGCAATACCTCATTTCACTAGTACTCCATATATCCCTTAGCTGCCTTTATTTTAGCCCATAACATTTATTGCCATCTGAATACATATGTTTCTGCTTTAACACAAATTCAATATACATGTTTAAAAACTTGAATTCTATAAAATCATAATCCCAAATAATGATTCTTATGGGTAAAGTTGTGTTAGGAGCAGATACTAAAAATCTAAGCAACTTTTTATCTAAATCACTAACAAAACATCAAAATTATTAATAGAAAAATAACAGAAGAGTTATAAAAGATATATAAAATTATAAGAAATAAAATTATTATTAATAAAGGGTTTTACCATAAAAAGTGGAGGTAGCTTAATAGCAAAGGGTATGAAGAAAAGTCAAAGCTTTTTAATTATGAACACAATAAAAAATGCACCAAGATTTTGAAGAAATATGCAATAAGCACTTCAATAAAAGTGCACATGTCCAAACTAAGCCAAAATAGCAAGAACACACTACTGAGCATCCATAGCATGCTGGATTTACCTATATTAGTATATTTTTCATTTTGCCATTATAGCCTAGTTGGGGAGGTTATAAAGTTATTGTTCTTTTTAAGCAATTTTCATCCTTCTATAATCTGCTCAGTAATGCAGGTCCTAGGAGACCCACATTTTTCCTTTGCCACTTGGCTTCTTGTTACGTTTAGGGAACACTAAAAGGAAGTTTGAAATTAAAAGAGTAGAAAATACTTGCTTCTTCTGGTTTTCTTGCTGATCCTTCTAGCACGGACCTAGCCAAAGCAGTTTACTGTAGCAAAGGAAGTTGGTTCCAACTTCCAACTTCTTGTGGCACTCCCAGAACTATTAATAGCTCATTGAGCCCATTATAAGACATCAGCGCCCTTGGGCAGTATCACCTCTTGAGATACTAGCCATAGCAGAACATTTTGCAATAAATGTCTAGTAAATGCAATAAATAAATATTATTTATTTATTGTTTACCTCCTGTCACTAGAGTAAAAGCTCCATGAGAGAGAAAATATTTTTTCCTGTTTTGTGCACTCTTAAAACCTAGTGCCTAGAAGAGAAACTACAATTGAGCATAAAGAATGCTTAATAAATATATGTTAAAGTTTTAAAAAATGCTATCTGATTTTCATCAAAGAGATCCTGCCCTCCAATCTCTTGCATACATGCATATATACAAAAGGATAATTCTTACACACTGCTCACTTATACACCTTACTGTTCCCCTAGCAATAGTTTTTTTAAGAAATACAAAAATCAATGTTAAAATTAACCAATATATGAATAACTGGGGAAGGTGAATATACTGAGAGAAAAATATAAGGTTTTTTTAAATACCAAGTTAAGTAATTTTTTTCATTCTCTATTGTTCAAGACTAATATTCTATCCCTTTTATTTGCAAAGATTATGTAAAGATGTGAATTTAATTGGTTTACTTGGTACAGACATAGAGAAAATGAATTGCTTTTTCAAACTAAAACTGACATTTATATAATATTAGATTATGGCGTAATATAAAATATTTACTTTATTCTGTTGATAGACATTTTTCTGTTCTAAGAACAATTTTAAAATTAAATTAGTCTCCATAAACATCATTAAATCCATTAATTTATATGAAAAATGTACACATAAAGAAATATATATTCACTATTTATAAAATATCTCTGACAAAGAGGAAAATGTAGAGAGAAAGAACAAATGAGTTTCTAGCTTAAAATTTCTAATGTTCTTTTTCATGATCACTTTAGAGCACACATAGGTACTAGATAGATAAAATGGAAGAAAACATTCTTACTTTAATTAGATAGCTGCATATCAAAATAAAGTACTGATTTGCATTTTTTAACTTGGGGTTAATATTATATTAATTTGGCAGATGATATATTCATAGGTTAAGTTTTACTCACCAAGAGGACATATTAAAAATAGGCTGGATACCAAATAAAGTCCAATATCTGAGTTGACCCTCTGTTGTGGGATCTTTCTGAAAAAAAATACATATTTAGTAATTTTAGTTTGGTGAAGTAGGTCTTTCTACACATTCTAATAAATTCAGGATTCTACCAAAAAAGTACTTAGGTTCCAAACTCCCTCAAAACTTAATGCTGAAATTAGAAGTGAGAATGGTCAAACATTGGTACATCTGAGTTACTATGTGGTACAAGTCACTATTATCTTTTATTTCCAGATAAGTTTTAGGATAGCAAGATTTTAAAAATAGATTTACAGTTAATGGCAAATTAGCCCAGTTAGACTAACTCTCCTACAAATAAAAATGATAAAAACTAGAAAGAGGCTGTGAAAACATTAACAATTATTTGAAAGACTACAGTGTAATCAAAAGTAGACAGAAACTCAAAGGATGTTAAAAATGTAAAGATAGGAAATGTACCAGATGAGATTTTCATGTCTGTGTCTTTTTTCCTGAGAGCATACAAAAATTGATAGGTTTCAGGGGAACAGAAGTGTCAGGTTTGAAGTGTTATAGATCTGTGGTCCCCAAACCCTAGGCCACAGACTGGTACCAATGTGGCCTGTTAGGAACCTGCCTGCACACCAGGAGGTGAGCGGCAAGCAAGTGAGAGAAGCTTATTCTGTATTTGCAACTGCCCTCATCACTGGCATCACTACCTGAGATCTGGCTCCTGTCAGACCAGCAGTGGCATTAGATTCTGCATTATGGTGAGTTGTATAATTATTTTATTATATATTACAATGTAGTAATAATAGAAATAAAGTTCACAATAAAGGTAATGCACTTGAGTCATCCAGAAACCAGTCCCCTCCGCCCCGTGGAAAATTGTCTTCCGTGAAACTGGTCCCTGGTGCCAAAAATGTTGAGGACCACTGTCATTGATAGAATTTGGGGCAGTCAGATTAGCTAGATATGAACAATGCCCCCCCTCAAAAGGCCTAATACTAATCCCCAGATACTGTGACTATGTGCTTTGTACCTTACATGGCACAAAGGACTTTGCAGATGTGACTAATTTAAGGATCTTGAGATGTGATTATCCTGGATTGTATGGGTGATCTCAAAGTAATCAGAAGGGTCTTTGTAAGAGGGAAGCAGAAGGATCAGATACATAGAGAGAAGCTATTCCAACAGGAGCAGAAGTTGGAGTGATGCACATAGAAGGTGGAAGAAGGGGTCATGAGCCAAGGAATGCAGACAGCCTCCAGAAGCTAAAAAAGGGAAAGATGCAGATACTCCCCTAGAGTCTCCAGAGGAACTAACCCTGCCAACACCTCACTATATCCTAGTTATACTGATTTTGGACTTCTGGCATCCAGAACTTTCATAAATAATACATTTGTGTTGTTTTAAGTGCCTAATTTTTTATAGTAGCACTAGGAAACTAATACAGGGTTAAATCTTAGAATGGAGGAATCCCTAAAATTTCTATCAAGCCTCTGTTGAAAAACTTGACTGAAATATGAATGCGCAGAGAATATTAATTAAGGCATTATCAAACTTTAAGAAAGGAAAGGAAGTTATTAAAGAAAAATGATCAAAGTTTCAATGACCTGAGGGACAGTATCAAATAGTATATTATATATTTAATTAGGGTACCAAGAAGAAATAAATTAGATAATATTAAATAAAAATATTGAAAGAAATATTGGTGGGAACTTTCCAAATTTGTGAAAAATATGAAATTATAGATCAAAGCAGCTCTGAAAACCCTAATAAATAAAAATAAAATATAGGCAAACTGCAAAAATCCAAAAATAAAGAGAAAAATTTAAAAACACAAAAATTGCCACATAACCTGGGGAAAAAGACTGAAATGTAATTAGCAAGGTTAGGGCTTATCCATTTTAATATTAAACAGTAAATTTTTCATTTAATTATTAAATTATTAATTTTTCAAAATTTCATTTGATTCTCCTCTTATCATTTTTTATTTTGTTTATACTTCCCATCTATTTACTTATTAGACTTGTACTTTTCCTGGGTGCAAAACATGTATTTAGATAGATAGAATAAACAATATTTACTAGCACAACAAAGTGACTATAATCAACACTAAATTAGGGAATTCTTTAAAATAACTGAAAGACTAGAATTGGAATGTTCCTAACACAAAGAAATGATAAATGCTTGAGGTGATGAATACCCCAATTCCTTGATTTGATTAATACACATTGTATGTCCGTATCAAAACACCACATGTACCCTATAACTATATACAACTAACTATATACAACTATTATGTATCCATAATAATTAAAAATAAAATATTTAAAAACAAAACAAAGAAAAAAAGAATTGTACTTTTCCATGCAGTTTAGAATATATTTATAATAGTTGATGTAAAGTCCCTTTTGGTTCATTTTATCACCAGAGTTGTCTCAGTTATAGTTTTTATAAACTTTTAAAATTTTATCTTATCTATGTTTTCATATTTCTGTTTCTTTTTGTGTCTTGTAATATTATATTTGAAGCAGAAATACCATAAATTATTTAGTATCCACTTATATTGAAACAATATTTGTTGCTTTTATGAAATTAAAAATTAACTAGGATCCTCTGTTTTATTTGGTAATTCATACAACCCTATCAGTGGCACATCAAATATCCTATTTGAAATGTTTGTCAGAGCTCTCCTGACACAAAAATTCCTCACATATATCTTGATAATTGATAATACAAATACAAGGTGCTATCTGTGTGACTAGGTAAAAAGTCTAGGTAGGTGATGATGAAAGTGTCTAGGGACTCCCATATTTGCCTGGGCTTTCTCTCTCATATTATACTGTATTCTTTACATTTATTCAAGACTTACATAAATGTGCTCTGTGAAGTCCTTTCAATGATTCCAACCTGTGATTTTTTTTTAATATTCTTGAAATAAATTATATATATATTTATTTTTATATATACATACATGTATATTAATATATATGTATATATATATAGAGAGAGGGAATATTAACAGGGTCCACTTGAAGAAAGTCTCACTTTCCAAATCTAGCATTATTAGTGCAACAAAAATAATGGTAATATTTGACTATAATTCATTGAAATAGAAATCCATAAGTTTATACGTATATATACTTTTACACATTTCATTATATATTATGTACTTAATTATCACATATAATATAATAAAGACATATAAAATATATATTGTATATAATTACATGAATAAATACGTAGAAGAAATGGGAAAGTTCTTCCATAGGATATAATGTCAATTATTAAGTGGAGAAGGACTAGTGTGGCTGGATAATCATTGATAAATGCTAAAAATAATTGGTGAAAGTTTGGTAAGAAGTAAGATATTTACATAATCCTAAAATATCTCCTCAAAAATTACTTATTCATTCCAAAGGCAACACATGGTATAACCTCAGTGGAGAAACTTGGTAGACATCATCTTAAAATTATGATCAAATCCAATTGTCATCCAAAATGGGACAACCACTCATCATGTGCTTCCTACTGTGATGCACTGAGCTGGACACATTACTTTAGTGCTACTCCTGATGGAGATTCAAATTGAGAGACATTCTATAAAATAACAGGCCTGTACTCTGAAAATATCAAAGGCAAGAAAGACAAAAGAAAAGATGAAGTGTTCCAAATCAAAGGAGACTAAGTAGTCATAAAACTAAAATGCATGACTTTGGATTTGATTAAAAACTTAGTAAAAAAACACTGTTAATGGAGCATTTGAAAAAATTTCAATATGGACTACAGATTATAAATATTGTTCCAATTTTAAATTTCCAGGTAAGATGATTGAATGTGTTAAAAATATGTAAGAAAAAAATCCTTGTTGTTGGGAAATAACTTCTGAAGTACTTAGGGGTAAAGGTGCATGGTAGCCTCAACTCTCTTTCAAGTATTTCAAGAAACATTTCATCTATCTCTATATATAGATAAATGATAGATAAATAGAAAGGTGACAGGTGATAGATATATGTATGTCTATATTATCTGCCTCTATATAAATACAGATATCTATAATATTTTCTGTATATATCTATCCATATAGATTAATGCTATTTCATAATCCTTTATTATAATAAAATTAGAAATAACACAATTTTAACTAGGGCAAACTTTGTATTAATATGAGTTTATTTACAGGGAAGTTGATCACCTCAAAATAACTTTAATGTTACCTTAATTCTATTATCTACTATAACTTTCACAAAAGTTAGTGGAAATTTAAAAAATAATCTAGTCTCTAAAACATGAGCCATCATGCCACTTATGAAAGGAAATAAAAGAAAGAATTCAGTAAATGCTAATTTAGACAAGTGAGGCATATCAATTGAGTTTAAAACAATGGTAATTTTCAGCTTCTAAATTGTTAACATTCATGGACTTTGCTTCCTGGGGTTTCATATTCAATGATCTTCCAATATATTGCTCAAAAGAGACATGAATCTGAGGTAATTGTTTTCATAATTAATCATAAATTATACTTGCTACTCTAGATGCAGTGATCTGTAAAAATTTAATTAAGAAATGAATAATGCCAACTCTCAATTCTGATTCAGTAGTTCTTTGATTCATTTGTTCTATTGTATTTATTTAAATAAATGTCTTAGTGATAAAATGAAAATCTACCAGAGTGACTGCCTCAAAGATTTAACTCTCTCTTATTCCACTGAACGTTACTTACAGTTAGGTAAAGTCATGTAATTTTCTGGACCACTCATAACTAAATCTAGGCTTTACCAACTTCTTAGTATGAAAAGGAGATTATCATTTTACACTAGAAACAATCATATTCTCACTTGACTTTAGTTTTTTGAAGCCCAGGACTATTTCTCGTACTTACTTTATTTGTTGATAAATCTGCCACAGGGCCCCAACTCATAGTCATTTTTAATGAATCCCTAATGAATTATGAATGATAAATAAAAGTCGGCACATTGATCCTCATACAATAATAGTTATTTGAGCACCTACCACATAATACACAAAGGCGCCAATGTTGGGAATACATGTAATGTATTCCCAATATCTTTGATGAACTCAGAGATGTTGGGGAACATAAAGACTGGCCTCTCCCTTGACCTTATATTCAATCAGGACCCATGTAGTTCTGCTTCTTTCCTCTTCCTCATGACATTTACAGTTGTATGTTAAAGTTCACAAGATGAGGAAGTGCCAGTGTAAAGAAGCACATTGTCACTAGCCTATCTAGAAAGCTTTAAAGAAAGGCGACCTTAAGGAATCGACACCTATGATGAGATATAAAGGATGACTCTAGCTGTAAATACATCATATGGGATGATGAGGATAGTATTAGAATGCTCAAGACAGCAGGAATAGAAGACATAAAGTAGAAAGAAAAGAGAATGAATGGTGTGTTCCAAGAACTGACAAACATTCAAGGGTGCTAGAATATAGAATACAAGGTAAGGAGGACTAAGAGATGAATGAGGAGAAATAAATTAAAACAACATTTTTAAATTGTATTAAGTCATTTGTACTTTAGCTTAAGAACAATAGGAAGCCATTAAATGTTATTAAGTAGAGAATGACATCAACAAATTTGTATTTTCAAATGAATAATCAGTATGAATAAAATTGAGGATGGTGAGACTAGAGGCTAAGAGAAGAGTTAGGAGACAATTGATTAATCTCAGCAGGAAGTAAGGGCTTCTGAAGTAAGTGGTGAAGGGAGAAGGAGAATTGGCAATGAGAAAGCACATCAAAGGAAGATTTGACTGTACTTTATTGTTTGAGTCAATAAACAAAGCAGACGAGAAATAAGAGTTATCCTGCCTTCATGACCTATTTAATAGGTGTTTGAGGAGGTTTACAAGCATATATGCAAATGTTAATATAAATGCAGCAGTTAAGAGAGATAATTTCACAAACCAGGCTAAAATATACCTTTACTAAGAAACTATAGAGCATTCCATCCAAATAAACTTGAGTTTAAGAAACTAAAGTACATTTTTTAAATAAACAAATCAATTAATAATTTCATATATGTATATTACTAAGCTATTTTTAGCTGGATATTATGGTAATGTACAATAATTCTTGCTAACAAGTCATTGACTATGTAATTAAATGCTTAAGATAAGACATAAAAATTTGAAGTAATGATATAAGAAAGGAAATTATAGATACAGAAGTCATTTCTTCACTCAAAAGACATTTATTAAGTACTCACTAAATTCAAAGCAACATAATAAGTTTTGGGCTATGAAAATAAATGTTAACTATAACAATATAATTGCAGACATGCATCATGTAATGATAGGGATACATTCTGAGAAATACATCATCAGGTGGTTTTGTCATTGTACAAACATTGTAGAGTGTACTTACACAAACCTAAATGGTGTAGCCTACTACACACCTAGGCTATATGGTATAGCGTATTGCTCCTAGGCTACACAACTGTACAGGCTGTTACTGTAGGCAATTGTGACACAATGATAAGTATCTGTACATATTTGTTTAGATAAACATATCTAAGGACTATACTATAAAATAACAATACAATTGTAGTCAGTAACAGTCATTTATTATAATTATCAAGTGTTTTGTATATAATTGTATATACAAATTATATATAATTACAATTACTATACAATTACACTATGAAGATAGTTTACACTGCAGTAGGCAGATAATGGATGAATACCTGGGCTCTGCAATGGCATTTACACTTGAAAGCTAAAAGATGGATATTCCAGTAGAAAAATTTTCAAATTAACAATTCACAAAAGAGCTATTTTCAATGAGCTGAATGTACCAGATGATGTTCAATCTGACTATTAGTTGAGGACAAAAGAAGTTTCCAAAGAATTTAAAGTAACAATGAATGGTTACTCACTACTTTATGGCTAGCAATAATAAGTGAAAAGATCTACTTCTGTATATTACTTGTGGAATTTTGAATCATTACTCCAGGAGAAATATTACAGTCAATTATATCTAAAGTAAGAGTCTTTCTTATTCTAATATTCCTATTCCTGAGAATCTATCTTATAGAAATAAAAGTATCACTATGCACAGAAATTTAAAAGGTAGTTTATTGTAGGATTGCCAGCTAAAAAACAAAATTGAATGTCCATCAATATGAGAATTGTTAAAAAATACTGATATGTTATTAACATGGAATATTTCCTGATAAATGTAATTAATTATATCTATGCCATTGACTTGAAGAGATTTCCATGAGGCATTTTTAAAATTAGGCAAAAATGTTGCATGAACAAAATATACTATATTAATTTGTAAAACAGTCAAATAAATCCTCTGTGAATGAATGCATGTGTTTGTGAAAGGTTTTTCTTTGTAAGATTATATAGAGAAATATGTAGAAGGAGACTCAATTGTTAATTTTAGTTTCCTTTGGGTTGAGGATGAATTAGGCTAATAGAGCATGCAGAAATGGCTTATAAAAAGAAGTCCATAATAAAAAAAGCAAAAAACAATCACCTATAAAAGCAGGTATGAATATGGGCATATTATTAATACTAAAACAACAGACTTTATTTGTATTCCAGTGGGGTTTTTCCTAGTAAATCCTTTCTCTTTTCCAGGACCAAATCAAGAACAACAGTGCATTTAATCATCATGCCTCCTTAGTCTCCTACAATCTGTGACAGTTCTTCAGTCTTTCTTTATTTTTCAAATTTTTACATCTTTGCAGAGTAGTAGCCAGCTATATTTATAGAATATCCCTCAACTCAGGTAGTCTGACATTGCAAGAATACAACAGAAGTGATGAAGCCTTCTCAGTGCATCATATCAGGGGGTGCTCAATATGACTTATAAGGAATTGAATTTTAATATATATTCTTATCTTCTTAAAGTGCTTTTTATAAATTTTTATCATAAACATCTATACATTATATAATCAGTGAAAACAAGTGACAATAAATGGAAGTTTGAAGATGCTGCGGTAATTAAGTTATTCTAACCTATTTTATTGCCTAGTTAGGGTTCTAGTTTTATTGTTTCTATTTATTTTTAATTTTATTTGAATATCTGTCTGAAATCTTTTAGTGTTTATTATAAATAAATTGAAGCATGATAAAAAGAAAAGAATTCTCATCATTTTTAAGCCTTCCAAATCAGTGTAATAATTTTTTTCTCCATATCCATACAAAGAAAAGTAGGGATCTCTAAAAACACAGTACAGTTATCTTTGTGTTCCTAAGAGCAAAGCCATTATCAATCTGATACTCCAGTTAATGGGGTCTGTAGGAAGGCCCATTTTCATTTGACTTTTATAGTGTAATGATGAAGGATTTTTGGACCTACATCCAAAATATCCTAAGCATTCTTTGTAAAAGAAACTGAGTAGTGTTTAGTGACCAGCCTGGCACTATTTCCTGATTTCAGATGAAATAAAATAGGCTGTCCTCCAATTCATTAAAAATATCTGATGCTAGCCAAATTTTTTCCAGTATTAAATGTGTTATAGCTCTCAATTGTACGTCAAAGCTACATTATATAAATATTACAGTAATCAACTGTGAAGGTCCCAAATGCATTGTGGAAGAGAAAAGGAAGCCTTTTATCAAAAGCCAGTTCCTGCTTCCTGAACAATGATACAGTTTCTACAGTTTCTCTCTAGAGAACTCAATTTAGTTAGTATTCATGAAATGGGAAAATGAAATTTTAAAATACATGTGTGCATAAATACACACACACATGGTAAGCACTCATACTTTTCAATTACTTTAACATCTTTTTCTTTTGTAGATTTTTATTTCAATTTATTGAGACATGTGCTCTCAGAATGTGTTTTAAGACAACCATTTTTAAAGCTCTTCAAGGAAGGGATGCTATTATTACTTTTATTTTTCCTTTGCAAAAGGATTTTACCTTCTCCTACTTATGTAAAGTATGGCATGGAGTTAGTATAATGACCAGATGTTATGCTAATTTAACCAGACTATCTTTAATCCTCCATTCAAATTAGTACAAATTATTTCCTAAACAACATGAAAATTTACAGCATTCATAGTGTTATGTTAACTATAGTTATTGGGGTTAGGATAATATCTTGAAAAAATTAATTTGTTATTACCATGCTAACAGGAAAACTCACTCACTTTTTGATAGGGTTGTTTGATTTTTTTCTTGCTGATTTTCCTGAGTTCTATATAGATTCTAGTTATCAGCTCTTTATCAGATGTATAGCCTGTGAATATGGAAAAATGGTTAATGTTTTCTTTAAAAAGAAGTCATTTGGAATAAGAGTGAAGATGGCAGATGAGAAAAACTGCCAGCCAGAGTGTCTCTGCAAGAAAGATAGATTTTAGATGAAAGAGAACAAAATAAACAGGAAGACAAACATAGATCAGATGAGGGTCAGAAAGAAGGGTGCCTGAAGCTACAGGAGACTCCACAGGAAGAAGTTGCTGAGCAGAACTGGAAGGAGAAAGACATCAACAGGGTCTAAATCCTGAGAGGCTTGGAGACCAGTGACAAGGGTAGGTGGAGCAGATAAATTTCCCCTCCCTTGCATCTGGGACTCCTGGTGGGCTCCTGAGCTGCTGGAGAGACCTGCAAACACCAGCCCCCAAGACAGTTGCCGGTTGCTGCCAGTGAGTGACGAACTTCTTGCAGACAGGGCACCAAGGCTCCCAGCTCCCTTGGGGCACCTCCTGCACTGCAGACCCAAGCTGATTGGCAGGTGCCATATTGCTTCATTCTTCCCTTCCCCTCCCCTACCTGTGGCTGCTGGGAGAAAATTTAGCCACCACCCAGAGGCATCCACAGGGAACAAAATTTTTCCTTTTGGGGCCCTGCAGTGGACTGGGGGATACTGGGACTGTGAGCTCCTTACCCCTGTGTGCCCTCCCAGGTGTTGTTTGCCCGGTGACTCCAGCAGAACAGGGCAAATCTTGAGGCAGAGAAACATTGATCCAGCTTGGGCACCCCGTGAGTGACTTGAGACCAGCCCTCTTCTCCCTGGCAGGGTCAGGGATTGATCTCCAGGGCAAGGGGACAGGCCTGCAGGCCAGATCCCGTACATCTAGGTCTAGATCACATTGGCCTGGGGGCACAGAAGGGATAAATATAATTCTTATTAAAAGTCTAAAATAGTTATAAAGGTCATTGAAAGAAAAGTTAACAAATTAATCTAATGTAAAATTGTCTGGGGAGACCAATACTATAACACATTAAAATATATAATCTCACTAAATATACCAGTGTCCTAGTAGAAGAGGAAGATACAAAGAAATCAAAAGAAAGCATATTATATTAAATATTAGGATTTAATGTATTATGAAAATGACAGCACAAATCACTAGTAACAAATAATTTTGTTGAAAAAGGATTATTTAATAAATAAAAAAATATAGACATTTAATTATTTACAAAAAATTCAATTACAATTTTACCTATACTAAAGAAACTCACTATAGCCAACTTAGGAAAAAAATAGTATTATTTTACAAACAAGGATTAACAAAAAGAATAAAAGAAAAAAATGAAGAATCAGGTCTCAGGTAAGACAGGTTTAGAGAGGCTGTGTGCAGTTGAGGTAGCAGAAAATAAATACCATCACTTCAGGGTTTCCCTGCCAATCTGAATTGCTCCTACATTTTTCAGTGCTTTCTTTTCATGTTCAAGATTCAAAATCCAGAGCAAAAGACCCCAGTTGTCCTGGCTTGAATCATGTATCTTGCTTGGGAGAAAACAAAGTACCTTGCTTATTGGTCATGCCTAAGTGAAGGCAACTACATAATATCTAGTTCTCTAAAAGGAATTACAACTTTGTTGCCATAAGACAAGAAAATGAAAACGTCAGCCAAAACAATAGATGTTCATGGTGTTTCTTATGAAATTTGCGTTCTCTCCACAGTGATAATACCAAACCATGCTTAGGAACAGGTCATAGAAATGTAAATTATTACAACTATTCTGAGAAAGTATTTTAGCAGTTTCTAAGAGACATAGAAGTATTCATCTCTAGTAACTTGATTGTAAATCTGTCATAAGGAGCTAGTCTGAAACTTTGACAAAAATTTATTCACAAGCAGTAAGAATAGATTCTTTGTTAAAATTGTATTTTCAAATTTTAATCTCAGATCCACTGCTTACAAGGATTCTGACAGGCCTCAGTTTCTTTTAAACAATGAGAATAACTGTACTCACATCATGGGATAACTGTGAGGAGATGAGCTGTCAGGAACATTACATTATTAAATATTAAAGATATTTACTATATCCTTACTAATATTAGTGAAAAATGTAAAAAATAATTTATTAAAACAGATTATGATATATCAATCAGATAGGATATAATACTATCTACATTAAAAAGAAAACAAAAACAAAAAGATTTTAAGTAGTGATTTTATAGGAAAATGTATATATGTTAAGTAAAAAACACAAGAACAAAAAATTATATATGTGTATATTCTCAATGATATAAATAAGAATAAATAGAAACTAAATTTTTCTGTCTAATAGTTTCAAAAATTTAAATAGGCCTGGCGCAGTGGCTCACGCCTGTAATCCTAGCACTCTGGGTGGCTGAAGCGGGCGGATTGCTGAAGGTCAGGAGTTCAAAACCAGCCTGAGCAAGAGCTAGACCCTGTCTCTACTAAAAATAGAAAGAAATTTATTGGCCAACTAAAAACATATAGAAAAATTAGCCAGGCATGGTGGCACATGCCTGTAGTCCCAGCTTCTCGGGAGGCTGAGGCAGAAGGATTGCTTGAACCCAGGAGTTTGAGGTTGCTGTGAGCTAGGCTGAAGACACAGCACTCTAGCCCAGGCAACAGAGTGAGACTCTGTCTCAAAAAAAAAAAAAAAATTAAAATAAATAAAACAAACACAGAAAAAAATTGGAAGAAAATATGCTAAATGTTTACAGGAATTATCTCTGAATTTTAGAGTCATGAGAATTTGAGGATTTTTCTTTCCCTACTTTTCTTTGTTATTTTAATTGAAGTAATACATTTCATTATATCTAATGAAAAAACATATTGGTTTCTCACAGTTCATAAAAGGAAGGAGAAAAATGTGGAATAATAGATTTAAAGACATCATCATTATGTAATGGCAACGGATAATGGAACAGACAACCAACGGAAAAGAGCATAACAATCTACCTTTATTACAATATAAAAGTTATATCTTTCTGACAATCTTATTAAATGTGAATCTATGAAAATCATCTCGTTAAAATCTTATATAATACCTCCTAAATTATTGCATTTAAAGACTACAACAAATGAATTTGGATTAAATATGCACCTGAATGTTTATGGCAGCACAATTCACTATTGCACGGTCATGGAAA
>VBSM01003169.1:6137216-6169188 GCA_008086735.1 Cheirogaleus medius | reverse complement strand
AAATAAAATAAAACTAATAAATATATTATGTAGCATTTTATTAAACAAAAATTATGGGGGGGGTCCTTATTTTGGACTGAGCTCCCACACAAGGCCCCAACAGACCAGACCAAACCAAAATGGAGTCACTCTTGCTAAATGCCACATAATCAAACTGAAACTTTATGGAAGGAGATAAAAAAATAAATAAACAAAATTAAAATCATCTTATTTGTGGCAAACTTTTTCAAATATAGCACTGTTTTTAATTTCACTCTCAAAGTTTACTGTAAATTCTGAACAGAATGTTGTTTACACATAACTAAATCTGTTAGAATTTTATCATGGTGGTAAGAATAAAATCACAAATCTTAACTTTATGAATAAGTGAAGAAGATATATATATTATGCATAAGGAGAAAAATTTGCAACCACATACTTAAGTCATTGAAGATGGAAAATGAAATTTATAAAGAGAAAATACTTGTAACTAGTAAATCACCTAAAAATCTTGAAATGCCAGTCTCATCTCAACATTTTTCTCAGTTTATTTGAATAATTAACAGATTTGGTTGGAGGTATACTATAAAACTTTTCTATCTGTATGAGAAAAGAAAAATATTTTAATGATAAACTATAAAAATTAAATTCTCAATACAAATGATAATCTAATGGAAGTGTTCTATGAGTAATATTTTTTATTACTGCTTATCTGATATTTTATTTTTTTAAATCTATATTTCCTCAAATATGTATCCTAAAACAGGTTATAGTAGGTAGCAGTTAAGAACACAGCATCCTGACAGTCATTTATTCTAGCAAAATTTCTGAAAGTTTGAACACAGGTTGTTTTAAACACTGAGATTGTCTTACGCACAGTAATTGTTCATAAATAGTTCCCAGTCTTAGTGGATAAAACAGAAATAACTTGGAAATTTTAATCTTAATTCCACTTATCTAATGTATCAACTTTTTGCTTTTGATTCTGTTATGGCTTCCCTGAAAAATCTAATGAAAGACCTTATTCTTATAAAATGAATAGGCATTTAAGATATTAAGATATGCAGCATATTACATAAATGTATAAGAGTTCTTGAATCTACTTGGGATTACTCATTACATTTATGAAATTTAGTGTATGTATAAAATAAAATAGGCCAGGCACAGTGGCTCACGCCTGTAATCCTAGCACTCTGGGAGGCCGAGGCGGGATGATAGCTCAAGGTCAGGAGTTCGAATCCAGCCTGAGCAAGAGCGAGACCCCGTCGCTACTAAAAATAGAAAGAAATTAATTGGCCAACTAAAAAATATATATATAGAAAAAATTAGCCGGGCATGGTGGTGCATGCCTGTAGTCCCAGCTACTTGGGAGGCTGAGGCAGGAGGATCGCCTGAGCCCAGGAATTTGAGGTTGCTGTGAGCTAGGCTGATGCCACGGCACTCTAGCCCGGGCAAAAGAGTGAGACTCTGTCTCAAAAAAAAATAAAAAAATAAAAAATAAAATAAAATATATATTGCACTTATTTAAATAAATTTTTAAAATCAATCAAAGAGTTTCGGTTAATACTTAGAACGTCAACATCTTTTAAAAGTTATTATTATCTACAAAATAGGTTAGTACAAAGAAGTTAATCACTGCATTATGTATCATGATATGTCCTAACATTATCTAATGGGGAAAGATATCTAGTTAAATCTTGAGAATTAGATAAGCACTTACTTCTAATCCCACTCATAGCTTCATGATAACAGAAGGGAAGAAATTCTTACAAGGAATAAGCCACATTAGTAAAGAAATGGTAGAAGAGAACAGTGGAGCGGGGATGTCAACAAATTTCAAAAGGTGAAATAGAGATGGGGCAGTGATAGTTGACTTACCTCAGTAAGATTAAATCTAAGTGCCTACAGCAGGGCAGAGTTAGCAAGAAATAAGTAGACTTATGACTCCAAACTCCAGGAAGGATGGATAATCAATGGCTGCAAGTACCCCTTGGAGGATGGAGAGAAAATTTAACTAAAACCAAAAAGATTGGTTAAAAGATTGTTTAAGCAGTAGTTAAGAATCTCAGATCTTTTTGTTAGCTTCACAACAAGGAAAAATGTCCTTGTTCACCTCTACCTTGCAAATGAAAAGATTCATCTCTGAACATGGGCATCGGTTAGATATGTGCCCATTCCACAAAGCAACATGACTAGAATTCCAATTCACCTAGTCAACTTTCTGCTCTGCCAATTCTAGAGCAGTCAATTCATAGGAAACCAATCGCTCCAGATGGTCAACTTGCTAAATAACCAATTTCTGAAATGATTAATTGGCTAAATTAACGTGTTCCTTTTAACTGTTTACTTTAAAATATTTTATATAAATACACATGTCATAGCATATATTACATTTATGTGAATTATGTGTATTCAAGTATGTACTTGAGAATTTATTCATGAAAATATTTTTCACTATACTATTTCAAAGAATATTAATAAATGTATTAATATAAAGAATATAAACCTAAGAAAATGTTTAATATATTTTGGAAGCATATTTCTTTAGGCTTGTATTTCCAGCAATATAGAGAACCAGATATTCAGAGAAAAACTTGAACACAACTAAAAACAATAGATAAAGCAGAGTCTTAAATATAAGTATTATTTTTAAAACATAGTTTTAAAATATAATTTTCTAGTCTTCAGTTTTATGGTGTCAAACAAGGGATGTTTACCTGAAGTCAAAAATGACAAAAGGAAAAAAAAAAACAAACACTCTTCAAATCCATAGTGGTGGAAAAACTTTGGAACCTGTGATCAGCCTAGATGTATATGCCCAGCTTTGAAGCACTAAAATGTGCCTTTTGATTAATCAAATGAACCTAGCAAAGGAACCAAAACTTGGCACCTGAGAAGAGAATGAGGGCAGAGAGTTCAGAACAGAGTTACTCATAAAAAATCAGGATCTGTGAAGAGGTATAAGCCTCACTGGGTGCATCAGAAAGTAACCTGTCCCAGATAAGGGGGCACATCTATCTAGATTTAGTTCTGGAAAATTCCTAAAGAAAGCACTGAGATGTAAAAGAAATGGTTATTAAATAAAATGTTTGACATGTGGAGAAATACATAAACATTGACCATATAACAATAACAATATCTAATAATATAGTTTCTACTTATATTCATATGTGACATATTTTCATAAACCAATAGTGAAATAGAATCTATATTATGTTTTCATGAGTCAAATCTCTTCTCCCTGAATGTATCTTTTTCTTACACTATTGATAAATGCTTAAAGATTCTAAGCTTCTAGAAATAATCTCTGGAAATCATTTTGGAAGCAAACACACAATTCTAAGCAAAACTCATGGATGGCAAAATTAATCCATTAAAAAAAAAGAAAGAAAAGAAAAAAAACAAAAACAAAAACAAAAAAAACTATTCCGCACAATCTCTGTGATCCAAAGCCTGTAAATTTTGATTAAGTTAGTTCAGACAGGGTTCAGATAAAATCTGAGCTCAGGGTCTCTAGCCAAACTAAATAAAAGGCCAAAATCTTGTCATTGTCAGAAAATTCTTAATAATTTCAATATCTCTTGCTTCATATGGTTCTTTCTGCAAAATATGGAAGAATAATAAGCTATTTAGTACCAAAAATATATTGGCTTTGCAACTACACACACATTTGCTACATAACCTGTCCCCTATAATTACTTTTAAAAATTTGGATAAAGTACTGCAACCAATCAAAATTTATATCCCCAATTCCATGATATTCTGGAGTATCAACCTCACTAATATCTGCTAGGTTCAAACTATTAAGGAAAAGCACATAGATGCTAAAGTACATCTTCCTTGAGTTCAGTTACTTTGTTTTTAAGTTAATCAAGAAACTAACAGAAAGCAGATGACTTTCTTAATTTAGCATAGTTACAAGGGGTTTGTAGATAAAGGATTAATTGTATGAGTATAAATAGGGCATAGAGGAAGTAAAATAGATAGTGCAGAAACAAGAAGCTAGTAGCAGCAAGCTGTAATCACTCCTAGGACAAGTGGAGAGGTGTTATTAGAAATCAGCAGGAAGGAGATTCATGTAGAACTGGCTTCAATGAGAGGAGCAATGTACTTCCTTTTGCAGAAAGTCAGTCCTGGTGACCTCAAGGGTAGCAGGAAATAGATATCTGACTTCTCTCACCTCCTTCCCATGTGTCCTGATCACTGTCCCCCATGACAGCCCAAATGGAAGGCAGAGGGCCCAGACTACAATGATGTAATTTATAAATATTAGCATCCTGATTAAAGATGAGAATGGGAAGTGGTGGAGGGTAAATCATAAGAGGAATAAAGAAATTCAGCATACTTTAATATTCTGAGCTAAGGAAAATATATTAGAGCAGCTAAATAAAGATTAAATGTTGATTATAGTATGGAAATTCTCTGATTTGAAAAATCTCAACAACAACAACAAAAAAAACAAATAACAAAACAAAACAAAATCCCAAATTTTTAAAAGGCAATGTCAAATGCCAATAAAAACCTAGAGCACAATAAATTACTCAGTTAAACTATTTCCCTTTATATAGGTCGGTATATGTGCATGCATATTTTTTCTTTTGAAGTACATTTAATAAAAAATAGTTGTAAAATCTTTGAATATTTAATATATATGAAAATGTATATATCATGACTTTATTGCTATAAACATTCTTCTGTATTAATAAAAATTCCATTCTAATGAATATTTCCCTAATAAAATGAAAATATGACGTTTTCCCTAAATAACTAAATTCACATAAGAGTTCTCTTAGGTATTATCTAGAAATCTAATATTTCAAGTAATAAAAACTTCAGATAATAAACAGTTAATATTAAAACCAGGATATAAATTTTAAAGCTGCATTCTATTTTATCTTCATAATTCCATAGACATTTATAAGATTATAAACCTTCATTTCTGTCCTTACAGAGCAAATCGGGACAACTTTTAAAAGGATTTATATTTTCTTTTCATTTTACTTAAGAAATATCATATATCATTTTTGTTAAATGAGAAGCAGGATCAAAATGGATAAATTTTGTTTCTTGATGACATATAGCTATGTGGCACTATTGTTTATTTTAATTTTTTTTTTTTTATTAATTTGGTATGGCTACCAATGCTACCTCTGTAGCCACACAGACTTTGGTCAAGATTCTGACTCTTGAAATTTCTTGGTATAAATAGGCAAGGTCCTTAATCTCCATAAATCTAACTTCTTAATCTTTATAATGGAGATAATAAGAATATTAATAATAATATCTACCTATCTCCATGTTTTTGAAACATAAAACAAAATAATCTCACAATTAGGCATTTCTCTTCTATCCTAATCCCACGCACATAACAGATCCAAACATTTGCTAGTCTTAAGAGGAGACTGAAACTGCTTTCCGCTTGGGAAAAAACTTCCAATTTCAGTTTGAGATACTTGGCAAGTCTTAGGAATGGTTCCAAGGGAAAGTGCTAAGAAAGAATTCCATATTCAGAACATACTTGAAAAAAGGCATATATAGTCAGAATATACCAGAGCCCACCATCTCTTAGATAATCTACTAAATTATTTTTTCATTAAACGTAAAGCATATCCAATTCCCACTTCCACCCATATTACCCTATTCCAAAGCAACATCATTGTTTGATGGATGAGTTCATGGCCGTCTCTATCATTTATTTACAGCATAGCATATGAAGGGATTCTGTTAAATTGTTATGACAATTATGTCAATTCTCTGCTCAAAACTCTCAAATGGTTTCCTCTCTCACTCAGAGTCAAAGCTAAAGCCTTTTCAGTAGTCCTAAAAAACCTGGGTCTCAAATCTATATAGTTAGAAAACAGATAAGTGAATGCCTAGTACAAAGTGCTTGCAAAAACTAAGAGGTTATAGCTAAGGTATTTGGGGTTTCTTTAGAGGTGGGGGGAGGGTGATACAAATGCTCTAAAATTGATTGTGATGATGAGTTGCATAACTCCAAATATATTATTTATAAAATAATTGATTTGTACACTTTAAATGGTGAATTGTATGATGTGTGAATCATATCTCAGTGAGGCTTTCACAAAAAAAAAAAAAAAAGGACCTATTCCTCATCTTCCATGACTCTCCTCCCACATCACTTTGCTTCAGCCTCTGGCCTCCTTGCTGTCCTTCATAAACACCAGGCATGCTAATGTCTTAAGATACGAGCACTGACTGTGCCATTTGCCTGTGATACTCTTCCCAATTTTAAAATCTTAATGATCAATGGACATTTTTAACTTAAATTTGTACTGCAAAGAATTTTGGAAAATTATGAAGCCATTTCCTGAAGTATTTTCTGTTGGACTCTAATCCGCTGAGATCTTTCTTAAGAATAGGTTATATACTTATGCAAATTTGAAAAGACTGCATATGACTCCACCCCTTTCAAAATTCATGAGATATTAACATATTAAAATCTCTGAGAAGGAAACCCTGTAGTAAAGGAACCAACTTACTTTGCTTTTGTAGTTCCAAACTATACTTAGAGAAATGACACTAACTTTTTGATTATCTCTCACATGTGATGAAATTTCCCCTTACGGAAATGCTCCATTAAGCAAATCCACTGTCATCCTCTTCAATGAAAATTTGTATGGAAAGTCTTTATTGATAATGCCAACCTTAATACACCCATACCTACTTCAACTATCCATCCAATTTTGTTTTAGGTAAATTTAGGGCATACATTTAATTAATAAATGTTCTCTTATGGACTCATAATTGTTTATGTTTGCTGAAACCACATTTATAATGGAAGGGTCAAGAGAAAAGAAAGAAATTATATTCTTATTGCCAAAAATTGAGGTTATGTCACAGATCAGCTGGAAATTTTACTGTAAGGTATGAACTTTCTTTATTCTATAGTTCAAAATGAGATATGAAAATGAATCATATATTACATAAGCAACAATCTAAAATTTTTATATCTAAGAAGATTTATATTACATTTTACTGAATTCAAATATTCTAGCAACTAGTCCTTATCCATACATTTGTATATCTGATTTGGTTTGTGTAATGTAGTCATTATATAATGCTAAAATACCTACAGTGGTTGGTAAATATTTAAAAATATAGTGCATCACATAACGTTGTCAACTTTCTTTTACATCAAATTCTCTCTTCTTATCCTTATTTCTTCTTAGTTAGATTCTTCCTGTTTTGTGAATTAGAAATTGGAAATATTTTACTAAGTGTACATACCCTTAAACTTAAAATATTTAGTAGATTGCCTTGGATTCTTAATAAAATGTGAAAATGTAAGGTAGAAAAATATAAATTTTACAACTAGCAAGTGATTTATGCATCAGATTTTAACGTTCTTTATATTGCAGGGCATAGATTTGTAAGTATTTTAAATTAAGAAACCACCCAATCCTCCTTTAATGTTATTTCTTCTACATATTTAATAGAACTGTAAATCATAAGAATCTGCTAATTCTTGCCACTAAGAAACTTGGAAAATAGTGAAAATCTATAATATTATAGATCTTTCTCCTATCACAAAGTGAATATCACAAGGTACTGTTTGTCAAAATCACTTTTCTTCATGGTCACTGATAAGTTAGCAGGTGCTATCTAACAATCCATTCCAACTTAATGGTTCAAATGAACATTTTTGAATGATTTTTTTTTTTTTTTTTTAGTTCCTAATTCTGTGAGTCAGCAATGTGGGCTGGGTTCAGATCAGAATTCTTTATGGGCTTGGTCAGGCATTGGCAGTCAGCTGATAGACCTACAGGGACTGAACAGTTGAGGATGGCCTTACTGCTGTGTATAGTTGTAGGCAGACTGTTGGCCAGGTTTTCCTCTATAGGGTCTCTCCAGACACTTTAGATTGACTCCCAGTCTTAGCAATATTCCAAGAATGAGAAAGCAGAAGCTGTAAGTTTTTTTGAGTACTAAGCTCAAACTGTGCGTAAGTCACTTACATCATATTCTTTCAGTTAAAAAGCAAGTCATTTAGGCAAGACCAGATTCAAGGAATGGGGGAAAAAGACTCCACTACTATATGCAAGAGGCAGTCAAAATGTGTAGAGATTTTTATATCTGACATAGATATATAATTGAATTACCTTTTCACCCTCTGATCCAGTTGGATGTGGCCATCTGATTGAGTTATAAATACTGAGATGAAGTGATGTTGGCAACTTTCAGCATAGCCAATAAAACCTCCTATGGATACTTCATGTTTTTTTTTTTTCCTTCTACTTCACTGGTATCTAAGGCCATGAAATCCAAGTAATAATGAAGAACAAACTTTCTTCAACCTGAGTCTCTGAATGGCTGTGTAAAACAGAGCCTCTCCATCTACTCCCCACTTACTCTTCCTAGCTGAAACAATCCTAAACTGTATATAAGTAAATTATAAAGTTACTTTATATTATATGATCTAATAAGTTAAGTATACTTAAATAGTAGTCCATGGGACTAACTACCTAAGTTATTAGAATTAATACAGTGAATTTACTTGTTTTCTGTACATTTGTCATTATGTTATGAACATTTTAATAGTAATTGCTTTTCCTAACAGATATTTTTGATAGTAAGCAGTCCATTATTAAATGGAAAATTCTACATTTTTACTAAAGAATAATTTCTATGTGCAAACATGAAGTTTATTAATAAAACTAATGCAGATATGCACATTTTTGCAAACAACTGCAAATTTTTCATTAAGCTATATTGTATTTAAAGCCTTTGTAGAGACTCCTTTTTGAATTTAAAGTTCATTATGTGTGGTACCATCTGATCCTCAACAAGAGAAAAAGGGTGCTAAAAAATTCTATGTGATATGTATTATGTATAATACTGTTTCAACTTGGAAATTTAGAAATAACTATTTCAGGAAAAGATTAACAAAACTTTGAGTGAATTAGAATCCTCTGAGTATGCAGAATTGATATTTTTCAGAGACTTTTAGTAATGACATGAAGAAATAAGATTACCTAGAATGACGATTCCAAAAAGACGACTTCCCAAAATTCTAAGCAAAAACATTATCAGCACTGAGCTGTTTGGTGGTACTGGAGTATTGTTTGGAAGTATTTGAAGTATTCAGTCCAGCATAATATTCTCCAGTTTCATGTGTAATGCTGTCCTAACATAATAATGTAGCTTACTTTTAATAAATGTATCTCCTGATTTTACTTTTTAAAGTTATACATGAATTTGTAAAAATCTATGTGGTACAAGAGATAAAATGAAAATTAAATTCCTTTCTCAGGCACTGCATGATCCCAAACTGCCTACATTGATGAAAGATAGTTACTGTTCACAAGTTCTTTGATCCTTCAAGAAATTTATATTGGTCGTCTTTTTGACATTATCCTGTACCTGGGACTTTTTACCTAATAATATAGTTTAGAGAGTTTTTTTAAATATGCATTAATCTATTTTCTAACTTTTATATTTTAGACAGTTCCTATTGACTCTTCTATGAAATATAAGGAAGGTAGCAAACTTACCCATTTCTATCACTTCCCAACAAATTTTTCTAGATATTCTCACTTGCATTATTTTTTGTATTGTCAAAATTTAAGACATTTACGTTCTGATTTATTCACAAAATTCCTAGAAATGTTTATAGTTTTATATTTAAATGCCTTTCCTGCTCATTGTCATTTTTTTTTACCACAGTTTCTTCAAAACTGAGATATGGCATTATTGTTGTTTTCATCATTATCATTTTGATATCTCTCTAGTTGACTAGAGTCCAGCCACAATTTTTATTAAAATTGAAATTGATAATAACCTGGCTGGGAATAAGATTATTCAGTCATATTTTCTGTCTCAAACTTTGTAGACCTGGCAAATGTTTATTCTATTATTAACTAATGAGTCATATGCAAAAAGTTTTGAAGTCAGAATGATTTTTTTTTGTTTGTTTTCACTAATGACTGGATTTTTGTACTTGGAAATCATGGATTTTTTTGTTTTTGTTTTCGAAATGAAAAAAAGAACAATAAAAGATTCATGTTGTTGATTTTCTTGCACCAAAGTTTCTTGGTGCTTGGTTTGCTCCTTATATCTAAAGACAAAGGTTGTGGAAAATGCTGTGTTACATCTATATCATCTCAAATACCCTTATCATCTTTATAGACACCAATTCTTGTTGTGTCTCACTCACAGCAATGAGCCTTGAGTCTCTGTTAGAGGACTGTCCTCAGGCCACCAGATTCATTTTGCTTGCCCTTAGAAAACTAGAAGTCCTTAGAATTTATATCCGCACTTGGCATAGGAGTAGCTGTTAAATAAGAACTGATGTATGCAGGGTGTAAATATTATAGTTCCTTTGCTTCTGACTGGGACAACTCTCCCTTATGAACTATACTGTCTCTAGAGCTGTTTTATGAGATTGTGTCCATGTTTTCTTCTTCTAGTATTTTACTAGGTATCATACCATTGCCTGGCTTTCTTCCATTTCTGTTCTCATTTCACTCCCCTACTGTTTTTATCTTGGAAAATATCTTAATCCTTTTCATAGATTCTTTGTCTCAAAATACCCTTCTAGACTATTTCTTTATTTCATGAAAGTTTTCTTCTTTTATATAAGAATACTTTTTAGTTCATTTGTTATTTTCTAGTTTTAAAAAATATAAATAATGCTTATGGTGGTACTTGTTCTTTTATTCATGTGATACTTCACTTAGTAGAATGTTTTTCATATTGCTTCTTTAAAAATTGCCAATAACCCACAGGCAAGAAGAATGTAAAACACCATGCAAACAAGGAAGGACTTTGCCAACCAATAATGTTCTCATTTTGCTTTCCTACTTTTCTTTAGGACAAAAAGATACTATATTAGTGTGAATCACAAAATAGCCCCCAGTAAAATAATAGGTAATATGCAGATGAAGGAAATTTTTTTTTATGTTTGTGCCTAATAAACTATACTGTGCCATAACACTGAAGAATGCCTCTATAATCTCTAATTATAGATATTTTGTACCATAGAAAAAATTCTATATTTTATATATCTCATGTCCTATTGGTATTTTATAGTCTTGCAAAATGCAAATTGATAAAAACAATATAACATTATATGATTTTATTTGTTGGAGGTCATACTTACCAGTCATTGGCAATTTGCTATTAAATTCAACAGACCCATATAATAAAAGAAAGTAAATTATATAATCAAATATTTCTTTGTGTATAACACATGAATATACTTTATATAACTTCAAAGCCTCATACTATAGTTTACAGTAAATATAACAGCTTTAAAAAACTAAATGAAACATAATATGCAAAGTACAATAGTGACAGTAAAATCAAATTACTATTCGTGCCATTTTTTACTTAGAATGGAGACATATTCATTATAGGCATTGTTGCCATAAAGGGGCAATAACTAAATCTTAGAGTTGAAAAGGACACAGAGTCACCAATGATGAATTCTTTAAAACTTTAAAGCAAATTTAATTGAATATTATCATAACGAATGTGAACAAACAGACAAAATCACAGCTGCTATTGTTGAAACTTTTCAGCTCATCTGTGAGTTTGACAAATACTGATTAATACTCCTTTTTCTGATGTATAAATATCATCTACAATAAGCTTAATAAATGATCATTGCTTTGACATCCCTGATGGGGAACTACATTTTCCCATCATCGTTTTCATTCATCTTGTTGATACTCTTTCAATAGACTTACTAGAGTTTGACTACACTGACACTTAAAGTGAAACATTTCGAATGTGGCCCAACTGGATTAAAATGGACTTTTTTTCCCATTATGTTGGGGACGCCATGTCAATTAATGCAGCCTAACCAGTCTAAGCATGTGTTAACTTTTTTGGCAGCCACAAAATAACTTATCAGAAGCTATGTGGCCACCTCAAACAATAACCTTAATTTCCTAATATTAATAGGAACATTAAGTAAAAGTAAATTTCCCCATTTTGTTACTATTTCTCTTACTACCTTCCCTCCTTTTGATCCGTATGTGTGTGTGTGTGTGTGTATAAATTTTTTTTCTTCCTTTGGAGTAGCTGCCAAACTCATGATTCATGAATTTTTAGAATCATTCTGAAACTAAAGAATGGGGTCTCAGTGCCTATGTTTACACTGTCTGACTGCACCTCCTTATACACAATGATCTGTGGGAAAACTCATAGTTGAGACTTTCAAGATCCTTCACCAATACATTTTAGAAAGGCTTAGAAAAAGAGCACCAACCCCGCCCTGGTGTATTTGTCATGTAAGAGTTGTTGGAAGCCATGATATAAACTATCAGTTGACAGGTGATCTGCATTAGGAAAGAATGCGGCTGATATGGAAATGGGCAGACAAATGAGTGGGGAGGAGAGAAGAGAAAGAGATGGGGTGGGGAGAAGGAGGGGGAAGAGTAAGGGGAGAGGGAGAAAGAATGCTTAATATCTGGTTCCACATGTCCATAATTCCTAAATATATTCATTCATGCCTTGCATTGATTTGGTTATTACATGAGAAAACTATATATGCTTTTAATCAGTTCCCTTCTTTAATTAAGGAAGCTCAAACCAGCCACTGACCTCGACTAGAATCAAATGAAAAAGTAACTATTTAATAATATTATATGTATTTTTGTCTATTCTTTTACACGAAAATTATTTGTAGTACACGTATTGCTGTACTTGCTTGTTTTTCTATTTAACAATGTGTCATGGACATTATACCACGTTGTTGAATTTTGTGGCATTTGTTCTCATTAGCTATTCCAACACTTTGAGCTTGCCCTTCCTGTTCTATCTGTTCACCTCTTCTTATTTCTGGCATCCAAATTTGGTTGTTACAATCTTATTCCTAAATTAAAAAAACCAAAAACAATGTATGCTAAAGTTTACTGCTATTTATATTACCTATTGTCAAAGGTGGGTTCTTTTATATCACTGAAATCATAATCTGTAGACAGTTCTCTTTCACTTATACAGCTAGTAACTCAAACAGAATATAAGGTATAAAATAGTGCCTCAAAAGCAAGATATAAATAGGAACAACTGGCAGTTTCCACTTATTTACTGTATACCAAGATTATGTTTTTTAACGTGTATTAACTTAATCTTTATCAAAAATGTCTACATTAGGGATTATATTTCCTATTTTATAGTCAGGAAGCCAACCCTAAAGAGGCATTTTTTTCTCCAGAGTCTGAGAGACTATGGCAAAATTTAAACCAATGTCTGAGTACAAATGTTATTGAAAGAATGTACAGTGAATTAAGATATGAGGTATCAGACATCTCTGAAATACATTCTAAGTGATAGATTATTTAAAATATATCAGAAGCTATAGAATATAATCCATTTTAGGATGAAAAGGAAATTCAACTAAAATACAGTAGAAATCAGACACTGTTTGCCACCAAGTAAATTTGGAATTCAAACTGGTTCCTAAACAAACTTAATTGACATCTTTGCCATTGGCATGGAAGGTCAGTGAAACCATAATTAATTTAGCCAACACCATGGGAGCAATATCTTTAAATATAGCATGATGGATTAATTTTGAGTAATTTTTTTGTGTTATCTCAAAGATGTAGCAGATTTGCCTTCAACATTATGTCCATGTCTGATCTATATACATTATTATTGTATATTATTAATACATCCTTATTTGGCCTTGATAATACAAACAATATCCCACTACTGTAGGGATTTTTTATTTAATCATGGAAAAATATGTTACCATAATAGCCCATAACAAGTTTTTTTTCTTTTCTTTTTTTTTAATTTTAGAATATACAGGGTAAAAACACTTTGAATATACTTATTACCTTTGTACTGCCCAAGTCAGAGAGCTACGAGTGTGCCCATCCTCCAGAAAGTGTGCACTGCAGCCATTAGGTGTGAATTTACCCCTCACCATCTCCCCTTTCCTGCCTGCCTGATACCTGATGAACGTTACTTCCATATGTGGATGTAAGTATTGATCAATTATTGCCAATTCAATGCTGAGTGCATGTGGTACTTGTTTTTCCATTCTTGTGATACTTCACTTTGAAAAATGGGCTCCAGCTTCATCCAGGATAATACAAGAGGTGCTATATCACCATTGATTTTTATGGCTGAGCAGTACTTCATGGTGTACATATACTACATTTTATTAATCCACTCATGTATTGATGGGCATTTGGGTTGATTCCACATCTTTGCAATTGTGAATTATACTGCTATTAACATTTGAGTGCAGATGTCTTTATTACAGAATGTCTTTTTTTCCTTTGGGTAAATGCCCAGGAGTGGGATTGCTGGATCAAATGGTAGTTTTACTTTAAATTCTTTGACATATCTACATTACTTTCCAGAGAGGTTGCACTAGTTTGCAGTCCCACCAGCAGTGTATGAGTGTTCCTATCTCTCCACATCTATGCCAACATTTGTTGTTTTGGGACTTTTTGATAAAACCCATTCTCCCTAGAGTTAAGTGATTATCTCATTGTGGTTTTGATTTGCATTTCCCTGATGATTGGAGATGTTGCATAATTTTCCATATGTTTGTATCCATTAGTCTGTCTTCTTTTGAAAAGTTTCTGTTCATATACTTGGCCACTTTTATATGGGGTTGTTTGATTTTTTTCTTTTTAATTTTCCTGAGTTCTATACAGATTCCAGTTATCAGCTCTTCATTGGATGGGTAGCATGCAAATATTTTCTCCCATTCTGTAGGTTGTCTGTTCACTCTAGTGATAGTTTCCTTGGCTGTGCAGAAGCTTTTTAATTTGATCAGGTCTCATTTACGTTTACTAGACTTCCCGCTATACTACAAAACTATAGTAACCAAAACATCATGGTACAGGCACAAGAGCAGAGACATAGACCAATGGAACAGGACTGAGAAGCCAGATATACAACCATCCTTATATAGTCATCTGATCTTTGACAAAGAAGACAAAAATATACACTAGGGAAAAGAATCCCTATTCAATAAATGGTGTTGGGAAAATTGGATAGCCACATGTAGAAGACTGAAACAGGATCTGTACCTTTCACCTCTCACAAAAATCACTCATGATGGATGACAAACTTAAACCCAAGGTATGAAACCATAAGAATTTTAGAAGAAAACACTGGAAAAACTCTTATAGACATCAGCCCAGGAAAAGAATTTATGAAGAAGACCCCAAAAACAATCACAGCAACAACAAAAATACATAACAAGTTTTAATTAGGCCACACTTTGACAGATTTGCATGGGTTAAGGAGGGTGGTTCCTCACAGCATGAGACCTTCTAGAGACTATGGCATGGGGGTCACTACCCCAAAGGGGAAGAGGGCAAGTGAAATACAGGAGGGGAAGGAATCAGAGAAGGGACTTATGTATTTAGGTGATGTCTAGGAGCAGCAGTGGCTTTGTGACTTTATAAGCCTGAGGTTTATTTTATGTATGGCTAGCAGATGTTGGGTAACTTTCACAGCATATTTAAAGCTGTAAGTCTCTACATGGCTAAAAGTCTGCTTACTTTGGCTATATTTAAAACATTGGATATATAAAAATTTGAGTTTGGTGCTGGCAGGATTTTGAGTTTTCGGGTCCTGGCCTGCTGTGAAGAAGTAAACAACATAGGGCTAATATAGACAGGTCATTTTTGGCTCATTTATATAATGCCTTTTAATACCTTTCCCAGTCTTTCATGTATCTTAATTTAACAAGGAGTACATAGAAACTGCTCTACTCAAAGAGAGTAGATATATATTGATATATAATCTATAAATCTGTATTAGTTAGGGTTCTTCAGAGAAACAGAACCATCAGGATATATATATATATACGTGTGTGTGTGTATATATATATATATACACACACATATATATATATTCACACAGAGAGAGAGAGAGACAGAGAGGATTACAAGGAATCAGCTCATGTGATTGTGGAGGCTGAGAAATCCCATGATCTTGCATCTGCAAGCTGAAGACCCAGGAAAACAGGTGGTGTAATTTCAGTCTGAATCTGAAGGCCTGGGAACCAGTGGAGATATGGGTATAATTCCCTCTCCAAAGGCTGGAGAAAACAAGGTGAGTAGTCCTAGCTAAAACAGTGAGACAGGAAAAAGGAGATATACAACTATAGACCTACAGATTCATTACTTATATATTAATATATAACTATATATAAAAATCTTTTTTTTTTTTGAGACAAAGTCTCACTCTGTTGCCCTGGCTAGAGTGCCGTGGCGTCAGCCTCGCTCACAGCAACCTCAAACTCCTGGGCTCAGACGATCCTTCTGCCTCAGCCTCCCAAGTAGCTGGGACTACAGGCATGCGCCACCATGCCCGGCTAATTTTTTCTATATTTTAGTTGGCCAATTAATTTCTTTCTATTTTTTAGTAGAGATGGGGTCTCGCTCTTGCTCAGGCTGGTTTCGAACTCCTGAGCTCAAACGATCCGCCCACCTCGGCCTCCCAGAGCGTATATATAAAAATCTTAAATGTTGAATTTAGCTTCTTAAATTTAACATGTTTTATTTCCTCTTAATGTGACATAACCACATATCTGTTAAACTTCATGATCAATTCAAAAACAAATTATGAAAATAAAACAAAATGAAGAACCTCACAGTTCAGTTTTTTTAAAAAGAAACCACCCATTAATTCATAGTTTGAAATAAGCTATTTTTCCTTAAAAGTATGAAGTTTAAATAAATATAGACCACCTTAAAGGATCATATTAAGGAATATCAATCTATAGAAATCATTTTTCTATAAAAACAGTTTTAAAATTAGTATCTAGTTAGAAAATACAATTTTCTCCATAAATTCAATTTTCTAACATCAGGAAAAAACATTTACTTACTCCAAATCATGAAATTTAGGACATTTTTACATAATCAAGTACTTCTTAACTGTATAGGACATTTATCAACTATAAATAATCATCCTATAAATAATTTGCTTAATGGGTCTACTTCCTCTTGAGCATCAACTATCTTATTCCAATTAGGCCTCTTTTACGTAAAAAATATTGTTAAATATTTTAAATAGAAAATTAATGAATTGATGAAAGGAAGCATGTGTAACTCACCTTTACACACTTTAATTCCAGCAAAAGTCTGACACATGGTAAGTGCCAATACATAATCTGTTCTTTCAGCTCTGTCATTACATTTTGCTGTTGTTTTGCAGTCAACTTTTAAATGATTTATTGTTAGACCCAAAATTTCATGAATAACCCAAAATTCCACATTTTTATTTCTGTAGTTAAGCATTTAAATATTTTTAAAAGTTATGTATTTTCTCTATGTAATTATCTGTTCCTAACTGGATGATACTATGCTCTAGTGATTAAAGAACTTCATTCACCCAAATTTTCAAGTTCTTCTTTCTAAATATCTTGCTACTTTCAAAAATACTTTTCTCTGCCTATGAAAAAGTGAGGGTTTTTAACACTAAAAACAATTTAAAAGAAGAATAAAGCCTTTGTTATCCAATTGACAGAAACCATGGAGAATAAAAAGTATAGTAATATTACTGCAGAGAGAAAACACAAATTATTACTACTAGGAATTTAAAAGAGTACCTCAAAACAGATCATAAAGACAATAAAAAGATAATAGAAGATATAATATTAATTTTGAAAAAATACTTTTCTCAACAAACTTAACAATCTAGAAGAGGGGGACATCGATTTTTTGGCAAATCAAAATATGATTTTTAAAAATCTTGCATACAGAAAACCCTAAATACCAAGAAGCCATTAGAATTAATAAACAAATTCAGTAAAGCTGGAGGATACAAAATCAACATAGAAAAATCAATAGTGTTTCTATATGCTAATAGTGAACTATCTGAAAAAGAAATCAAGAAAACAATTTCATTTACAATCATTGCAAAATAAAACTCAAGATACTGAGGAATGAATTTAACCAAGGAAGTGAAGAGCCTCTAACTGAAAACCATAAAACATTGATGAAAAGAATTAAAGAGGACAAAAATAAATGAAAAGATATCTAGTGTTCATGGACTGGAAGAATAAATATTGATAAAATTTCCAAGAACACACATTAGTGAAAGGACAGTCTTTTCAATAAATTATGCTGGGAAAATTGTATATCCACAGGCAGAAGAAAGATACTGGACCCCTATTTATTACCATATACAAAAATCAACTCAAAATGTATTAAAGACTTAAATGTAAATCCAAAATCTATGAAACTACTGGAAGAAAACATAGCAAAAATGCTTCATGACATTGGACTGAGAAAGGATTTTTTGAATAAAACTGTCAAGCACAAGTTGCAAAAGCAAATATAGGCAAATGGGATTACATCAAATTAAAAACTCCTGCAGAGCAAATGAAACAATCATCAGAGTGAAGAGACAACCTACAGAATGGGAGGAAATATTTGCAAATTATATATCTGTCAAGGGGTTAATATCCAAAATATACAAAAATAAGAATTTAAAAACAACAATAAAACAATGAAAAATAATAAAAATATGAAATAATAGTGTATAATTACTATTGACATAGCAATTACATTGTGTTAGGTGTTATAAATGATCTACAGATGATTTAAAGTGTATGGAGGATGTGTATAGGTTATATAAAAATACTATGCTATTTTATATAAGGACCTTAAGCATCTGAGGAATTTGGTACCTGCAGGAGGTCCTGGAACCAATCCCCCATGGATACTAAGAAATGGCTGCATATGCAATGAAATAGTATTCAGCCTTATAAAGGGAGATAGTGTCATTTGCAACAACATGGATGAACCTGAAGAAAATTATGCTAAGTGAAAGAAGCCTGACACAGAAAGAAAAAAATTACTGCATAATATCATTTATATGTGGAATCGTAAAAAAAAAAAAAGTCTAATACATAGGAAGTAGAATGGTGGTTACCAGGTACAGAGAGCAGAAGGAAATGAGAAGATGTGGATCAAAAAGTAAAGTCTTGTGGTTTTATAGGATGAATAAAGAGATATAATGTACTACAGGAGGACTATAGTTAATAATATTATATTATATATTAAAATTTTGCTAAGAGAGTAGATTTTAGGTGCTCATACCACACACATACACATGAAATAATGTTTATGTTAATTTACTTACCTGTAGTAATCATTTCACTATGTATTGGTATGTCAAAACATCATGTTGTATCTGTTAAATATATGCAATTTTTTAAAAGTCAATGGAGGCAAGATTAAAATGCAATGACTTAGAAATTTATTCCTTTAATCATTGCCAACTTTCTTGTGACTACCTGCCAGTCTCCACAATTAGTGTTTTCATTTAGATAGGCAAGAATTAATATAGCATATTATGAAGAAATAATTTGCATTATTAATTAGAAGTTCTAGTTAGCTCTGTCAATTACTTACTATGTGACTTTTTCCAAATTAGGATAATAAAAATGTTGAACCTGCCTTTAGTGCAATACAAGTGAGAATTGCAGTAGTTAAGAACTAGAACTCTAAAGTCAAACAGAACTAAGTTTGCATCCCAGTTATACCATTTACTACAAGAGTGAGCTTCAGATAGTTTATTTCATCCACTCCAAGATTCAGTTTCCTCAGGAATAGCCTATACTGACAGTACTGACTTTATGGGATTATTTCAAGGACTAAATGAAATAATGGATATAGAATATTTGCCATAGTGTCATGGTCTTAATGTGCATACACACACACACACACACACATTTTCTTTAGGTATTTTTAAGTTACAAACTCAAAGAGTTTTAATAATTAAGTTAAATAAGATGGTATATGTCAATCACCAGGAGAGAGAAAAACGTTCAGCACATGATGATACGAGATTCTCAGGAAATAAGTCACATTAAATAATACATAAAACAATAAAGAAAGAGGAGGAAGAGAGGAAAGGAGAAAAGAACAAAAAGAAGGTAAGGAAGAAAGGGAGAGAAGAAGAAAGGAGGGAAGGGGAATGAAATTTATCCTCACATTTCAAATGTGAAAAATGTCAATTTAACATTAAACCCCTATCATACTTTCATTTTGTTCACTTTTAATGTCTTTCCCCTTTATCACTTCTTGCACATTCGTTGCTTAATGTATTTCAATTAAGAGTATTACTGTGCTATCATGACCTTTAAGGAACCAACACTTTGATAAAAGGTCAAAGCAGAATAAAAAGTCAGAAAAATCATAATTAAAAGGTTAGAATTAAAACTTGGAGTTATATTTTGAAAATCTAACCATCAAAATGGGACTAAAGACCCTTGGATCATGGAGCTACAGTCCTAATGTTTAATATGCAAAGTCAAAAACCCAAACAGCAGTGACACAATACTGGCCTAAAGTTAAATGACTTATTTTTTCAACTGGGCCTTTTCTTTCATTAATTTAATAATCTCAAGCTAGACATGTCAACTTCCTAAACTCTGGTTTCTTCATATGTTGTAATTTTATAATTCTGTGCTGTCTGGAAAGTATGTATCCATGTAACCATTCTCATTATATTAACAATGGCTGGATACTTTCTGGACAGCCCTTCTATATCTGTATATATCCCTATATACATTTACATATATTCCTATATATACACAAATATATTCTTATATATACATATTCATATATGTATATGTGTATATATGAACCTGCTAATAGGAACTCAACAAAATATAGCAGCCCTCCATATCCACAGGTTTTTCATTCACAGATTCAACCAACCTCAGATCAAAATTATTCAAAAAATAAATAAAAATTAACAATACAACAGCAAAGCATAATACAAATAAAAAAGAATACAGTATAACAACTACTTATATACATTTATATGTACTAGGCATTGTAAGCAATCTAGAGATGGTTTAAAGCATACAAGAATATATGCATAGGTTATATGCAAATACTAGCCATTTTATATAGGCAACTTAAGCACAGATTTTGTTTTCTGTGAGGGGGCCCTGGAACCAATTCCTCACGGATATTGAGAGATGACTTTACTCATAGCCCCGCAATTCATTACATAAGCACATTAAATATCTAAAGGGTATCACAAAAAGTAAGAATAAAGCATGATCCTTGCCTTCAGAAAAAATCTCAATTATCAATTTATTTCTCAAAGACAACTTAATTTATAGATCTAATATTTCTCTTAGTTAGCAAATGTCTCTAACAATTAGCTTTCTCAACCTGAATTTTCTCTTTTGCCCACTTTCTTAGAATTCACTCCAAATTAATAATTTCCCAAATGCCATAAAAGTGCTATTTATTTTCAAATAACCACACTCTATTTATTTTTTCACCATGAGTTTTGAAACTAGAAACACCTAAGTTCAAATTGAAGATTTGTCATTTACATACTAGGGAAACGTGGGCAAGATGCTTACTTTTTCTGAACATCTATCACTTTATAAATTGGAGATACTGTAAGATTTTAGCACAGTGCATGGTTAGTAGCAGATGTAATGCTTACCCCATCAGTTATAGACATGTAGCAAGATACTTGTCTCGTCTCTCACATCTCTTCAGGATGATGAATATTCTTTGCCTTCACAACTTGCTCTGTCATTTGTAAACTATTCTAATGTAGTATTGAGGGAAACTCCTGTCAAATTAATCACTGTTCCAAACTAAAAGACATGGGAAAAATACACATTCAGATTCTGCCTAATTATGTATTCTTCCAATATTTTCTATATTATATCTAAAGGCCAACTTTTGAAATTAAAAGTCACAAATGTATTGCCAGAATACTCTCCAGGTTTGCCACTGAAAAAAACGCCTATTAGGGAAATGGTAGTCGATGTGTCGCATGCATGATTGAAGAAGGTCAGAGCATTAAAAAGAAGGTTCGAGGGCCAGGACGATATTAGATAAACATTCACATTATCATCTCTCTTTCCCAAAAGTTCATTGCTCTCTTGTTGAACCTTTCTTTAATCCAGATTCCTATCAGTCTCCTTTCATATTAAACAGAAATCCTATTAGAGAGTAATGTTTAAATAGATATGTTTAGCACATTCTCACCCTTCACAAAAGAAAAGCAAATTACACAGTTTGTGAGTGACATATACCAGCTTTTGGTAATTTATTTAAATGCCAGCTTGGTTTGTAGAATTTTTAAAGAAACTATTGAGGTAAGCAAATAAAAGTAAAAATTGTTTTCAGTATCAAATGGATTTGACCACAGAAGATAAAAATGAAACCAGTAGGGGGTTTATTAATTAATGGTGCTCAGGATGGAGCCCAACTCCTTTAGCCTGAAATGAGATTAGGACATTTTCCCTGAGACATGATCAAGTAACTTTTTGAATAAGGATAAGAGTGTTATTTTTCAATCAGCCTCATTTTGTAATTCTAGTAAAAGACTATTAAGTTTTACTCGTGATATTTTTAAACCTATTTAATAGTCCCAATACTATGCTATATTGAAGGCATAGTTTTACTAGGAATTCAAGTTGGGCTCAGAGGAGTATAATTTCCAGGGGCATATTTCATGATACTTCATAAGTTATTTTATTTTTTTGGCCTCACTTTATTAGCCTTTTTAATATATTTGCTGTATTATACTACAAGGCTCACAGTAGATCCTAAGTCTTCTCACAAAGGCCCTGTGTTTGTATTTACTATGCTGTAACTCAAGGTGCCTAAAACATTTTAAGGATCCTGGTGATTCAAAGGACAATGTGAAAATTCCAAAGTTATTTGAGAAGGCCACTGATGTTACTATTCTGGAGAACAGTGTTTGGAAATAGACATTATTGTACATTTATTTTAAAATTATTTTAAACCAGGCCCACAATGCTTATCCACATTTCCAAATCCTCAAAGCCCTAAAAAACTGAAGAGTTTTCTTTTACTTTTCTTTTAAATTTTCGTTGTAAGTTTGGTACCAAAACTCATTTAGCAGTAAAATGTGACACACATGGAAGTGAGGCTGTTTATAGTCTATTTATCTCACTTAGTGTCAATATTCTTATGTTTTGCTCTGGACGTATCAATGTGACTAGAAAGTGCTGCCATACTAAGTGGTATATGTGTCATAATAAGGTAAAAGAGTCTAATATAGTATAATATAAAGTATAACACACATGTATATTAGCTTGCTAGGACTGTTATAACAAAATACTACAAACTGAATATCTTAAAAACAGTAATTTATTTATTCACATTTTTGGAGACTAGAACTCCAATAGCAAAGCATTGGCAGGTTTGGTTTCTTCTGAGGCCTCTATCCTTGGCTTGCAGATGGTTGTTTTCTCCCTCTGTCCTAGCATGGTTTTTCCTCTGTTCACGTGCATTCTTGGTGTCTGTGTGACCCAATCTCTTCTTATAAAGACACCAATCATAATGGATTAGGGCCTACCTTAACAGGGTTATTTTAACTTAATTATCTCTTCAAAGGTTGTATTTCCAAGTACAATCACATTCTGAGGTACGAGGGTAATCACACTGAGGTACTTCAATATGTAATTTTGAATTTCAACATATAAATTTTGAGAGGACACAAGCCTATAACAACACGTGTAGTTTGAATTATTATGGACACACACACACACACACAATTACCAGCACCACAGATGCCCCTCGTTTCTCCTTGTAGTCACTACCCTCACATCACTAAGTGTAATCTACACTGATTTCTATGAGCATCAACTAGATATTCTATGTTCATATTTTATACTACTTGAATAATATGTTATTCTATCAGTGAGATTCACCTATAATGACTTGTATTGTTGTAGATAATTCATTCAAATTGTTGTGTAATAATCTATTGTGTCGATAAATCAATTCATCTGTTTTACCACTAATTGTCGTTTGGGCAGTTTTCAGTTTTGAGCTATTACAATTCTGCTATGAACTTTCTTTTATATATCTTTTAATGAGCATTAGCAAGAAATGGGATTGTTGGTCATAGGGTGTGCATATATTCAGTTTTAGTAAATCTGTTATACTCTGTTTCAGAGTGGCCAGATCATTATATGTTCAAAGCTCATTCCTGAAGTAACTGAGGTAAGCAAATGGGAAAAAATCCTTTATGGGTTCCAACTGATCTCTCTTTCCCAAATGATATGTTTTCAAATTTTTACTATGAATTAAATTCACTATAATCAAGTTTTTAACTTTATCCAAAATGAGTTCAATTCTTCCTGCACAGAATATCTGTTTTACAAAGAAAGATACTCTAATTTGAATCAATATAGGAAATCAAACTTAGTACAGAGAAGGTATTAGAGAGGAAAGAGGAGCCTCTAGAACATGTATTGATTTTAAGATATGACACATATATCAAGGAAGAATGCAAAGTATTAATGCCACTCTACTAATGCTAAGAAGGTAAGGATAAAAATGGACATGACTGTGTTTCATAACCACTTTCTTCAGCTGACAAGCACAATGGAAATTGATTTTAAATTGCCATATTAAAAATGGAAATAAGAACCTCAGGACTCAAAAAGCCATTATTAGACCATGTAACTGAATGCCAAGGAAAGTTTTGAGCCAAGGTAATCTTTCTTCTAGGAAAAGTATTATTTATTTTTAGAAAAGGATGTGATGATGCCTTAATAACTCAAATATATTAATACCCTCTAATCTATGAAGAGTGGTTGTGAAAATGACTATGTTATTTATTCTCCATTTGCTTACAACTCATTCCCTAAACTTTTCCATACCTAATCCTCATTGATGGGAGCTGAATCCTTTAAATTACTCTTCCAAGGATTCCTTGTCAAAGCAATCTCATTGGATTCAGTCAGGAGAAACACAATCAGGAGTTTGGAGGGTTTATAGAAGGGAAATTACCAGCACTTAAACTTTCTGTTTTTCCTCTAATGTTCTAATTCCAATGAGGCAGTCTCCACCATATTTCCAATATCCACTGGTTGGTCCTCACTCTAGTAACACTTACTCTCTCTTTGGTTACTCTGAATCCAAAGTGACCATGGTCTCCTGGTATTGCTATTTTTTGGTTGCTTTATCATATCTTGTTTGGCTTTCCAGATCTTCTAAATGTCTTCTAACTATATCACTCTATTTATCTACCTAGAATGGGCTTTGTTTTTCTACTTAAACCCTTATTAATCCCTTATTAATACAGTCTTAATACCAGGAATGGTTCCACATTAAAAAAAAAAAAAGACTTTCAACACAGGATTCTAGAATTGTATTGCTATGTTCTATAACTTTGGTCACATAACAGATTTTTTGCTAAAGGAAAATTTGATGCTAATAATCTGTGGTATACAAATGCGTCAGGATGACTCATAGTATCACATTTGGGATGAAAGGCCAGTTCAGGAAAGAGTTTTGAGTTGTCAAGTGTTTGCTGGCTGTGCTGGAAAAAAATAAAATAAAATAAAATAAAGAATAAAAAAAGAAATCAAAGATTGAATGAGTTCTTATTCCATACTTAAACAAGTTTCTTATTTTTTGGTAACTATAAGGCAGATATATATATATATATTCAATGTTATAATTTGGGCATTGCCTTGGAAAGATTGGAACCCTAAGATTGAAATAAGAAAAATGAAGACAAATTAATCTAAAAAAACTTAAACCTTCAAATTCTGCTGAACCTTGCTCACCAGCAGAAGTACCCTTCGTTTACTGTTTGAGGAAACAAGCTTCCTTTCTTGAAGACTCTGTAATAAGTTAACCTGAGATATGTGTTTGCAAGGACATATCTATCATACCCAATTCTACCACCCTTTCTTGCCTCAAAACTGGTAGTTAGAGGAATGTTGAAATGGAAGACCCATTAACCCACCTCATAATTATGTCCTTGCGAAAGCCCCAAGAACACCCCTTCACTTATCAATGAAAAAATTATTGGTTGAAGTAACAACAGCTTCCTTGGAAACCTTGTATTAGCTGTCTTCAGTGAGCTGAAGTGATGATGCATGATGCCCAAGTTGAAATAGTGTTCAATGGGACCTGGTATTCCAATTTCAATGGGAACTGGTATTCCAGAGTAGCAAAGGTCAAGTAGGAGTATTTAACCAGCAGAGGCAACAATGTAGATGAAATTATAATAATGGGCATCAGTAATGAAGTGGCAATCAGAGTAAATTGACCCTTACATATCTGTGATGGTGAAATAATGACCATAATGACCATGTTGTCCTTAAAAATAAAAGGCTATCTACTAAAGTATTTATTAATACTAGGTTCACTGAGCATGACCTTCATCATGACAGAATTAGTCACACACTCTTATCCCATTCTCACACTTAGGCTTATTTAGACATTTTAAATGAAAAAGAGGACAGTTTCTCTTGAGAAAAAATTTCCAGTAATGCCATCACAATTTTATAATAAATTTTCCGAAAACTATTCCCCAAAGCGATCTGGAATAATTTTCTAGGAGGCTGAAGAAAGGATATACACAGACGTTTGGGGACGTTTTAGTCACTGGCTCTGAATTAGCACTAATACATGGAAACACAAAATTTCACTTTTTTAGTGGATACTTATTAATTACAAAATTAATAAATGTAATTCTCACCCAAATCTATATTACCATGGGCCAGTGAATCTTCAGACCCATCCTATAGTTTCACTACCAGTTCCTTAAAGCATAGTTTAATAGATATGTTCAGCAATTCGGAAAATCCCAGTGTTGACTTCCTGACCTATGAACTACATGTTATTTTGACAGGAAGGGCCAAAGGGAATCCTCCCAAAGACTGTTCCTCCAATAGACCAAAAGCCATATTGTATCTCTCAGGGAACTGATGAGATGAGTGTGATCTTTAAAGTGTTAAAAAAAAAAAAAAGAAAGAAAGAAATGACCTGAGAAAAAGCCAAATACATATTGGACAGTGACTGAATTTTCTTAAACTTAATTTGTAGATAACTTTGTCTGTAGCTGCTCTCCCGGATATGAGCTCTTTGCCAAAAAAAATGAAATTAGATATTAAGCATCTGGTATGCATCTATTGATTTGTCAGAAGTTTTTATTATGATTTCTTTGTTCATTTGTTTTTTTGTATTAATTAGTGTGGAAACTTAAAAGTCTCCTTTTAGCTGGCACAGGCAGCAGCATATCTGTACTGTTTTATTGCATCACTATGGCAAATGATCTTAAAACAACATCATATAGTTCACAAGCCTTTTAATTACCTTAACATGCCACCAAAAAAAATCACTTATATTGTACTGATTCAAACCCGCAAGTAATAACAAGTACTCTGTATGCTTTAAAAAACACATGCACATCTGAAGGTGATAAACACCATGAAAATTCAGGATGAAAATGCTGTGGACATCCATATACCCAGGACATCCAGGATATGCCCCTAAAGGCAGAAAGAATATGCTCCTCCATGCTCTGACCACCATGACAAAGGAGATGCAATGCTTAGTGGAATTCTTTGGGTTTGGGATAACGTATTTGGGTGTGCTCTTTTGACCCACGTTTTCAAGCACGTATTTGCTGGTTTTGAAGGGGCAGAATGCAAGAGAAGGCTCAGAGGCATGATTAGGCTGCAATGCCAGCTAGCTGATGACTCAGACTTTGACTCAGCGGAGGCTATGGTAGCAAATATGGATATTGAAATGGAGCCTTTGTGAGACACACTATAGTATTATATGCAATTTCATTAGTTTGTGGATCAAAGCCTCTTTTGATGATAACTATTTTGTTCTTTTGAACTATATTTTGGCTGTAAATGTCACCTCAGACAGCTGTCGTAGTCTGTTTTGCTTTACTATAAAGCAATATCTGAGAGTAGGTAATTCATAAAGAAAGGAGTTCATTTGGCTCATGGTTCTGCAGGTTATAAAAGATGCCTGGCACTACCCGCTGCTTGGCTTCTGGTGAGGGCCTTAGGAAGTTTTTATTTATGACAGAAGCAAGAGAAGTCAATGTATAGCATGGAGAGAGAGAGAGAGAGCGAGAGCGAGAGAGAAGGAGGGGTGCCATACTCTTTTAAACAACCAGCTCTCCAGTGAACTAATAGAGTGAGAGCTGACTCTTTACCAGGAGAACAGCTCCAAGCCAATCATGAAGGATTCATCTCCATAACTGAAACACCTTTCCCCAGGCCCTACCTTCAACATTGGGTATCAAATTTTAACCTGAGATTTGAAGAAGACAAACATCCAAACTACATCAAAAGCTAAAAGTTTAATCATGATTTTCTTGGGGGCTAGCTGATATATCAAGCCAAAAGATTGGACATACACAGCAGCAATCCGTCTTCAAAAAGGAATAATTTTTCAACCGGGTTTGAGCTGGTCCAGAAGACAGAGGTAAGTTATGTGAGCATATGACATAGACTTATGTGGTACCTCATCCTATCACACTGCTGTCCCTCTCTCAGTCCATACACCTGGACCTATTGAGAGTTACTATGATCAGCTTTCAGAAGAAGATGCTTGGTCCTGGTTTATAGATAAACATTTAAGATGTGTTTACTTTAGCAAGAAATATAATGCAGGCCATTTTAACCCAAGAAAAGGACAGGCCTGAAAGATTTGTAAAATGAAAGCTGCCCAATGGGCAGAATTTTTAATGTTACATCTGGTTGTCTACTTTGCTTGGAAGAAGAGATGACTTACAGTATAGTTAGACACTGATTTATAAGCAGTGGATAATAATTTTGCCAGGTTATCAGAGACTTATAAGGAAAAAAATTCAATGTTTAGTGACAGATCAGGGAAAGAGGTAGATGAACGGGCTTCTCCAAATGTGCACAAGCATGAGGATATTTGTGTCCCATAAAAATCCTACCAAAATGCAATCTTTGCTAAGAAGTCTCTCTCAATGACCTGAAAAACAATATAATCTTTCTTTATATCAATTGGCCACTTTCCTCAGCTCTACATATCCTTGCTTAATGGAATAATAAACAAAGTAAACATGATAGAAAGTATGAAGATTATGCATTGAGTCAACAGTATAAACTTCACTCACTAGGCCTGAGCTAGCTACAGCCACTGCTATATAGTCACCTTATGAACACTGGAGGGAAACACTAAGTCCTATATTAGACACCATTTGCAAGGAGGACCAACCAGTAACCTGGAGGGCACGTTGATTACATTGGTACTTTCTTTCACAGAGAAAGAAGCAGTTTGTTCTCTCATGAAGAAAGACTTTTTCTCCAAATGTATTTACCTTTCTTACCCACAATATATCTTCTAGCACCACCAATGTGGAATTAAGGAAAGTCGTGGTCATATTCACTATTACACTAACTTGTACAATATTCCTTCTGACCAAATAATTCACTTCACAGCAGAAAAACTATGGCAATTAGTTCAAATTTATGTGTTAATAATTCTCTCACTGGACCAAGTATGCCATATACCAGAAGCAACAGAGAGTATATGATGTGGAATAATCCAATGTACTGAAACTCATGTATGATATTAGCTGAGACCACATCCAACAAGACTAAAATGCAGTTCTACAGAAAGTAGTACATACTTCGAATTAGTAACTATTAATAATGTATCAGGGGCCATCAAACTATAGCCGCTGATCAAATTTGGCCCACTGCCTATTTTGTAAGTAAAGTTTTATTGGGCCATAGCCATGTTCATTTGTTTACATATTGTCTTCATCAGTTTTAGCTCTATTATGGCAGAAGTGAGTAGTTGCAACAGAGAACATATGACCCAGAAAGCATAAAGGCCCTTACAGAAAAAATTTTCCAACCCCTATAGTATATTATGCTGAATTGACCTCAAATTGAATATACAAAATAAGAACCAAGGGATGAAAGTAGAAGGGGCCACTATCACTATTATACCTAATGACACAATCATAAGCTTTATAATTTCTATCCTTGAAACCTAGGGATCTTCTAGGTTAGAGGTCTAGGTTTCAAAGACAATTGTTTACATCAGGTAATAAATTGTTGTTTCTATTGAATTATAAATTGGAATTGCCTTTTTGCTGTTTTGGGCTCCTCCCACTACAGAATGAACATGCTAAAGATATTACTGCCTGCCTGAGGTAACTGATCCCATTTATAAAATGGAAATTGGATTGCTGTTACACAAAAGAAACACAAAGAGACTTCTCTATAGCTCAAAGTATTCACTGGCCACCTCTTAATAGTTTTATGTTTAGGAACAGGTATTAACAGAAGAAACTCAACAATCTAATAAAAACAGGAGCGTTATAGACTCAGATTTTTCAGGAATGGTTTCTTTGGCTCAGCCAGGTTGATACTTTGGATCATCTTATCAGGGAAAATACCAGATGCTGAATGTGATTATGGTAACCGTGGGGAGCAAGGGTAACATGGAATGGGTAGTGGAAGAAAAAAGTAATGAACATCAACTGTGATCTGCTGATTGTTACAGAAACTAGGCCTTAACAACTAGGTAGAGGAATGAGTAAACAGATTTCTCTTTTATTACTATTTTTCTCTTGTTCTTTCTTTCACTATAGTAATCAGACATATCAGGAAGATTCATATTTGGACCTAAAAGGGAGTATTGTGTTGAAGTTGGAGATCTTGGACTTGGGATGAATACAGTGATCCATGAAACTTTGTCTCTGTTTTGTGGGACAGAGTTACATCATCTTTATTTGGATGAAGAACAGTTGCATCATGTGAGGCCAAAGTATTACATTGCTGTTATATTATAGATATAGAAAGAAGGGTGAGAATAGATAGTTAGACAGTGGTACTCATTTCCTTTCCTTGAAGATTCATTCCCTGTCCTTCTCCTGCTCTGTCCTTTATTACAGGAGACTACTTTCTGGAAACCTAATTTCCCAGTTTCTCTTACTCACTGGCTAGGAATGGGAAATATGAAAAAGAGGCAAAAGAAAATTTCCAAGGTAGTCCCCCCCATCTCACTGTACTGGAGGCTCATCCTCCTCTATGGTTCTAACTACACTAGAGTTCTAATATTCCAGTGGGTGGCCCCAGTCCCAGGGCTAGCATTGCCATTCCCCTTCTAGCTTCTCCAGGTCTAAGTGGCCTAAAAGACTCCATTCCTTTATAAAAATCTAGTTTGCCTCACCATTAAATTGTCTCTTCAATTCTTCCAACACTAGTTGTAACTAATTCCCCATGCTAAATTCCCTTTGTTTAACATCTGGCACGGACTCTGTTTGCCTGCCTTCATTTGACTGACGTAATATGAGAAAATAACATTAACTGTGGCTGAAAGACATAGTAAAACAAATTTGTTGATGTATGCCACCACTAATACATTTCTATGGCTTCCAGTATTATTAGTACAGGACTGTCTCTAATTTTTCTATTTTCCTGCAAATAGTTTCCAAAATTTTGGACTAATTCTTCATTTGTGCCCTTAGGATTTATAACCATGTTTGACAAAAAATATCTATACAATAAATCTTTGCCAAATTAATAATTAATTTCTCCAATGCTTATTGGGTAAAGAGACAAAATAATTTCATTAGATTATATTCTTATTTATTTAAAAATTTCAGTTTTAAATCTCTGTGTAAATGCCTTCCAACTCTACGCCTATCACTTCCTAATACTCAATACCTTATATGAGCCACCCTGAATCTGACCATTCTCATCCTCATTCTCTTAAGACCAAATAGAGTCTCTAGCATAAAATCATTTCTTACTTATCCCCATCCTTCCTTTCTCCCACCCATATCACCACACTATACATTAAATAGAAAAGTAGACCTGTTCATTCATTTAGATGTGCCTAAAAGTATTTTGCACATTTTTATGCCTACATGTTTTCATATATTTTAAGAAAGAATTTTTATGTCTGACTTTCCTGAGGATACTGGAAGTACCTTACAAGTGTGAATCTGTTCACCACTGTCCCTGTACCCAACAGTGCTCAATATATAGTGTATGCTGAATTGATGAATAGTTTTTACAACTCTTCTTGGCTTAGATGTCAAGTTGTATTTATTTGGTTCAAACTTGTGGTAAGCATGAATGCAAATCATGATGATGTATTTATCACAGGTTTTCAGAATGTTTAGGCAAAAATGTATTAGTTATAATTTTCTTCTTTAATACAGAAACTATTAATCTAAAAATGTGACTTTTTTGAGTTAAGTCTTTGGGTTTTTTTTTTTT
>VBSM01003169.1:6022159-6137116 GCA_008086735.1 Cheirogaleus medius | reverse complement strand
TATTGTTCATTCTATCTAACTATCTAACTATATTTTTGCACCCATTAACCATCCTCACTTTATTGCCCACCTCCCTGCCACCCTTCCCAGCCTCTGGTAACCATCATTCTACTCTTTGTTTTTGTGAGCTCAATTGGTTTTAATATTTAGCTCCCATATATGAGTGAGAACATGAAAGATTTATCTTTCTGTGCTTGGCTTATTTCACTTAATGTTATGCAGTTCCATCCATGTTGCAAGTGGCAGGATTTCATTCTTTTTGTGGCTGTACAATATTCCATTGTGTATATGTACCATAGTTTCTTTATCCAGTCATCCCCTGATGGACACTTAGGTTGATTCAATATCTTGGCTATTATGAATAGTGCTACTATAAACATGGGAGTCCAGACATTTTTTCAATATAAATTCCCCACCTTTGGATATATACTCAGAAGTGGAATTGCTGGGTCAAATGGTAGTTCTAGTTTTAGTGTTTTGAGGAAACTCCATACCATTTTCCATAGTGGTTGCACTAATTCACATTCTCACCAACAGAGTATAAAGGTTGCCCTTTCTTCACATCCTCACCAACATTCAGTATTGCCTATCTTTTTGATAAAGGCCATTTTAACTGGGGTGAGATGATATCTCATTATAGTTTTGATTTGTATTTCTCTGATGACTAATAATGTTTAGCATTTTTGAATATACCTGTTAACCATTTGTACTTCTTCTTTTGAGAATCTATTCACATCCTTTGGCCATTTTTTAATCAGATTATTTGATTTTTCCTATGGAGTTTTTGGAGTTCCTTATATATTCTAGTTATTAATCCCTTATCAGATAAGTAGTTTGCAAATATTTTCCTCCATTCTGTGGGTTGTCTTTTTCCTTTATTGATGTTCCCTTTGCTGTGCAGAAGCTTTTTAGCTTGATGTGATCCCATTTGTATAATTATGCTTTGGTTGCCTGTGCAGTTATAATTTATAACATGAAAATTTAGAAACAGAGATGTTGAAGGATTTTACAATAGTACACATAATCATCTATCTTTAAAGTATAAATTTCCATAATGTTTCACTTTTTATGTCTTGGCAGATTTTGATTTTATACATCCAGATTATGATGAAGGTGCACATGAATCAGTTATCAATCTTGCTCCAACAGAAAATACTTACTCTTTTAAGATTCATGAATTTAGAGATTGTGTTGGTATTTATATCATTCATTTTATTCATCATACTCTCTCCTATAGTTTTAATTGTTTCTGTCTCCTCCAAAATTTATTTGAAACTTAATTTCCATTGTAACAATATTTAGAAGTGGGCCCTTTAGGAGGTGATTAGGTGATGAGGGCTCTGTTCTCATGGCAAGGATTAGCAACTTATAAAACTGCTAGAGGAAACTAGCTAGACTCCTTTTTGCCCTTCCTATATTTTGCCCTGTGAGGCTGTAGCAAGAAGGTCCTGACATGACACCAAATGCCTGTGCTTTGATCTTGGCCTTCCCAGCCTCTATCACTGTGACCAATTACATATATGCTCTGTATAAATTACACATTCTAGGATATTTTGTTATAGCAGTACAAATGAACTAACATACTGTCTTACATAAAGTTGGCTCTTGCAGTGATTATTATTTTTGTTTTCTGATATTTCCAGTTTTTCTCCATCATGGCCTAGAGTAGAAGTTCTTTATCTCTTAAGGTTAGGAGTAATTATGTGACTTGCTTGGGCAATGAAATATCAACAGAAGTGCCTTTAGTCACTACTGAGAAGAAGACTGTGAGCATCAGTGAATGATTTTTCACATTTCTTTTTCTCTGTTAGAGTAAACGAGATGTTAAGGATGCTCTCTAAATATAGACAAAATGGAGCACAGGTCTCTGTTGAATATATAGTACAATTTTAAGTCCCTGAGATTTTGGAGTTGGCTGTTATCTAGTCTTATTAAATACTTTTCTTGATCTGATTTCTGATGATTTATTTTAATTGTCTTTTACTCAGTGCAGTAGTTTATAATCCTATTTTTTAAAATGGTATCTTTTTTCTTCAAGTAAAATGTTATGCCAGATAATAACATATGGAATTAGAGGCATTCAGGTGAAGGGGCTGAAAGGCTTGGTTGCCTATTTTCCACTCATCTTCACACTCCCATGAGCCAAGCTGTCCAGGATCATCTCTGTGACTCCACCAAGATTCATTTGAGCACAGTTAAAAAAAACTAAGTTGGAAGTCAGGAGACTGTGATTTAATCACAATTAGTAATTAATGATATATATACTTCCCCTATTCCTAATCTTTCAAAAATACCTCCAAAGTCTATTTTATTACAAACAGGATATATTTACTGCAGGAATAATACTAAATCTTACCCCATATTGGTTGTAGAATAAGCTCTGGAATGAGGGATAAAAAATAATTGATTTGGCTTTGTGTGTGTGTGTGTGTGTGTATGTGTGTGTGTGTGTGTCTGTGTATGGGTGTTTAAAAAACATATAATGAGATAGTACCTTTCTGGCTCTGATCAAATGGATTTTATGAATCATAATGCACTGTGAGGATATAAAGAGTTATTATTTTAATTAAGATAATGCAATTAGAAGAAATTTAAACACCTTTTTTTAGGGTGATGGTCTCTGGGCTTTTACTTCCAATACAGGAAAGAGAAACTAACTGATTTTGGCTTTTTTCCCCTCCTTCATGTGCACCAAAGACTAAAAAACCTGAGTAGCATTAGGAATGGTGGGAAAATAACACTAAATATAAGTTTATGCTACTGTGAAATTATGGAGAGGCCTCATCTCCAATATTCTAGTGTGATTGCTAGTGAAATGAAAGATATGATGCAGACGGAAAAAGCTCAGGAAGGTATAATTTAAATGGCCAAGATGATAGAATGCCTCCATGAAAAGCCAGAAGATTAGGATTCTTCAGTCTGAGAAAATGAATGTGGAGAGAGTATTGATTAAAATTCATAAAGTGGTCTCCAAGGCCCTTTCTAGCTTAATGAAATCTTAAAGAAAATGACTAAATAACAATGGTAGCTGACATTTATTGAACAATAACAATTTGCCAGATTCTGTTTTGAGGGCTTTATATATGCTTATTTATATTATCCTCAAAATAATTGTATAAAGCAGGTACTATTATTTTCCCCAGTTTATAGATGAAAAACTGAGGGTTATAGTTAATATGCATAACAATATGTTTAAAAACTTGACTAACAAGTGACTAATTATGGTATAGGTAATGGAATGATTGTCAAATTTCAATATCCATAAGATTCTTCTCAATCATTAAAAATGTGCATTCCTGGCACCATTCCAAGCTATTCTAATTTAGTATATTTGATGTGAAGCCTGGAAATTGGCATTTTTAATACACCACAGGTATGAATACAAGTTTATCTATGACCCACACTTTGAAAAATACCAAGCTGGTAGATTAATAATTTCTGGCAATTCACTCAATAGATGTATGTCCTTTGGAAAATTATTTAAACTATTTAAAACCTCACTTTTCTAATCCCTAAGTGATATAATTAAATGATTATTAATATTAACATTTAGAAGGATTAAATATATTACCCATTAAACATTTTAATTTTCCATACAAATTTCCTAAATTTATTATGTGCCCCCATTCTCCAAGTATTTTAGTCCTTTTCTGTTCCTCTATCCATTTCTTTCATTTGTTTATTTAATTCGGCCTTTTTCTCCTATGTAAACCTTCCCTTGACTGTTTTGATTCAAAAAAATCAATAACCAGATATCATTTTGGAATCCCTGTTATATTTCAGGTACTATGTTCAATTTCTATGTCTTAATCCCCATAAGGTAAGTATTACTATCTAAATATTATAGGAAAGTCAAACAAAGTGCCCAAAAGATAGGTAGGAAATTCAGGAGACAGAAATGTAATCAAGTTCTAGCTATAAAGCTCAAGTTTAGTTCACTGCACTAGCACTGTGACTCACTCAGCACTTTATCATCTCTATAACTTTTGGGAACTTACAGTTTTTTCGTGGTATTGCTGAACAACTTTTATATTAATATATATTTACAAATTTTAAAAATTGTCATATTTTATAAGTACAAAACCTTATAATTTACATAAATTATTTTTAATCCTTGGAACTACTATGTAAATTGGATTAATTTATTTCCCAAAACCCCAAAGTCCACATGTAGTTGGAGGATATAATAATTTAAACCCAGGTATATCTATTATCAAAGTACACTTTTTTCACCATACTCATTTAATCATTGAGTCATTTATTCAATAATTATTCATTGGGTGTTTGTTTGGAGTCATGTTTTATAATAGCTTGGAATACACTCATGAACAGAGAAAAAAATTCCCTTCCCTGATAGAACTAACATTTTTTTGAAATGTGGCCTCTCATTTCTTTGACGTCATTGTGAGTCCCCTTAAGGGCAGAGGCCTAGTGATATAGCAACAGACCTAGTTGCAAGATTTCTCCAACAGAGCTGCCTAAAGCATATATATTGATTGAATAATCTTGTAGTTGATTAATTCAAATGATTAAAACACACTATTTATTTGGCCAAATTAGTAATTAGCTTTATGCTATCAAAGGACTAAAGAATTATCTCTTCTTCCAGATTGCCCCAGTAAAAGGGGAAATGAACACTCAGTGTTTCCATAATAGATAGGTTTTAATAGTACTAAGGAAATTACTTATCCAATAGCATTACAATTGGTTACTTGTTGTCTCTATTTTTTATTGGGCTTTGAAGTCTTTGAGGACTACTTTCAATTTTTTTAATGTGTGTTTATACATACTAACATATCTGTCAAATAGTGAGAAATAAAATTCTGTGGGAATACAGGGGGGAAATTACATATTGTAAATAAGTTTATGAATGCATGGCAATCTATAAAGGAAGAAATGTACAAAAGCATATATATAAATCAGTATAAACTGAGCAACTCACACAAGTAGAATAACAACCCATCCAAGATATGAGTAATCAGAAAGCTTAAGTTCCAGCTCTGCCACTTATATCTATTTAATCTGAAAAAAAATCATCTCTTTAAATCTTAAAAAGATAGTTGCTTTATCTATAAAACTTCCATGATATTAAATAATATTAGATTATTTTTAAACTAAAATGAGACAATACATCTTTCTTTCGTGTATCTTTTCAATTATGAAGATATGTCACTACATGTGAAAGTAACAAGACTCAGTAATAATGGCTCCTCTTGGATTATCAATTTATTATTATATGAAAGAGTAGTATAGTTCAGTGATTGAAAAACTTAGCTCTCAAATCCAAAGACTAAAATTAAGTTCCAATTTATAAAAGTGTGATCTTAGACATGCTTCTTAATATATTTAGTTCTCAGTTTCCTCAACTGGAAAAATAAAATACTGTCAATTGTACCTCACTAGTATATGATGATGCTATCACACTTAAGTGAGGAAATGTATTTGAAATTATTGATATCATGGTCTGAACTTAAGAATCCACAAATAAAATAATTCAATTTCTTATTTATTTTTTTACAAAAGTAGACAGATGGCCATGTAAAACATGTTCAGACACCATGCCAAAGGAACATGAAAAAGATTCTAAAGAATGCTTCCTGATTCCCCCAGTTTTATTATTTGTGTGGATTTCAATGACTGTAAGATTTTAAATTTCTAATATACAATGATATACAACTGTTATATAGCTATTGGTCCAGAAGAACAGTATATGCTTTTTCTGTTTGATTTAAATATTGTAAGACATTTAAAATATAGATATAGTCATTAGCCTAACTCAAAAGTTAATTGAATAATTTTTCCTTTAATCATGGAAAATATAGAAAACAGAAAAAATATTGCTTTACTATTTATTTATATTTAGTAATTTGAGCAAAAGTATAATCAAGGCTTTGGATCCAATATTTTTCTCACTCCTAAAGATGCCAGGCCATGCAAAATCTGCATTTGGCTTTTCTTAAACATCTTGAATGTATTTCATGTATTTTTAAAATGTTTTCTTATGATCTATTTTCTCACCAACCTCCACATGCCTGATGGAAGATGTAAAAAAGCTATTCCATATGCTTTTTGTAAAATATGTTGAATAAAGAAAATTTGGGCACAAAACTGTCTACTTAGGAAAAAATATGAGCACAACAATTACATGATTTTTCCATCCAAAAAGGCAAATTATATTTAGTTGGTTCTATTGGCTTCAAATTTCCAAATTCAAAATTTAGATGATTTAAAATTTAGTAAACAAATGTACATTTGCACAATTGGACTTTTAATATTTACAAAGATAAGCATGTGTTGTTAGAGGTGTACTTTCTAAGGTAACTTAAAACTATGATAGATTAAGAATTATACAAAAGACAGGAGCAAGATGTTTTAATTCATTAATTTATAATGTATGCCTAAATTAATTTATAATGTATGCCTAAATATGCTCCCATCAAGATATAATGTATGCCTAAATGTATGCTCCCATCAAGAATTTAAAGTAGCTTAAAATAAAAGGAACATACTTAATAAGTTATGTTCTAATCTTTCTGGACGATGTAACTTAAAGGAAATGAAAAATTGAAATAATATTTCCCATAGCATACAATTTTAGTATTGCTCACCATGCTTTCGACCTCATAAGAGTTTCATGAATTGTATTTTTGTTCATACTCCTAACAACCCAAGAGAATATATTATTATTGACCTTTTGGAGAGGAGGAAACTGAGGCAAAAAACAATTAAAGGACCTAGGAAAAATTATATAAAAGTAAGTGGACAGAGTTAGGATTTAAATTCCAATTTGTCTAACTCAGATTAAAAGCTCTCTCCCACTACTTAACAATGTCCCTCTATGACCTCTTTTGAAATACGTTGTTCATACGTCACCAAGTCTTTCAAGGAATGCTACACGTACACAGATAACAGGAAGTCTAACAATAATAAATAAAATGTCATAATTAAGGCCTTTAGTAGAATATTTATATGTTTTCCAGTATAACCAAAATATCTTTATCTTGGTAAGACTTACTACAATTTCTGTTAATAAAGAGAAGCCACTGAGTGTTTGTGCCTCTTCTTAACACCTTTGGCCTCTCTGTTCCCTTGCCAATGTAATTTCAGGCATCTCAAACAAACCAGAGACAATTGATGTTCTACAGAGTGTCTATGGGCTAGTTTCAGTCCAATTTGAAAGATTTTTGCCTAGAAAAGGATCACGATTTGAATTTCCAACTCATTATTATGAATGCATTCCAAATATCAAGACCTGGAGGGAGAAAAAGAGGCAAGAAGCAAGTGAGGGGCAGAAATGCTGGTAGAAAACTCAAGGCAGTCTCACCATTCTAACAGCCACCCCTGAAGAAAAGTCTCACTTCCTTGCCAACTTGTACTTACAGGCACCTCCTTATACATCACACAGTCACTGGTATGGTCCCTGCCATATTCCTACTCGTCACCCACTGGGGTTATTTTTTTTCTTTTACTGCAGCAGAAAAAAATAACACAGAACTCTATGTAGTTAAGTCAACAGTCTCTTAGATTCCTTATTTATTAATACATCTATCCCTCTCAATACAACAAGTACGAGGATCAACCTGAAGGCCAGTGAAATGAAAAACCAGCCTGCCCGACTTTAATTTTCCCACCCATGAATATGGTAGTAGGTTGTTGAGGTTCACAGAAAAGGGTATAAACTCCAAGAGAAAAGGCAATTTTTCCAGTTTACTATTCTCTTTGTCTGGACACAGATCATAAAATAATGAGATAGGTGAGACAGGTGAAAAGTGGTCTTACTAATAATCTCTTTAACGGAGGAAAACAAAACTATCAAACAGAAAGAGAAATAAACTCACAACACAACTGCCCTTTGTTTAATTAAAACACATGTAATCTAACTTGTTATCTCTGAGTTCTTTCTCAGCCTTGAAAAAGTTCCTGAGTGAATGGACAGTAGGAGCGTGAACTTTCCCTGCTTCCTCAAGAAGAGACAGTACCAGATGCCTCCCACTACCAAGAAGAAACTAATTTCTGCTATCAATCGGCTAGGTGAGAAACAGAAAAAGCCAACAGAGCAGCTTCAGGGTTGCTTTTGTTATCAGTCCCCCTATGCAGAGGAAAGAAAAACCAAAACATTTCTATCCTTTGAAAACACCAAGCAACTTTTGTCCCTCTGTGTGTCATGGCCTCTCTCTCTCTCTCTCTCTCTCTCTCTCTCTCTCTCTCTCTCTCTCCTTCTTTTCTTTCTTTCTCAGGAAAACAAATAAACTTTTTACTTTTGTATATCCTAATCACTGTCTGATATACCCTGATGAAGTCTTGGAAAATTGCAATGCTCCATAAAGATCACAAGAGTCACTCATGGAGAAATTTTCATGAATTTCTGACTAAAAGAGCCAGGCAAGTCTTTTCATGCTGCAGAACTGTTACAATGGGAGCTTTTAGTTGTCCCAGACATTTCCCATCTGACTCTTAGGCCAAAGACTATTCCATAAAGCCTTGCTTTTAGCAAGCTGTCAACCCAGCCAACAATAGTTTTCAAAGAATTCTTACTAAGAAGTTAGGTAACAATGACCAAACTCTCTGAGGTATTTATTTTTTAAAAGTGGACACAAGAAGGACATGAATCCATTAAGATGCAAAGGAGTGAAGCCCCAATGGATCACCCAGCCAAAGCATGGGTTTCTTAGGTCATACCTACCCACCATTATAGAAGCTGGTTTTATAAATCTTTTTCCATCAGAATACTTATTCACTCTCAAGGAGGTAGAATACTGCTGATTATTTTTTTTTTAATGTGCTTTGGTTCTAACTTGAGTAAATAACTACACACACACACGGACAGAGATCAATATTCTTCTGTGACCAAGTAACACTGTTAAAATTATATTCTTTCCTCTTAAGTCAATTAAAGCTGTTTTTACAATTACTACAGTCAATAAGTTTGAGAACAAAGTTTTTGTTTTCTAAAATCATTATCTATGCTATTTCTCTCATGTAAAAAACAACTTTACTACAGTGCTGTTGTGTGGCTATTCACTTGAGTAGAGGATACTTTGTTCAGTTCTGTCAATCCTTGACCACTGCTAAATTATCATACAATTCACATTAATAATCGGAAGAGTTTGACACATTTCATCATAATCATTTAGTTTGCACTAACAGCATATGGCTTATGATTCAATAAATAAATGCAGGTTTTTCAGGAATGTGTGTATTCGGTAGCATTTTGCTTCAATAAAATGTTTTAAAACCATTTATTCTAACACTTGGAGTTTGGCAAAACATAAAAAGTTTGGCCAAGCACTCTTCCTCACAATTTTTAAACTCAGTGAGTTTCAAGGGAAATTTAATTCGTATGTTTCCAATATATGTACACACAGCTTATTTAGATGGTGTTTTGTAAGAGCTCTGTGAGATCCGAGAAGTCAATAACCAGTTTATAAAATGTTTTGAATTTCCTTTACATTGAATCAGATGTGTAAATTTTGTTTAAAATACTAAAAATAAATAAAAATTCATAAATTTACTTCAAAATGTAACATTCTGTAACACTCACTGTATTAAAATTATGTAAAAATACATATTATTGCCAACTGAAGTCAATAATCTAGCATTAGCTGCCACCCAAGCTTTCCCTTTTAGGGATATGCAGGAACATAGCCAAAGGAACCCATCAAAATCAATTCAAGGTGTGAAACATCTGGTCTGAGGTTTAATGACCAAGCTAGCTACAGAAAGGAGACTTCTTAAACTCTTCTGGAAGTAGCTAGCTCAAATAACCATATCTTAGCCCAACCATTTACTAACTGTGACTTTGGGCAAACCACTTAACTTCTCCCCATAACTCTCCTTTTCTTTTAATCTAAAAAGTGATAATATAGAATTAATTTTATAGAATTTAAGAGAGGAATAAATAAAATAATAAGGGTAAAGGTATAAGGCACTCAGAAGTGAGTCTGCATACAGTAAGTGCTCAATAACAAAAATGGTAGTTATGTGCATTTGATTTAAATTTACTTGCAATACAACTTCAGCTAAAGTGCCATTAGTTAGATGCTAATAGTTAAAGACTATTTTTATTTATTTTTCAGTTATTCTGACCTACATGGAAAAATAAATAGGGCAATAGAAAAAAGCTGGAATCAGGGCAAAAATGAAAGTTTTCTAGTTTTTGTTTATAGTGTTGATTAATAATGAGAACACTAGACTAGGAAAAAGCAAATGTTCCTATTCCCTGACCTATTAACTGTATGATTGTAGGTTGCTTATTTAACCTTGTTGGGCTGCAGCTTCAACTGCAAAATGATGTTGCTAGACTAAATGACCTCAGGTTTCTCCTGACTTTTGAATAGAATGGTTCTATTATTTTCCTCAGCATTGAAATAGGCTCAACATCTATCATGAAAATTAATGACAAATATTATTTTCTGAATATATTTAACCACTTCGGTACCGCGCTCACCGGCCGCAAAACCTTGCCCACAGCCGGCACTCACAGTCCCCACAATAGTTTGTGCTGTGCATTGATGACGAATCCGTTTTGCTCTTGTGTGATGAGGAAAGCTTTAAAGCACTGAAAGCTTGTTTTACTTTACAGGCAGCTTTAGGAAAATAACTATAATAACTCCTACTAAGGACTTGTCTAAAGGTCACATATTCGTAGTAACTTATTAGCTGAACGTACACACTGCAACTGCAGAGATAAAAGCTGTAAAAGTAAAAGCTTTTGGCTGTCGACTAAAGTCGATGCTCAGCTGTGCACGTTCATCTGTGGTTGTCGACTATAGTAGACGCTGGTACCGAAGTGGTTAAGCAGGGACATCATAACTTGCTAAAGCTTTAGCAAAAGCCTGCTGTTGGAAGACACAATGAATATACACCATATGTGAGCCTGCTCATCTCTTCATCTTCAAACATTTACTTATCCCCTCATTCATTCAAAAACATTATTGAATGCCAAACACAAAGCTACCCACTGCAGAGGCAACAGTGAACTTGACTTGAATAACATTATTCCACTTCATTTTCTAAAATATATTGGGACGAGAAGTCAAAAATAAATGCATCTAAACTGATCCATTTAGGGAATCATAATTTACAGTCATAATTTCAAAACTTAGAAATACATAGAGATTAACAAACATAATTATAATTCCACATGTCTGGCATGGAATAGATTGGATAATTTGTGTTACATTGATCCATTTGCTTTTGTTTTTTCCTAACTTTTAATTCAGGAAAACTTCAAAATAAGGAGTCAGTTTATTTTTGTTATTCATAAGAATATGAGTTGAACAGATTCAATGCAATATTATTTCTTCTGTTATACTGATAGTTCATTATTTATTTATTTTGTATTAATTTTTTAATTCATGTGGTTTTTTCCTTTAGAACCATTTTTATTTCAGAAAATAATCTATATCAGCTGATATATGGATATATATGATGAAAATTAAAATATTTTAAGTTATATCTATTTATTGAGATATTTTATCTCTCTGAGCCTCAGCTTTATTATTTATAAAATAAAGGTATTGTTTTAGATCAGGGGTGGGGCACTTGTGGCCTTAAGGCCACATGTAGCCTACTAGGTCCTTAAGTGCAGCCTTTTGACTGGATCCAAATTTTACAGAACAAGTTCTTTTATTTTCATTAACAGATTTTTGTTCATCATTTATATTTTTATTTTATTTTTAAAATGAACATATATAAAATATCAAAGAATAAAATAAGTTCCAATGAAATAATCCTCCCAGATTGACTGACACAATTAGAACATTAGTAAGCCATAAAGGCTAAATGACTCCTGTTATGCTCACAATTTAGTTCTAACTTCCCCTGCCTGACTGGTGCCACTACCTACCACAAGATGCTGGTTGACTGGTTGGAGAGAATTTAAGTGGGTTGAGTATGCTAGTCTGTTATCAGCAAAACAATGATGTTTCTATTTGACACTGTGCTTCTATTTGAGGTAGAATTTGAGAATAGTTGCACAGTTCAACAGTATTTTTTAATTCTATCTGCTTAACAGCCAATCATGTCAAAGAAAACCAAAACAACACTGAAGGAAGAAAATAGATTTTTTTTATTTCAAGAAAATATGAGAGTACAAACATTTTGGTTGCATTTTATATCTTTGCCTCTCCCTAGCAAGGGTTAGAGGTTTGCCCTTCATCTCCATAGTGCTCACCACATCCCTCAGATGTGAGTCTACCCCCCCCAACCTCTGAATCCCTGGTGAACACCACCACCATTTGAGCACCATAGTGTTAATTAGTCAGTACCAATTTGATGGCATGTACATGTGAAGCCCATTTTTCTGACCTTGTGTCACCTCACTTTGGATAATGGGCTTAAGCTTAATCCAGGATAATATAACTGGTGCTAGTTTGCTGTCATTTCTTAGAATTGAGTAATATTCCATTGTAAACATATACGAAATTTTAATAATCATGAATTGATTATTAAAAGTGCCCACTCATGAATTGATGGGCACTTGGGTTATTTCCACATCCTTGCAATAGTGAATTGTGCCGCCATAAACATTTGGGTGCAGATGTCTTTATAATAGAATGTCTTATGCTCTTTTGGGTAGATGCCTAATAATGCTATTGCTGGATCGAATGGTATTTCTATTTTTAGCTCTTTGAGGTATCTCCAAATTCTTTTCCACAAAGGTTGCACTAATTTTCAGTCCCACCAGCAGTGTAAGAGTGTTCCTGTCTCTCTACATCCTCACCAGAAATTGTTGTTTTGGGATTTTTTGGTAGAGGCCAATCTCACTGGGGTTAGGTGATATCTCATTGTGGTTTTGATTTGCATTTCTCTAATGATTAGAGATGTTGAGCATTTTTTTATATGTCAGCTGGCCATTATTCTGTCTTCTTTGGAAAAGTTTCTGGTCATTTCCATTGCCCATTTCTTGATGGGGTTGTTTGATTTTTTTTCTTGTTAATTCTTTTTAGTTCTGGCTAAATTCTTGTTATCAGACCTTTATCAGAAGTGTAGAGAGCAAATATTGTATCCCATTCTGTTGGTTGTCTATTTGCTCTAATGATAGTTTCCTTGGCTGTGCAAAAGCTTTTTAATTTAATCAGATCCCATTTGTTTATTTCTGTTGCTGTGGTATTTGCTTTGTGAGTCTTCTTCAAGAATTATTTGCCTAGGTCAATGTCCAAAAGGGTTTTCCCAACATCTTCTTCTAGGATTCTTAAGGTTTCATGCCTTAGGTTTAAATCTCTTATCCATCTTGAGTGGATTTTTATGAGGGGTGAGAGGTAGGGACCCAGATTCATTCTTCTGCATGTAGCTATCCAGTTTTCCCAGCACCATTTATTGAATAGAGATTCTTTTCCCTAATGTATATTTTTCTTTGCTTTATCAAAAATTAGGTTACCATATGCAGATGATTTCATCTCTGGAAACTCAGTCCTATTCCTAAGATCGATGCCTCTGTTCTTATGCCAGTACCAGGTTGATTTAATTATTATTGCTTTATAGTATAGCTTGAGGTCAGGAAGACTGATGCCTCCCAGTTTGCTCTTTTTACTTAAGATTGCTTTGGCTATATGAGGTTTTTTCTGGTTCCATACAAAGTGAAGAATTATTTTTTCTAGATCTGTAAAGAATGATGATGGGGATTGCATTTATTCTGTAGATCACTTTAGGTAATATTGACATTTTAATGATATTGCATCTACCAATCCATGAACAAGGTAGATTTTTCCATCTGTTTATGTCTTCTATAATTTCTTTTTTTTAGCATGTTTTAATGAAGTTTGGGAAATGCAATGTTATCTATTTCTGCTAAAGATAAGATGATTTGCTTGCTTTGTGATACTGCACTATCAACATTAAAGAAATTCAATGATTATCAGCATTGTAACACTCATAAGGATATTTTAAATTAGAATAAGAGGCATGAAAGGTTATATTGCAGAAATTAAAAGATCAAAAGTAAAAATAAAGATAATTCTTTCAAGCAGCAATAAGACTTGGAAATAATGTCACTGAAGCAACTTATAAAGTAGCTTATGTACTCAGAAAAAAAAGGGAAGCCATTCAATGATGTAGAAAGTGTGAAAGAATGCATTGTTGAAGTTGTAAGATGCTTAGACCCCAATAACATCTCAAAGTTCAAACAACTGACTCTTTCATGGAAAACCATAACTGATTGGCAACATGAATTAGCCTTCAACTTAATAGAACAACTTCATACAATACTTCAAAAGGAAAACATATATTATTCAATTGCTTTGGATGAATCAACTGATACTACTGACTCAGTACAGGTTTTATACTTCATTAAGGTGTTAACAGAAGATTTTCTTTGGCACTCTTGCAAACAAAACACAAGGAATAGATATCTTCAACAATTTTCAAGATAAATGTCATGAAATTGGACCGAATTTGGTAAAATTAGTGAGTGTAAGTACATATGGAATTGTCTGAATATATTACTGATTCCTTATACTTTTCTTACAAAGCATATTTTGAAACAAACACAAAATGTGCTGTCAAAAAAAAACAAATAATAAAATGTTTTGGGGAGAAAAATTAGTCTAAAATGTTTTACAGAACATTTTAAACTTGAATGTGTAAATCTACCTATCTTTACAACAATTCAATTTTAGAATTCTGTCAATAAAGTTGAGCTTTTAAAGTTAATCAGACTTTTATAAACTCCAATTAATTCCATTAGAGTAATAATAATGAAGGGAGTCAAGATGGTAGACTAGAAGCAGCCCACACTATTGCTTTCTGGGAGAGGATAGAAAACCACAACTAGATGCCCACTTACAGATAGATCCTTTTGGAGAGAATATTGTAAATTACCAGAGAACTGATGGGAGAAACTCAGAGTGAAGGAGACAGGGATGAGGAATTCCATTCACCAAAATCAGAAGGTAACTGGGGGAGACTCCTACACATGGGGAAGAGATAAAGGAGAAAGCCCCAGGGCCTACACTCATCACATGGACACTGCAACTAAAGCTGTCAGGGACCCTGTACCACAACTGCAGTCCTCTGTGCTGATCAGGAAACTTCTTTGAAACTGTATAGTGAACTTGCATCAGAGAACAGGCTCATCAGAGACCCACTGGTGTTGGTTCTTGCATCACCACAGCTGACACTACTCTGAACTCTCAGGTCTGGAACTCCTCATCTACACAGGGACTAGCTTCACTGTAGCTTCCCCAACAATCACCCCTTGCTGGGCCAGGAAGGGAGCATGGGGAGCAAATACACTGGCACACTTGTGACTGAGGGCCAGGAAACCCCCACAAGAGAATTTGAGGGGAGCTTGAAGTGTCCCACAGTAGAAACATCAGCAGGACCTGTGTAGGGAGACAGCCCCAGCCATCCAATGGCCCAGCCCCTATGGCCACACACCCTGACCAGTGGAGCAAGCCCCCCAGCCTGTGTACTGAAGTGCCAAGGCCTAAGCACCTGCAGATTCAGGTGCCAAGTGGAGTCCTACACCACCATTCTTTGTGGAGAAAGACTCACACAACACCCTGCCCAAGCTTCCAACAGTGACTTGGGGGCCAAGTCATCAATCCAAATGAATATTCCCCAGCATTGGCTTGTACTGTGACAAATACAGGTGATCAAGATGATGCAGGAGAACAGCAGTATTACAGGCTCTCAGTGCGCCTATCCTTCTCCTACCAGGACAATCCTCCAGAGAAGGATGCAAAGGTGTTATCTAGGGAGCTCTCCTCTTTCTCACAAAGTAGGAGAGTTCCCAGCAAAGGACAACAGGTTTACTTCAAATCTATTAGCCCTGAGCTGAGAGAAGAGGTTTTGGATGAGAAGAAACCAGCAAAAAAATTCTGGTAACATGAAAAAACAAGCTAGGTTCGACACCCCCTAAGGATCACAATAGATCCCAACCAGAAGAAAATTGTCAAAATGTCAGAAATGGAATTTAGAATATGGATAGCAAACAATATGAATGGAATTGAAGAGAAAGTAGAAAACCAACCCAAAGAAGCCAAAAAAAATCTCAGGACATGAATGGAAAAAATGAATAATGCTCTAAGGAGATAGACAGCATAAGAAAGAGTATAGCAGAACTTAAAGTAATGAGAGAGTCATTTAGGGAATTACCAAATACAGCAGAAAATTTCAACAACAGGCTAAACTCAGCAGAACAAAGAATCTCAGAGCTAGAAATAAAAGTTTTTCAAACTAGCCCAATCAACCAGGGATGTAGAAAAAAGAATAAAGAAGAGTGAACAATCACTCAGAGAAATATGGGACTATATGAAATGAGCCAATATATGAATTATAGTTATCCCAGAGGGAGAAGTAAAACCAAAAAGCATGGAAAACCTATTTGAGAAAATTATTGAGGAGAACTTTCCTGGTATTACCAGAGACTCAGATATACAAATACAAGATGGTCACTGAACACTGGAACGTTTCGTAGCTAATAAGATATCCCCAATACACATAGTCATCAAACTAGCCAAAGTTAAAGTGAGGAAGAAAATTCTATAAGCTACAAGATGAAAGCAAGAACTAACCTACAAAGGAAAATCCATCAAGCTAACAGCAGAATTCTCAGTGGAGACCTTGCAAACCAGGAGAGATTGGGCCCAAATTTCAGTCTTCATAAATGGAACTTCCAGCCAAGAATTTTGTATTCTGTAAAGCTATGTTTAACAAGTGATGGAGAAACAAAGACTTTTGCAGACAAGCAAACACTAAGGGAATTTGTCACTATGAGACCTGACCTACAGGAAACACACAAAAGTGCATTATGCATGCAACTGCACAATGGATACCTATCAGCGTAAAAACACCCAAAAATTATAGCTCATAGCTCTTCTGAAACAATAGAACAAGAAAGAAAATAAACAATAAGGTATCATCCAACATGATGAACAAAACAGCATCCCACATATTAATACTAACACTGAATGTGAGTGGTCTGAATGGCCCACTCAAAAGGCATAAACTGGCTGAATGAATGAAAAAACATAACTTGAGTATATGCTGTCCCGAAGAAATGCATCTAAACCACAAGGACTCACACAGACACAAGGTTAAGGGATGGAAAAGATATTCCACACAAATGGAAACCAAAAGTGAGCAAGTGTAGCCATTCTCATATCAGATAAAATAGACATTAAATCAAAAATGGTAAAAAAAAAACAAAGATGGTTATTATTTACCAAAATGTATCAATTCAACCAGAAGACAAAACAATCCTAAATATATATGCATCTAACACAGAAGCATTCAGTTTCATAAAGCAAATTCTTCTAGATCTAAGCAAAGAAATAAACAATAACATCTTAGTTACCAAAGTCTTCAACACTCCACTGACAGAACTGGACAATCCTCTAAGCATAAATTCAATAAAAAGCTTAGGACATAAAGAGGACTCTAGAAGAAATGAACCTACTGGAAATTTATAAAATATTTTATCCAAAAACTACTGAATATATATTTTTCTCATCAGCACATGGGATATTTTCAAAGACTACTCATATCTTTGGCCAAGTCTTAGCAAAAGAAGTCTCAGCAAATTCAAAAAAACTGAAATAATACTATATATCTTATTACACTATAGTGGAATAAAGCTAAAAATCAATTCTAAGAGAAACACTCAAGGCTACACAAATTTATGGAAATTAAACAACATGCTGCTGAATGATTCTTGACTCAGTGATGAAATTAAGATGGAAATAAAAATATTTCTCAAACTGAATGACAAAGGGAATACAAGCTTTCAAAAATATGTGGAATTCAGCAAAAGCAGTCCTAAGGAGGAAATTCATACCTTAAATGCTTACATCAAAAAGACAGATAACAATTAAAAATCTAAATGTCACATCACAAAGAATTAGAAAAACGAAACAAAATAAACCCAAAACCAGCATAAGAAAAGAAATAACAGAGCTCAGAGCAGAACTAAATGAAATGGAAACAAAAAACCAAAAAAAGACAATTCAAATTATTGATGAAAAAAAAAAAGGTTGGTTCTTTGAAGAGATAAACAAAATCAATAGACCATTAGATTAACCAGAAGATTAACCAGAAATATTAATAGAACGGAAAAGACTCAATCAAAAATGAAAAAGGAGACATTACAACTGAAACTGCAGAAATACAAAATATCATCAATTAAGTGAAATCATAAGATCAAATCAGAACTAAATGAAACTAACAACAGGGAAACTATATGAAAGATTAATAAAACAAAATGTTGCTTTTTTGAAAAAGTAAACAAAATTGACATGCCTTTGGCTAGACTAATGAAAAGCAAAAAAGAAAAATATCTACTAAGCTCCATCAGGAACAATAAAAGAGTAATTACAACTCATGCCATGGAGATACAAGATATAATTTATGAATACCACAAAAAACTTTATGCACACAAACTGGAAAATGTGGAGAAAATGGACAAATTTTTAGGAACACAGAGCCTCCCTAGGCTCAACCAGGAAGAAATAGAATTCCTGAACAGACCAATATAAAGTACTGAAATTGAAACAGAAATAAAAAACCTTCCTAAAAAGAAAAGTCGGGGACAAGATGTTTTCACACCCAAATTTTACCACACCTACAAAGAAGATCTGGTGCCTATCCTGCAGAAATTATTCCACAACATAGAGAAGGATGGAATCCTCCCCAACACATTTTATGAAGCAAACATAACCCTGATACCAAAACCAGGAAAGGATGCAACAAAAAAATAAAATTATAGACCAATATACCTTATGCATATGGATGCAAAAATTCTAAACAAAATTCTACTTAATCGAATCCAGATGCTTATCAAAAATATCCATCACGACCAAGTGGGATTCATCCCAGGGATGCAGACATGGTTCAACATGCACAAATCTATAAATGTAATTCACCATATAAACAGAAGCAAAAACAAAGACCATATGATGCTCTCAACATAAGCAGAAAAAGCATTTGACAAAATTCAGCACCCTTTTATGATAAGAGTGTTTTAAAAAATAGGCATAGATGGAGCTTACCTAAAAATGATACAAGCCATATATGACAAACCCACAGCAAACATTATACTGAATGGGGGAAAATTGAAAGCATTCCCACTTAAAACTGGAACAAGACAAGGTTGCCCATTATCTCTACTGCTATTCAACATAGTGCTGGAAGTCCTTGCTATGGCAATCAGGCAAGAGAGCGGAATTAAGGGCGTCCAAATGAGATCACAAGAGATCAAACTCTCACTCTTTGCTGATGACATGATATTATACCTAGAAAACCCCAAGGATTCAACCAAGAGACTCCTTGAATTGATAAATGAATTTAGTAAACTCTCAGGATACAAAATCAATACACACAAGTCAGAGGCATTCATATACGCCAATAACAATCAAATTGATAGCCAAATCAAAGACTCAATTCCCTTCAAAATAGCAACAAAGTAAATAAAGTACCTAGGAATATATTTAACTAAGGAGGTAAAAGACCTCTACAGGGAGAACTATGAAACACTGAAGAAGGATATAGCCGAGGATGTAAACAGGTGGAAGATAATACCATGCTCATGGGTAAGCAAATCAACATTGTTAAAATGTCTATACTACCCAAAGTGACCTACAGAGTAAATGCAATCCCTATTAAAATAACATCATCATTTCTCAGAGATATAGAAAAAATAATTTATGTTTCGTATAGAACCAGAAAAGACCCCGTATAGCAAAATCAATCCTAGGAAACAAAAACAAAAATGGGAGGTGTCAATTTACCAGACTTCAAACTATACTACAAGGCTATAGTAATTTAAACAGCTTTTAACTGGCACAAGAACAGGGACATTGACCAGTGGAGCAGAACAGAGAACCCAGATATAAAACCATCTTCATATAGCCATGTCATCTTTGACAAAGCAGACAAAAACATACACTGGTGAAAAGAATCCTTATTCAATAAATGGTCTGGGAAAACTGGATAGCCACATGTAGAAGACTGAAACAGGACCCACACCTTTCACCTCTCACAAAAGTCAACTAATGGTGGGTAACAGATTTGAACATTAGGTGTGAAACTATTAGAATTCTAGAGGAAGCATTGGAAATACTCTTCTAGACATTGGCCTAGGCAAAGAAATTATGAAGAAGACCCCAAGGCAATCATAGCATCAACAAAAATAAATAAATGGGACATGATCAACCTAAAAAGCTTCTGAACAGCCAAAGAAACTGTCAAGAGAGCAAATAGACAACCCACAGAATGGGAGAATATTTTCGCAAGCTACACATCTGATAAAGGGCTGATAACTAGAATCTATTTAAAACTCAGGAAAATCAGCAAGGAAAAATCAAACAACCCTATCAAAACGTGGGCAAAGGACTTGAACAGAAACTTCCCCAAAGAAGAAAGAATAATGGCCAACAAACACATGAAAAATGCTCAACATCTCTAATCATCAGGGAAATGCAAATCAAAACCACAATGATATATCACTTATCTCCAGTGAGAATGGCCTGTATTAACAAGTCCCAAAACAATAAATGTTGGTGTGGATGTGGAGAGATAGGAACAGTCCTACATTGCAGGTGGGACTGCAAACTAGTTCAACCTCTGTGGAAAGGAATATGGAGATACTTTAAAGCGATACAAGTAGATCTACCATTTGATCCAGCAATCCCATTACTGGGCATCTACCCAAAAGAACAAAAGTCACTCTATGAAAAAGACACCTGCACTCGAATGTTTATAGCAGCACAATTCACAATTGCAAAGATGTGGAAACAACTGAAGTGCCCATCAATACATGAGTGGATTAATAAAATGTAGTATATGTATACCATGGTGTACTATTCAGCTATACAAAACAATGGTAATATTGCACCTCATGTGTATTCCTGAATAAAGCTGGAACCCATTCTATTAAGTGAGGTATTCCAAGAATGGAAAAATAAGCACCTCACGTACTCACCAAATTGGTATACTGATCATCACATAAATGGACATACAGGAATAACATCTGTCGGGTGTCTGGCAGGTGGAGGGATGAGTATATACATACATTATGAGTGTGATGCGCACCAACTGGGGGATGAACACGCTTGAAGCTCTGACTCGAGGGAGGGGGACAAGGGCAATATTCGTAACCTTAACATTTGTACTCCCATAATATGTTGGAAAAAATGAAAAAAGGAAAGAAAAAAAACAATTTATTGTATATTTTTAGGTAGCTAGATGAGTAGATTTTATGTTCCTAACACAAAGAAATGTTTCAGGTGATAAATGTGCTAATTATTCTGATTTGATCACTACACGTTGTATGCATATATTGAAATACCACACTGTACCCCATAAATATGTACAATTATGTGTCAATTAAAAACAGAAACAAAAACAAGGGCTATATGACCAATTCAATAGAGGCATAAAAAGCATTCAATAAAATCCAGCACACTTTCATGATAGAAACCATCAACAAACTAAGCACACAAGGAACATACTTCAAAATTATAAATGCCATATATGACAAACCCACAGATAACATCATAGTGAATAGGGAAAGTTGAAAGCATTCTCCCTAAGAACAGGAAAATGATAAGGGTGCCCACTGTCACCACTTCTATCCCACATAGTACTAGAAGTCCTGTCTAGAGCAATCAGGGAAGAGAAAGAAAAAAAGGGCATCCAAATCAGGACAGAGGAATTCAAACTCTCCCTGTTTGCTGACAAAATGATTTTGTCATTTTGTCATGACAATGTCTTTTGTCATTTTAAAGACTCAACCAAAAGACTCCTGGAATTGATAAATAAATTCAGCAAAGTCTCAGGTAATTAATGTACACAAATCAGTAATATATCTATATACTAATAACAGTGAACCTGCGAGTCAAATAAAGGAACCAATACCTTTGATAACAGCTACAAAGATAACAAAATACCTGAGAATATACTTAACCAATTAGGTGAAAGATTTCTACAAGGATAATGGCAAAACACTGATGGAAGAAATTTCAAATGACACAAGCAAATGGGAAAACATCCCTTGCTCATGGATTGGTAGAATAGACATCATAATAATGTCTACACTGCTCAAAGTGGTTTACAGATTCAATGCAATCCCCATTGAAATATCAATATATTTCACAGATCTAGAAAAAAAATCTTAAGCTCTATTTGAAACAAAAAGAGCCTGAATAGCCAAAGCAACCCTAACGAAAAAGAACAAATCTGTAGGCATCATATCACCTAACTTCAAATTATACTACAAGTCTAGAGTAACCAAAACAGCATGGTACTAGTATAGAAGTAGAGACATAGACAAATGGAACAGAAGAGAGAACCCACATATAAAACCATCTACTACAAACAACTGATCTTTGACAAAGCAGACAACAATATATGCTGGATAAAGAAAGCTCTATTCAATAAACAGTGCTGAAAAAATTGGATAGCCACATGTAGAAGAATGAAACAGGACCACTGTCACTTGCCATATACAAAAATTAATTCAAGATGGATTAAAGACTTACATGTAAGGCATGCAAGCATAAAAATTCTAGATGAAAACATAGCAAAAACTCTTCTAGACATCAGCCTAGACAAAGAATTTATGACTAAGACCCCAAAATCAAATATAGCAACAACATAAATAAATAGACTTAATTAAATTAAAAAGCTTCTTCACAGCAAAGGAAATAATCGAGAGTAAATAAACAACCTACAAAATGGGTGAAAATATTTTCAAACCATACATCTGACAAAGTTCTAATATCCAGAATCTACAAAGAACTCAAAAAAATCAGCAAGAAAAGAAGAAACGAAACCATCAAAAAGTTAGCAAAAGACATGAACAGAAGTTTTTCAAAAAAAGATAAACAAATGGCCAAAAAACATATGAAAAGTGCTCAACATCACTAATTATTGAAGAAATTCAAATTAAAACTGCAATGAGATATCACCTTGCCCCTATCAGAATGGCCATGATTAAAAAGTCAAAAAACAATAGATGCTGGAATGGACACAGAGAAAAAGGAAACTTATACTCTCCAGATGGGACTGCTAATAATACAACTTCTATGGAAAGCAGTATGGAGATTTTTGAAAGAAATAAATGTAGGCCTACCAGTTGATCCAGTAATCCCACTCCTGTGTATCTACCCAAAGGAAAAGAAGTCATTTTATCAAAACGACACCTGCACTTCAATGTTTATCACAGCACAATTAAGAATTGCAAAGATGTGTAATCAACCTAAGTGCCTATCAATAATTCATAAGTGGATAAAGAAAATGTGTGTGATATAAGTACATATATGTGTGAGTGTGTGTGTATATATATGTATATGTCTATGTGTGTGTGTGTGTACATCATGGAATACTACTTAGCCATAAAAGGAATGAAATATTGTTTGCATCAACTTAGATGGAACTGGAGACCACTATCCTAAGTGAATTATCTCAGGAATGGAAAACCAAACACCGTATGTTGTCACTAATAAGTGGGAGCTAAACAATGGATACACATGAGCACAAAGTGATATAAAGGACATGAGAAAGGAAGGAAGGAGGAGGTTGGGATGGGTATGTGGGATAAGAACTTTCCTATTGTGTATAATGAACACTATTTTTGGTGATGGGCATATCAAAAGCTCTTACTTAAGTATTATTCAAGGTACCCATGTAACAAAAACACTTATATCCTTTAATTCATATTTTGAAATAAAAAGTTAAAAAATAGTTACTTGAGTGGAATGGAAGGTAGCAATATAATTCAATTTTTATTACAAATTTCTGTATTGATGCTATAAAATAGTTGTCTTTGAGAGATCCATTTATTTTAGTAAATTATTGAAACACTAATTTTAACTGAATTGTAAAAATGTTGTCAATATGTGTTCAGAAAATAAATCATAGCAAACTCATTGATTTCTTCACTGGGCAGTCAAAATGTAAAGTTCTGCTTCAGATACTATATTTCTTTTAAGGCCCATATTATTGCAGAATATTTCACATGCTGTATTTAAAAGCATAAGCAGAAAAAAAGTAACTTCATTATGGGTTAATGTTTTGCTTTTATATTTAGGAATTTTAAATGTACCCACACTAAGGTTTCTCGCTTGGTTTTTTGCAAAGCTAGCAAAAACTATTTGCCTTCCTACCTCTATTACATTTCACATAGGAAAAAGATTAACACAATGTATCATGCCATTCTTTTGTAAGTTAGCCTTTCTACTTTTGATGACTTTAGTAAAAGCTCTCCAATACAGTTTAAAATACATGGTTTGGAGATATCCAGGTGAGAAATTTTAGGATGTCAGTGGATAATTTCTGTTCAAAAATAGAAATCATTGTGACTCATTTCAGAAAGCAATCTCCATTGTCTCACTAGTATCTGGTTATGAAAGAAACTCTGGATACTGTCATTTTAACCCATTTTCAGTGTTTAAAGATATATTTTTATGAACTGTAGAAGTTTTATTTGTTAATTTTTGAATCAAATTATCTTTGTACAAATTCAATTTAATTCAATAATCATTTATTGAATAAAACTATATGTCAGAGAAGGTACTGTACATACATAGCAAAAAGAAATATACAGTCTGATATTAAAGCTCTCATAATTAAGCACAAGAAACAGAAAAGGAAGTAACAATTTCTTCTTTTTCACCCTCCCGATGGCATCATTTCCTTCCCTAGAAAATAAAATACAACACTACAGCCACTTTTTTGCAAAGATTCTGTATTCTGATCTTCTTGCCTTTGTGTCTCAGAAGACTTTATGCTTTTTAACTTTCATGACTGCATCTCCTTTTTGCTAAGTCTGGGCTTCTGAATGATGTTACATATATTCCTGGAGAATGGTGATACCACACTTTTCCAATCCTCTGATATTTACTAAACATGAGGACTTCTCAAGTACTTGATTTCAAGTATCATTAGCCAATTGGCATTCACCTTTTGAAAAATATATATATATTTTTTAAAATATATACATTTTATGTCTCTAGATAAAGTTTTTCTAATCTATTAATGTTTTCTATGCTCCTTCACCTCTTAAGACTGATAACTTTCTGCATCACTAAAATAATCATGGCTGCCAAAATTGAACTCATGTAAATTGCTGTTCTCTACTACGGTACTTATAGCTGAATTTTCTTCAACCTAGGAAGAGTACGTACATCTTATGACTTTTGAAGGTGATATTTCTACCTATACTTTCTGCAACATACTCTCCTGATTCTTTTTAATTCTCCCAACAACTGCCTTAGTCGTTTGAGAACACAACCACGTTTGAGTCATGGTAAGTGTTCAAAAGTAAATGTTCAACTACCATTCTAGTTTCTACTTCTATGAGTTCAAGTTTTCTAGATTGCACAAATGAGTGAGATCATGTAGTATTTGTCTTTCTGTGGCTGGTTTATTTCACTTAACATAATGTCCTCCAGCTTCAACTATTTTGTCACAAATGACAAAATTTCTTTCCTTCTTTTTTGAGGTTGTGCTTACCAGAGTCTGAGGCAGGAGGTCCATAAGAATATTGGGTAGAATATTGGGTAAAATTTCAGTTAGGCAGGAGAATTAATTCTCCAGATCTATTGTCCAGTATTGTGACTTTAGTTAATAACATGTTGTATACTTGAAAACTGCTAAGGGATAGATTTTAAATGTTTTCACCACACACAAAAATAATTATGTGAGATAATGCTTATGATAACTGGTTTGATTTAGTCATTTTCACAATGTATACATATATAAAAACATCATATTGGAGGGAAGGGCTTCAAGATGGCTAATAAGAGTCATCTGGTACTTGCTTCCTCCACAGAGAAGAACCAAAATATTCAGTAGATAATCACACTCAAATAGATCACCTAAAAGAGAGTGCTGGAATTCAACAGAGAAATAACAAGAAACATGTAAGGCAAGGAAGGAGAGAGAAGTGAGGCAGCCAGCTTGGCCCAGATTGGCTGAGAGCCTGGAGAGGTACCCTGAGGAATTTATCTTTGTGCAAAGGTGAAGCTACAGCCTGTGGGCAAAGCTCATGCTCCCCTGCTGCCTGTTTACAGTTGCTACTATGGAAAGAATCCTCCCCTTCCTAGCAGTGGGGCTTCAGTAAAGCCATTGCTGCCCCTACCAAAGCATTCCTACAGGTTGCAATCACCCCAGCCCTGCCTACCACAGCTAGCACCCCCATGCACCACCAGGTGGCCTGAAAGCAGACCTACCAAGATTAGTTCCACCCTCCCCAGTACCTGAGCACACAGTGCTAGAAGCTTGGGGATCTTCATATTCCATCCCCTGCCATTGGCCCCGACCACTCTTCACAGGGGGCATGAGGACAGGCCCACTCAGCCTGCCACTACCATCTCACCTGGCACCCACCCATATATGCCACATTCAGGCATATATTACTGCAGCATTTTTAGGTGTGGAAGTCTTTTGTATTTAACCTAACCAAAAATTCGAATATTTGGTTACTTGATGGCATCCCATATGTCACACAGATTTTTTTCATTCTTTTCGATTCTTTTTTCTTTATCTTTTTCTGACTGGGTTATTTCAGTAGACATATCTTCTAGTTCTGAAATTCTTTCTTCTGCTTAATCTAGCCTATTATTGAAGCTTTCAAATGTATTTTGTATTTCTTTTTTTCTCTCAACAATGTTATTTCTGCATTTTTCTTATAATTTTTATTTCAAAATATTAAAGGGTACAAGTGTTTTCTGTTATATGGATGAATTGTATAATAATGAAGTCAAGGCTTTTAGTGTGCTCATCACCAGAATAGTGTACATTGTACCCAATAGGTAAGTTTTTATCACTTACCTCCCTTCCACTCTTCCCCCTTCTTAGTTTCCAATGTCCTTTATACCACTTTATGACCACATGTGCCCATTGTCAAGCTCCCACTTATTTGTAAAAACATGTGGCATTTTGTTTTCCATTCCTGAGATACTTCACTTAGGATAATGGCCTCTAATTCCATCCAAGTTGATGCAAACAACATTATGTCACACTTTTATGGCTGAGTAGTACTCCATGGTGTGTGTGTATGTGTATATACATGCACACACCACATTTTGTTTATCCACTAATGAATTGATAGGCACTTACGTTGATTTCATATCTGTGCAATTGTGAATCATGCTGCAATAAACTTTGGGTTCAGGTGTGTTTTTGACATAATGGCTTTTTTTCCTTTGGGTAGATACTCAATAGTGGGATTATGGATCAAACGGTGGGTCTAATTTTAGTTCTTTGAGGAATCTCCACACTGTTTTTCATACAGGTTGTACTAAATCCCAGTCCAACCAAGTGTATAAGTGTTGCTTTTTCACCATATCCATGCCAACATCTGCATTTTGATTTTTTAACAATAGCCATTCTGATAGGGGTATCATATATTACTGCAGAAAATCAATGGCACATAGAGAAAATAAAAAATGAAAAAATATTGTTCAAAGTCATGTTGATTTGACAGACAGCAATAACAGAAGCCAGAATGCAGTGATGTAACATCAACAGGCTCCTAGGCTCCAAAGAAATAAATGCCAACCTCAAAAGTTATAGGAACCAGCACTCTGAAAAGCTGAAGCAGGAGGATTATTTGAGCTCAGGAGTTCTTGACCAGCCTGAGCAAGAGGGAGACCCAGTCTCTACTATAAATAGAAAGAAATTAGCCAAACAACTAAAAATAGAAAAAAATAGCTGGGCATGGTAGTGTGTGCCTGTAGTCCCAGCTATCCAGTAGGCTGAGGCAGGAGGATCGCTTGAGCCCAGGAGTATGAGGTTGCTGTGAGCTAGGCTGACACCAAGGCACTTGCCAGGGCAACAGAGCGAGACTCTGTCTCAAAAAAAAAAAAGTTGCAAGAAGAAAAAATCTCTTTCTGGAATGAAGACAAAATAAAGATGCCTTTAGACAAAACTAAGTTTATCACAGGTGAAATTGGACTAAAGTCTAACAGAAGTACTCTAGGCAAAAAGAAAGAGGTCCAGATGAAGGGGCTATAATGAATGAAAGAAAGAATGCACAGAAAGTGATAAATATGTGGGAAAATCTAAATGAATACTTGCTGAGTAAAATACATAGTGTAATTCTTAATGGGGTTATATATGTAAAATTAAAATATTGAACAGCAATAAGTTGTTATGAGCAGATTAAATTAAAACATTATGTTGGTTTTCTATTACCTTGGGAAAAAACAATGATGTTGATTAAATTTAAAGTTTAACACTAAAAATTTATTTTATAATTTCCATGTAATAAAAATTATAAAATTTCTGTAGTAGTAAAAGAAGTATATAATGGCAAATACTCTGGTAGCAGGAAAAATATGTCATGAGACACAATTCCAATAAAGGAAAAAAAGAAGAAAAAGAGTACATAGAATCAGCAGGAAAACAATATGCAAAAATGAATCCAGTTATACCATAAATCACTCTAAATATAACCAGATTAAATTCACTAGCTAAAGAACAATGATTTTCAGACTAAATATAAAATCAATGTATATGCTGTTTATGCAATTAAAATATATAATGGTGAACAGTACAGTTCAACAAGAAGACATAACCCAACCGAGGAGCACCCAGATTCATAAAGCACACTATACTTGATCTAAACAAATGTATAAACAACAAAACCACAATAGTTAGAGACTTTAACACCCCACTGACAGCACAGGAAGAGCCTCCAAACAGAAAATTAACAAAGAAATAATGGACTTAAATAGAACTCTAGAACAAATTGGCCTGACTGACAGTAACAGGACATTCTACCCAAAAAACACTGAATATACATTCTTCTCATCAGCTCATGGGTCATTCTCTAAGCTTGACCATATCCTAGGACACAAAGCATGTCTGAAACAATTTTTAAAAATATAAATTATACCACGTATCTTTTCAGATCACAGTGGAAGAAATGTAGAAATCAACCCTAACAGGAACTCTCATTTCTACGCAAAGTCATGGAAACTAAACAACCTTCTGCTGAATGATCATTTCATAAACAAGAAAATCAAGATGGAAATCAAAAGATTCTTTGAACTAAATGACAAAGGAGACACAAGTTATCAAAACCTGTGGGACACAGCTAAAGCAGTCCTGAGAGGAAAGTTTATATCCATAAATCCCTATATCCAAAAGTCGAAAAGATCACAAATAGACAACCTAATGAATCATCCCAAAGAGCTGGAAAAAGAATAAAAGAACAAGCCTGAACCCAGCAGAATAAGTGAAATCATTAATATCAAATCAGAACTAAAGGATATTGACAACAGGGAAACTATACAGAAGATTAATAAAACAAAATGTTGGTTCTTTGAAAAAATAAATGAAAATGACACACCTTTGGCTAGACTAAGGAAAACCAGAAAAGAAAACTCTCTAATAAGCTCCATCAGGAACAGTAAAGGAGAAATTGTAATGGATGCCACAGAGACACAAGATATAATTTATGAATACTACAAAAACCTCTAGGCACACAAACCGGAAAATGGGGAGGAAATGGATAATTTCTTAGAAACACACAGCCTCCCTAGGCTCAACCAGGAAGAAAAAGAATTCCTGAACAGACCAATATAAAGTACTGAAATTGAAACAGAAATAAAAAATCTTTCCTAAAAAGAAAAGTCCCGGACCAGATGGTTTCATACTCGAATTTTACCACACCTACAAAAAAGAACTGGTGCCTATCCTGCAGAAATTATTCCACAACATAGAGAAGGATGGAATCCTCCCCAAGACATTTATGAAGCAAACATAACCCTGATACCAAAACCAGGAAAGGATGCAACATACAAAAAAAGCTACAGACCAATATCCCTTATGAATATAGATGCAAAAATTCTCAAAAAATCCTAGCCAATTGAATCCAGGTGATTGTCAAGAAAATAATCCAACACAACAAAGTGGGCTTCATCCCAGGCATGCAGGGATAGTTCAACATATGCAAATTTATAAATGTAATTCACCATATAAACAGAAGCAAAAACAAAGACCATATGATCCTTTCAATAGACGCTGAAAAATCATTTGACAAAATTCAACACCCTTTTATGATAAGAATGCTCAACAAAATAGGCATAGACAGGGCTTACCTAAAACTGATACAAGCCATATATGACAAACGCACAGCCAATATCATACTGAATGGGGAAAAATTGAAAGCATTCCCACTTAGAACTGGAACAAGACAAGGTTGCCCACTATCTCCACTTCTATTCAACATAGTGCTGGAAGTCCTTGCTGTAGCTATCAGACATGAGTGGAATTAAGGGCATCCAAATGGGAGAAGAGATCAAACTCTCATTCTTTGCTCATGACATGATGTTATACCTAGAAATCCCCAAGGATTCAACCAAGAGACTCATTGAATTGATTAATGAATTTGGTGAAGTCTCAGGATACAAAATCAATACACAGAAATCAGAGGCATTCAGATACACCAACAACAGTCAAAGTGAGAACAAAATCAAAGACTCAATTCCCTTCAAAAGAGCAACAAAGAAAATAAAGTACCTAGGAATACATTTAATTAAGGAGGTAAAAGACCTCTACAGGGAAAACTATGAAACAGTGATGAAGGAATAGAAGAAGAAGTAAAAAGATGGAAGAATATACCATGCTTATGGTTCGGCAGAATCAACATTGTTAAAATGTCTATACTACCCAAAGTGACCTACAGAGTCAATGCAATCCCTATTAAATACCATCATCATTTTTCAGAGATATAGAAAAAATAATTTTATGCTCTGTATGGAACCAGAGAAGACCCCGTATAGCAAAATCAATCCTAGGCAATAAAAACAAAATGGGAGGTATTAATTTACCATACTTCGAACTATACTACAAGACTATAGTAATTAAAACAGCTTTTCATTGGCTCAAAAACGGGGACATTGACCAGTGGAGCAGAACAGAGAACCAAGATATAAAACTATCCTCTATAGCCAACTAAACTTTGACAAAACAGACAAAAACATACACTGGTGAAAAGAATCCTTATTCAATAAATGGTCTGGGAAAACTGGATAGCCACATGTAGAAGACTGAAACAGGACCCACACCTTTCACCTCTCACAAAAATCAACACATGCTGGGTAACAGACTTGAATCTAAGGTGTGAAATTATTAGACTTCTAGAGGAAAATGTTGCAATTACTCTTCTAGATATTGGCCTAGGCAAAGAATTTATGAAGAAGACCCCAAAGGCAATCACAGCATCAACAAAAATAAATAAATGGGACCTGATCAAATTAAAAAGCTTCTGCACAGCCAAAGAAACTGTCAAGAGAGCAAACAGACGACCCACAGAATGGAAGAAAATTTTCGCAAGCTACATATCCGATAAAGGGCTGATAACTAGAATCTATTTAGAACTCAGGAATATCAGCAAGGAAAAATCAAACAACCCTATCAAAAAGTGGGCAAAGGACATGAACAGAAATTTTTCAAAAGAAGACAGAATAATGAAACAAATATATGAAGAAATGCTCAACATCTCTAATCATCAGGGAATGCAAATCAAAACTGCAATGAGATATCACTTATCTCCAGTAAGAATGGCCTTTATCAAAAGTCCCAAAACAATGAATGTTGTTGTGGATGTGGAGAGATAGAAACACTCCTACATTGCTGGTGGGACTGCAAACTAGTTCAACCTCTGTGGAAACAATATGGAGATACCTTAAAGTGATATAAGTAGATCTACCATTTGATCCAGCAATTCCACTACTGAGCATCTACCCAAAAGATCAAATGACACTCTACATCAAAGACACTTGCACTGGAATGTTTATAGCAGCACAATTCACAATTGCAAAGTTGTGGAAACAACCGAAGTGCCCATCAATTCATGAGTGGATTAATAAAATGTGGTATATGTATACTGTGTAGTACTATTCAGCTCTAAGAAATAATGGTGATATAGCACCTCTTGTATTTTCCTGGAAAGAGCTGGAACCCATTCTACTAAGTGAAGTATCTCAAGAATGGAAATACAAGCACCACATGTACTCACCAGCAAATTGGTATTAATGGAGCAACACCTAAGTGGACATATAGGAATAACATTTATTGGGTGTCAGGCAGGTGGGAAGGGGGAGGAGGGAATGGGTATATACAAACATAGTGAGTGATATGTGCAACGTTTGGGGGATGGTCACGCTTGAAGCTCTGACTCAATGGGGGAGGGGGGGCATGGGCAATATACGTAACTTTAGCATTTGTACCCCCATAATATGCTGAAATAAATAAAATAAAATAAAAAGTAAAAGTAAAAGGATGGAGAGAAATGAGCTAAGAAAATTTGAGTTGCTATGTAATTTACTTAGAAAGTGGTCTATAAAGAAAGGCTTTACCAAAGGAAAAGGATTTTACTTTATAATAAATAAAAATTCAATTTGTGAGAAAGATATGACAATGTGAAATTTCTATGCACCCTAATAAAGGCTAATGTGTCAGCATTAGTGAATCTGATATATACTGTATAATGCTAAAGAAAATAAGTCATGGAAATCAATCTACACTATGATTCTATTTTTATAAATTTCCTAACCAAATGACATTGTTAGGGATAAATATACATGTTTGATAAAAAGTGAAAGAAAATTAGAGAATGAGTAACATGAATTCAGGGTGGTAATTATTCTGGGAGAGAAGGGAAGGAGAAACAATAAGAGGGACACCTCAGGGGGCTCTAAGTAGATGGAGATGTTTTCATTGTCAAGCTGAGTGGTGATAACAAGAGTACATTCTTTATTATTTTTCTTTAAAATGTGTGTATAATATTCTACATTCCTATGTATTGTATATTTCACAATTAAAAAAAAACCGTGAAACCTAAGGTCCAGAAAGGATAAATGACATACTTAAAGTAACACAGCTAGTAATAATAGCTAAAATTTCTGGTTCCTACTATGTTATTCCTTCTATTCCAATATGATTTATTTAACTTCCTTGATAACATCTCTTATTCTCCTTATTCCTCAATGGACCATTTGTACAAAGATATGAGATATGTTTATATATATCTCATAGATTTCTTGGGAAATATATGCAAGAAACATTTTACTTTGTTCTAGAAACTCATTTAGTAACTCAAGTATGCATTCCTGAATAACCACATAGTTTCCTAGTATCATAGTTTAATTTGTAATTGTCTAGACACTATCATATTGCCTGACCAAAAGCTCTCTTCCCTTCTTGCATTAACAGAATTCTTCTTTACTATGGACATATTATTTCACAAGTTCCGGATTAAATTAACTTTCTTTGCTCCTGCCAAAGGGGTGGGCAGATAACCTAGAACCTAGGCCTGACCAAGGAGAATACCAGTGGCATCAGTGATTAGTTAGGTTGGGCATGTGGTCTGAGACTGGTCAATAAAAGCCCTCTCAGTGTGTTATGCTCGAATATTTGGAAAATATATTTTCCCCCTTTTCTAGAATTATTGACATTAAAGACTATGTAAGCCCAGAGGGACCTTTTATCATCCCATGGCTAGAACCAGCTTCGGAATGTGACCAACACAGAAAACAATGGAATCGAGTAATGGAGACAAAAGGCATTGATTTCTGATGACATTATTTTGTATCCCTGTATTCAAATAATGTGAGCCAGATCTCTTCCCACATTTATCTTTTTAAGGAAATCTAAGTTTGTTTCTGCTACCTCTGACTCAAAAGTACTGACTATCTCAATTGTCCTAAAACCTTAAATCAGGGATTGAAACTGTTAAGTCCTAGAGGGCCAGGCAAGTAAATGGGCTAAGCAAGCCAGGTAAATAGCTGCCAAATCTATACTCCCTTATTCCCAAAGCCCTCAAAGCTCTCTACTTTGTCCCAGACAAAACAATTTTAAAAATATTGCTTTTAAGGAATTTCTAAGTTTTCTCTTGTCTTAGACAAATACCATAAGCAATAGAACACTTGGCATTGACAGATCTGGAGGGTTCACCCCCCCGCCCCCCACTCCCCGCTCCAGGAGGGGTAGCTTCTATTAGGCTACAGAAGACTTTTGTCACTCAAGCATGTGGGCTCAGTGTGGATATATTTTCTGATTTTTCCAGAGAAGATGGGATTTCTTTTTGAGAAATTCCCCATTTTTAAAATATGGCAATTAATTCAAGTTTGTTTTAAACACTGTGTGTGCCAAACAAAACACATCTGTAGATCTGCAGAAAAAATTCCTCTTGGGGTCAGTAGTTTGGAACATTTCTCTCATAGTATTAATAATTGCCTCACACAGTATGACCTTTTAGATAGTTCTTGGTAGTTCTCTCTCTCTCTTTCCAACCATACACTCACTCACTTATTCACATCAAAAGATTGCTTCTGCCTTCCTTGTATTCATTTTGACCACATCTACTAAGTAGTTAGAAAAACTTTGTTAGTGAGATTAAATAGGAAAAATTGTGAGTTAAGCTTTTTTAAGCTGTATGGAAAAGAGATATTCATGATTTATATTGATAATAGTTAATGGCTATTAATTGTTAAGACATAGATAAGAAGTAAATGAACAGTAATAGTCAGGAAATATTTTTTAAACACTAGAAACACTAAAGATACATTGTTAAATATAGAGAAAATACATTATTTGATGAGATCGAGGTAAAAAGTTGTATTATGTGATTAGACATATTTTGGAATAGACCACACGTGTGTGCTCACACACATACACACACACAAACACACACACACACACATTGTAGCTTTTAAAAAGGTATTGATTACAAGTAAGCAGGTTTGATTTAGTTCACAAAAGGAATTGCCTTTTTGAGGGAGACAGATAAAGTTTCCAAAGTACGGATATTTTTATGTTCTACAAAGCATTTTGCTTTCTTACTGACACAGAGCAGAAAGGGAAATTTGGGTAGAGTTTGGAAATAATTTGATCAGAGAAGAATGTCTGAGCCTATTTTGTTGAATAACATTAGTAGTGGATAAAAGGGGATGCATGAGGCAATTACTCAAAGTATATTTTGGCCACAGCACACACCTCTCTGGTTTCCCTCAATGGCATATATGTGAAATTGTAATTAAAATAATATATGTAAATATATGTAAATACATTTAATATTGTCCCATTAAGGGTAAAGACAAAGGGACTTGTTGTGATAACATTTATAAATTGGCTTGGATTTTTATCCTCTGTAACAACCTGCCAACAGAAAAATTTGAGTCCAAAATGAGAGCTATGATGAGGAATGACCAAATAAACCAAGAAACTTCTCATCCATCTTAGTGATGATACTAAGATGGTACCTCTGTAATTAAGGTACATAAATAACATCATAAGTTAGCTATTGCTGCATTACAAACCACCCCAAGACTTGGTGATTTAAAATAATATTTGTGCCTTACTGCTCCCAAGTCTACTCTGTGGCTGGCAGTTCTGGTCTTGTCTGGGCTTCCTCAGGCATCTGCAGTCAGGTGTGGGACAGACAGCTGTGCTAATTTTGTCTGAATCACCCACATATTTGGGGTCAGTCTGCTACTGATTATGGGAAATCAGCTCCCTTCCATGTCCTCTCTCATACTCCAATAGTGCTAGCCCACGCTTGTTCTCATAACAAAGGCAGAGGACAAGAAGGAGAACAAAAGTGCACAAGGACTCTTGAGCTATAGTCTTTGAATTGGTATAGTCACTTTTGCCACATTCTACTGGCCAAAACAAATCATAGCCCAGATTCAAGGAGTAGGGAAATAAACTCCAGTTCATAATGGGAATAACCCCAAAGTCACATTGAAAAATGTGTGAATGCAGGTAGGGCTGGAAAATTTTTGCCATTATTGTGATCACTCTGCCAAACAACACCCAGCTGTGAAAATGGACAGGGAAGTTCTCTGAGTTTTGTTTAAAAGAGGAAATATAATTTATGATAACTTGCATAATCTGTCACACACGCACACACACACATGCACACATTTATTTCTCCTAAAATTGGTGCCATTTACTACAACTCTAAAAATCAAATTAGAAAAGCTTTAGCTAAAGATCATTTTTAATGCAACATCAGAAAGAATTAAAGAGCAATGGTGGATCAGTTATGAATAAGTGCTTCTTATGTGCTAAAGGCTGCAAAGATGGAACATTGCCCATCACAGACAGCATTTCATAGCAAAGAGAATGCCATGAGATGGCCTTACGGAGAGACTGAAAGCCTATTCAGAAATCTCAGAACTCCTCAAAGCCAGGCCTACACCATAACCAGATTGGCTTCTAATACCAGAAAGTGATGTGTCATTTTTAGGGCACATTATCATATAGCATGTTTTTTATTAGATAGAAGAGCCTGGTGCATATACAGGGAAATACCAAGTATCAGAGATACAGATTCAATATTCAGTTGTGCTTGATTCAATAATTTCATTCAATCTGGAGAGACTTTTATATCATTAATTTGTATTTCATTGACAGGACTATGTGCGAATAATTGAGTCAAATATCATTCTAACATTTTGGAGTACAATTTATTTACTAAGAATGTTTGCAGAAGTTACAGGCATTTGTATATTTTTTTAAGTGTCCTGAGATTTCCTTAACACTTATCTAAGGAAATGTCACCATCATGTTTTCATTATCCATATTCTCAAACCTTGGTATCATCTTTATTTCCCCCAACCCACTCTCCTAATTCTCACCTAATGTCTCTCATAAAATCAAACACTATGTCCTATGTTCTTTAATATTAAATAAATTAGTATTCTTTAATTTTTTCCAATTCATCTGTTCATTTCCAATAACAATATCTCAAGAAGAGCCACATGTTTTCTTGTCCAAAATACTGTCTACAGTTTTGTTTATACTTAATCTCTTTTAATTTATCTATATTATTTTATCCACATGAATTTTCTAAAACATAAATGTTTCATGAACAAGTTATTTCACCATTTTCAATCCTTGCAATACTCCCTGAAAGCATTGGGAAAAGTCACAACATCATTATTAAGACATCAAAGGCTTATATAGCATACTCCTAGCCTACCCTTTTCATCTGGATCCAAATCCTTGGAGATCTATGAAATTTGTAACCAGCATTTCCTAAGCTGTGAATAGACTGTGCTTTCTCTGATTAACTCTAATTTATTCTTCCCATTTAATCTTTAGAGTCACTTCCTCCAAGAACCTTTCCCTCACTCACTCAGTCTATGTTAGGATTCTTCTGCTTTTTGTCTCCCACAGCACTTACTACCCTGAATGGTTGCCTCACCCATCAATAGACTATATATATTGTTTGAATACAGGTTTCTTATTGTGTTTAAGAGGGCTATATGTGTGCATGTGTGTGGCTTTAATAAATATGTATACAGGTATTGTCATTTCACCAACAGAAGCTAGAGAAAGAATCCAAGAGTTCCCCTTCCTCATAAGTTTACTCTCAGAAATAAAATATCTCAAATACACAAAATATCTCAATTAAATTTATTCTAGGAGTACCTGGCTTCGAAAATTGAGAAATTAAACATTGGATGGTTCTAAGGCAAGACAATATAATCCTGAGTTTGAAAAAGTAATAGAGAAAGAGTTGAAGGAAACCCAAGTCATCTAGTATAATCCTATATACTGCAACATCTTTAGTAATGTCTTCATGTCTATTCTGAATGTGTTCTTAGTTGTGTTTTATGAAGGACCATTTAGAAAGTTGCTCAATATGTCTGCCTTTACTAGAACACTATCTTTATACTGTTTAAGTAATGAGTATTATTTTTAGAGCCTCCCTTGAAATTGATATTTCTTTGTTAACTTAACTATAAACAAAACTGAAACCGAATTGTCCAAAGTAAGCCTATGCTGTCTATGTAACAGATTGCAAAATGTCTTCAAAATGGACTTTATTAATAGAAAAGAGATGATTAGCCATTTTAAAGTAATGAAAATAAAATGAAACTATGAAAAAAGTCAAATAGCCTTTTTATTATACATTCAATATCATAAAAACTCTTCTCTGTTTACTACTTAAGTTAGTTATAATGTTATGAATTCCATCATAGCCTTAATCTGTATACCACTACAATGATTTCCAGAGTAATTCAATCATAGACTGAGGGTGAATGATAGCTTCTCAATTTTTAATCACTTTAGAAAGCTATAAACACAGATGGTATTGAAATATAAAATACTTGTGCCTATAAAATAATAGTAGTTCTTTCTATCATTAAAGTAACCAACATTCCCAGACTTAGGAGATATTTCAATAGGATTTAATCTATTATTATTCAAAATAATAATCAATAACTCTGACCTTAAATTTTTATTTTCTTTTTTTCCAGTGCACATTTTGTAATCCTTGGAGTCTTAGTTCTAGCTTCTATGACAGAGTGTCATATATTGGGTGGCTTATAAACAACAGAAATTTATTTCTTGAAGTTCTGAAGACTGAAAGTCCAAGATCAGGGTGTCAGTATGGGCAGATTTTGGTAAGAGCCCTCTTCCAAGTTATGATGATAGTGGGTAATCCTTAAATGGATTGTGTTCCCTTATCTCACAAGAGGAAAACAGAGAATCCCAGAAGGATAGAGATCAGATGGCATCATGTATCATCTAACTCTCAGAGACAAGGTGAGTGCTTGTGCAACATAAGCTACAGAGATAGAATTGTAATTCAGTGATTTCCAAATTTGACTGTCCATTAAAATCACCTGCCTGCTTTTCTCTCTGCTAATCTCACTCACTCTGTATTCTCTCTTCCAAGAATCCTGGAGATGACAAAAGGATCAAATTTCAGTAAACTCTTCTGGGCCTCAGATTTTTTTAAGGTAAATTTCAAAAAAAAAAAAAAGTGAATTGATAAGGAAGGTTTTCTACTGGCTAATATCTATTTTCAAATTTATTCATTATTTCTATTATTAAAAATAATTCCCTTTCACTAATTTATACAGCTGCTCCTCTTTCTCTCAGTCCTTTGGTCACTCTTTCAGGTCAACTCCAATCTCCCTCATATGTTGCCTGAAACTGCCTTCTTAAAAATTACCCAAGAACTCTGTCAATTCCAATAATCTTTCCAGTTCTCATTATTTTATTCCTTTCCATAATTTGATACTGTTGCTTAAATCCAACTCCTTTTGCTTTTCCTCCTTCTCTCCCTGGTTATATTTCCTCCTCTTGCCTTCTTAACTGTGGACATCCCTCCAATGTAGTTCCTATTTAATCCTATTCTTTTACTAGTAAGAAAGCTTATTCTTGCTCAAAGCTCTGAGGTTGTAGGTGACTCTTGCAACCACTAATACCTGTTCAGAACTGCAACTCAGAATCTTTTATTATAATCCAATGGCCACAACAATTTTGAGTCAGGGATATTGCCATAACTTCAAATTTCCTGTTCAAAATCAAGGTAATGTTTGTTTTCTTCTCTGAGCAGAGTGACTCAGTTATGTGACTTTGTTATTCAAAATGTCTCTCAATCTCCCACTTTCTTTCCATTTCCTGTGTCACTATTCCTTTCATCTTTCACAGGGATCAATACAATAACCTCTTTACTAGTCTTGTCTTGGGTGGTCTCTTTTCACTCCATTCCCACAACAGATGGCTGCTTGATTAATCTTTCAACAACATTGATTTTATTAAAGTGTGCCTCTGTGCACAAATATTCCCTCAGGATAAAATTGGAACTCTGTGAGTGTGGCTTTCAAAGTCCCTTCTTATCGAACTCTTGCCACCTCTCCTCCCTCCTCCTACCACCCTCATCTAGTCACTGTTACATAAAAACATTCTATAGTCATTTTATATTCATTTTGGTTTTAGTATCTTTGTTCAGTTATAGGGACTATTTTTGATAACTGCTCCATGTACTACTATATTACTGCCTACCATCCAATAATTTTAGCTTCTCAAGATTAACATATAAATTATGATGGAGTCATAAAATTGATATCTATGCAGATAAATGCATTTATTATTTAATAACAGGAAAATGCTTATAGCATTGGTAATTTTTTAAATTATAAATTGTACATTACATATATTCATATATACTATATATGGTAAATATGTTGATATATGTTTATATACTTAAATATTTATAGAGCTTTCCTTTTGATATTGAGATTATGAGTGGCTAATTTCATTTCTTATGCATTTCAGTAACTTCAGAATTTTCTGCAAAAAAAACTAGTTATTCATATAATAACAACATAAATAGATGTAGGATTAATAAAAACATTAAAAATGCACTTGTGTTTTTTACATATTTCTATCATATAAAAGTTTTGAAAATTTTTACAATTTCATCTTATGACTTATTATATTTATTTTATGTTATCTTTCTACAAGTATTATTAAATGGGTCCTAACTTCGTGGTTTCCATTCAGAGATTTGGTGCTGGTGTTATAATGAAGTATGGCTTTGAGGTAGGTATTGTGTGGAATATTTTAAAAGATTTTCTGCCCTTTGCTGTAAATACTCCATGCTAGTTTATTAACATTCTTGAGGAAGCACTGCTTAAATTTTTCTGCAAATGATTTCTGGGTCTCTCACCCTTGAATTGATCATCAAATGTCTACTTACAAAAAGAAGAAATCAAAAACTGATTTTTCTCCTTTAGTGGTTTCTTTGATACTTGGAATGAAAAAGCCTGTTGTTACACCTTCATTGAATCTTTAAAAATTTACATTTTGTTAAGACAAGGAGCAACTGGAAAAGAAGTAGGCCTGAAGGACTGTACAATTTAATCATACAAACAAGTTTTCATTATCCACACTGACCTACCGTGTGTGATTTAGCTTAAAAGAGGCAGCAAGAAGGAAGTAGACAAGAAACAGCCTGGGAATCTAATGAACTAAAAGATAATTGCTGAATACATATTATATATCCAGCTTGGGATATTCCCCTACTTATGCTAATAGAAGCATTTCTCATGCTATTTAGTTTCTTTGAAAATATCATTGAACCGATTTACAATCCTATAATAATATATAACACTGCCGGTCTCATTTTGAGTAATGTTATTTTCCAAAGTACATTTTTGATGACTGCAAAATCTATATTCCTATCCCCTCTTTCTCTTTCATGCTGAAAGCCATATTTCAAAGGATCTAGATCTCCAAAAGCCACTTCAGACTTAGTATAAACTAAACTGAACTCTTTACCTTCCCTAGAAAGTTTATGACTTTTCCTGTTTCCTATCGCCATGAATAATGTCAGAACTGTCTAGAGCCCCAAATGTGGAAGCTTCAAACACATCCTCAAATATGATCTCTCTCATTTCTCCCCAGGGCAATTAATCAAATTATATTAATTTTATATCATTCATGACTTTCAAGTCTGTTTGTGTCTCTAACCAATGTCATTGTTTTATATCTGTCTTCCATAAGCTCTCAACTAGTACTTGGCAACAGCATCCTAAGTGGTTTGTTTAATTCCTATGTAACTTTTATCTAATCACTAAAATTGCATTCATTAAAAAAACAAGAGAAAAAATTTAAAAGTCAACGTCTTACTTAATATTTTTTATCATCCTCCAATGATTAAATGTCAAATTCCTTAATATAATACACAAGCTTTCTATAACCTAATTCTTCAAACCAGATTTCACATCTTCCTATTTTACCCTTACCATGGAAGTCAAAGCTCTCTCAAAAACCCTACCTAAAGCCCTAACCAAAAGCCAGCACCAACAGTGAGATGCAAAAATGAGTCATCTTGACTGGCCCAGCCCTAGTCAAGCCTCTAGATAAGAGCTGTCCAGCCAGCACTGCATGGAGCAGACAAAACCCGTCAACCCCAGAGAATTCTGACAGACAATAAATGTAAGTTGTTATTAAAGTGACTGAGATTTTGGTGATTTGTACATACCAATAGATAACTGAAATAATAATGAAGAATCCAAAAAGGTTTCATTATGCATTGGTGTATAATATCTGTTAAATTTAAGCAGACTTCTAAATTATGAGTATACCTCACTCCACCCCAAATTCCATCTTTAAAAATCTGTTTATTTTTCTGATTAATTATAGTGAAAGGAGTATTTTTTATACTCCTTGCCTAGGAACTTTGAAGCCTAGAATTTAAATTTGTATCATGCAATAGAACTCGGCTTTTTTTTTATATGAGAAAATAAAAATTTCCAAGTATTCTAGTCTCAAATATTGCCTTTATTCAATTTTAATTTAGTTCAAAAAAGAAAAGAAAAGAAAAACAGTATGTGATATTGTGAGATATATATTTAGTTTTCCTCCCCATTTCCTGTCATACAATTCCTAAAATCCTTGGAATTTGCAAAGTGATAAGTGTTTCTTCTATGCTAATGAGATGACGGGTGGCTGGCAGACTCTGGGTAGCTTCAGGATGGAGGCCTTCAGAGGAAGACCAAGGCATCATTAGAAGGTTGGGCCTTTTCAACTCCACCCTCTAACCTCCATGGAGGGGAGAAGGGCTGAAGGTTAAGTTGATCACTAATGACCAATAATTTAATCAATCACGCCTACATAAAGAAGCCTCCATGATAGCCCAAAATGACAGAATCCAGATGAGCTTGTGGATAGCCCAACATGTGGGGGCTTCCAGGAAGGTGAACAAGAACACGTTCACTTGCTAAGAGGATGGAGCACCTCAATTCCATGGGACAGAAGGGCCTGCACTGGGGACCCTTCCAGACCTCGCTCTATATATCTCTTCATCATCTGGATGTTTAATGTGCCTCTTCATTTGGCTTTTTGTTTTTATTCTTTAAAATATCCTTTGTCATGAACTGATAAATATGTTTCCCTGAGTTCTGTGTACCACTCTAGCAAATTAATGGAACCCAAGGAGGGAGGCAGGGGAACCCCAATTTATAGCCTGTCATTCAGACACACAGACAAAAAAGCCTGGGGCTTGCAAATCAATCAGCATCAGAGCAGGGCTCTGTCTTGTGGAACTGAGTCCTCAATCTGTGTGACCTGTCACTATCTCAGGATAGATAGTCAAAATTGAATTGCAGGACACCCTTCTGGAATTGATTACTTGCTTGCTGGTGGGGAGAAATCCCCACACATCTGGTGTCAGCAGCATGTTGTGAGAGTATAGTGGGAGAAACCGAGTTTGCTTTTTCTACTCACAGCAGTATAAGCAAACAAATAAGAACAGTAAATATTAACCCAATGTCCAAGGAATACCCATGCTAGATGGGCATTCAAATAAGTGAGCAAACAATTATGAAACAGTGCAAATCCTGTGGTAGAGCTATATACATGGGTTGCTATAGGAATAAAGTAGGCAAGTCCTTAAGTCCTCAAGGGAGGGGCAGTAATGAGAACAATTTCCCTTGAGAAGGAAACTGTTTTATTCTGAAGGATAAGGAAGAGGTAGCCAGGAGTGAAAAAGAGAACAGATATATCTCCTGACAGCGTTATTAATATATAAACTGTAAGGATGAAATAGTTTAGTATAACTTGAATATTTGCTTGGTATATGTTTGGACAAAAATGTAGACGGTGATCAGGTTCAAAAGATATGTATGGCCTCTCAAGAGGTTTCAACTAAATCCTGTAGGTAATAAAGGACAGTGAAAATTTTGTGTAAATTATAGGTGTTATCAGATTTGCATTTTACAAAGATCTCACAGGAAACGAAGTGGGAAATTGGTAAGAAGGCAGTAGAGATGGGGGTTGGTAAAACAGCTAGGTAAATAATAGAATAAGACAGATTAAAAAATATATATCAATATATACATGAATAGTGACATAGGGGATGAAGATAAAGGACCATAACAATGTTAGTTTTATGGAGGCAGAATTTAAAGGGTTTGTTGATTGGACGTGTTAGTGTGAGAAGTTAACAATGACTCCAAAGTTCTTGTCAGGCAAGATGGAGGCAATTCTTATACCACTTTCCAAAAAGATGAATTTAAAAGGAGTAAACATACCATAGGTGAAAAATTATGACTTTGAAGTGCTTGTGGGATATCTAGGTATAGATACTAAATACAACAAATAATATTGTTTACTCATTAGCAAATTTTGTTGTACATTAAAGACCATAGTTTCTAAAACTAAGAGCTGTAAATTGTTATACATATGGTAACAAAAAGTAAGCTCTAAACAGAACTGATTAAACTTGGATTCCATAGATCAAGAAATTGTTGTTTTATGTGTATATTAAATCATTTACTCAATATACTATATTTCTGTAAGAGGAGTAGACCTAAAGGAATTCATTACATTTAAGAAAAAATTCTAAGTATGTTAAAATGAGCAACAAGAAACATGGCATTACCAGATTCCAGAGTTCCTATGTTTAAAATCTTGTTATTGCTACAATTTTAATGAGCCTATGGGAAAAAACCCACATAGATTAAAATAAATTTAAAATAATATAAAGTACCTAAAATATACTGAGTTAAACTACTTCTACCTAATATAATAGACTTTACTAGAATAATAAGGAAAAGGGATATTTAATGTTAAGTATTACATTTGAGAACAATTTTCATTTGAGAATTACACTTAAATTGATTTTAGGTAAGTGCATTTTTATTACATCTTTTCTTTTTAATTGAAAATGATTTACATGGACTTAACACTAGAGATAGTCAATAGTAAACATACCTTTAACTCCATCTATTGCCAAAACCTCAACAAATAACACTACAGTTAAAATAAGTAAAAATTAACGTATTAATCTATGAGGAATAATGGAATGTAAGATATAATAAAGAAAACAAACAAGCACGCAAACAAGCAATAAACTGGATCAACATGGTAAAGGAAACCCAGAAAAAGTTAAATTATACTACAAAACACATGCAATGGATTGACTAAAATGAAAAACATTAACAATACCAAATTTTGGCCAGAATGTGGAAAAACTAGAATTCATACACTGCTGCTGAAAGTGTGTATTGATACATCCACTTTGGAAAACTGTTTGACACCTCCACTAATTCTGAACTTATATTCTATGCCCCAGAAATCTTATTCTGACTTGTGTACTCAACATGAACAAGCACGTGTGCACATAAGATATGTACAAGAATGTTCATGATATTTTTACTCATAATTGCTCCCAACTTGAAACAACCAAACTTCCCATCAATAGTAAAATAAATAAAGGAATTGTGGTATACTCTATATAATGGATTATTATATTTAATAAAATGAACATGCTACAAAATGAATTAATCTCTTAAATAAAATATTGGGAAAAAGAAGTCAGTCACTCAAAAAATACTCACTATCTCACATTTAGATAAAGTTCAAAAACAGACAAACTTATTCTATGATTTTAGAAGCTGTACTAGCGATAAGTTTAAGGAAGAACTAGGGTATAGTGATCCAGAGAGGACAAGAGAGAAATTCTGAGTTGCTGGTTATATTCTCTCTCTTCACCTGGGTAAAAACAAAGATGTATTAACTTAGCAATAATGTATCAATTATACAATCACAATGTTTGCAGAGTTCTTGAAGGATTTTTCCAAAAAATTCTGAAACATATTTTGCTTACTGAAAAACATAATTAAATAGAAATGTACAATTTTTTAAAGGTGCTTATGGATCAATCAGATCAAATACTGTGAAGTAGGCCAGGTAAGATAAATCAAGGACGTTCAGAGCTTTTAGCAACAAACCAACAAGAATACTAACTGTTCTTGTTATAGACAATTTCCATAGCATAGTGGGAAAAAACCTACAGATCTGTATTTAAGAGGGACTATGAAGTTAGGAAGTGGTAATAATAATCACAGTCAGTTCTTTCAAGAAGTTTTACTGCAAAGGGGATGATTTGAACAACAGTTAGATGTATGGGCTGGGCCTAGAAGAAAGGATGGATGGATGGATGGAAAGAACCTGAGCAAGGTGAATGAAGGGTCAGGCGAAAACGCCTGCCCAAAACTGCTTGTTTGCTGTGTGCCAAGGTCAGCTGAAAACAGCTGACCTGTATGGAAGTTGTTAAAGAAATTAGCAAACGGCCCTGACTCTGCACGTGTCCTTGGAAATAAATACAGGGAGGAACTTAGCTGAGGAGGCTATTTTCTCCTTCAGATTTTGGTCTCGTCCCTTCTCTCTAAACACTATGTGTTTCGAGTAATTATTCCATCGCTCCCGAGTTCGGGAGCTAAAAGCAGCCGCAACAGTTAGAGGTCAAGGGAGGATTAAAATATAAGAAGTTCTAGAACATGTTTGTAAATAGATGGGAATACACATCAGGGAAAGAGGCATCCATAAACCAAGGAGAAAGATAACAGTTGTAGGGACAAGAGAATGTGAGAGAGGAGGGGAACCAGAGCCCAGGTAGATGTCGCCTCCATGGTAACAGGATGGCAGGAGAGCAGTATGAGTGCAGGTGCTGGTCTGATGGGAGACTCAGTGCAATGCAGATCAGGGAGTTTGTGTCTGCTTGCTTTACCATCTAAGTTAAGAGGAGTGAGGATAAAAGAAATAGGAGGAGAGAAGGGGGGTTGAAATGATCATTTTGGAAAGAGGAAAGTAGGAGTGTAGCAATAAAGCTCAGAACATGATTTGTTTCTTTACCATCACTGTGTAGATTCAAAATGCTAAGTACTTTGTGGAGATTTAGAAGAATAAAAGACATTGTTCTTGGTGATGAAAAAATATCAATTTATTTAGAAGTAGTTAATTCCTAAAATTAGAATCTGGTTAGGAAAGGAAACTAAAAAGACCCTTCAAGCTATTTCTTAAATTAGACTAAACAAATACATGAAAGAGCAATCAGATTGTATTGTTATCTAAGTAAATAAGTGTAAAATCATTTATCTGAGGTAAAAAACAAAGACATCTGTTGCTAAAGTAAATGGAATTGGTGTCACTGTAGTTACATGGAAAGTATTATTGATTATCTAAATTCAAACATTAGCCTAGGGTTAGAGATGTTTTAAAGTTATGAGAGAAAGAAAGAAAGAAGCTGGGTGAAGTGGCTCATGTCTGTATTCCTGGCACTTTGGGAGGCCAAGATGGGAGTATTGCTTGAGGCCAGGAGTTCAAGACCAACCTGAGCAAGAGTGAGACCGTGTATCTACAAAAAATACAGAAAGTAACCAGGCATGATGTCACAGGCCTGTAGTCCCAGCTACTCAGGAGGGAGGCTGAGGCAGGAAGATAGCTTGAGCACAAGAGTTTGAGGTTGCAGTGAGCTATGAAGATGCCATTGCACTCTATATGGGGCAACAGAGAGAGGGAGAGGGAGAGGGAGCAAGGGGGTATGGAAGGAAAGGAAGAGAAAAAAACAAAGAATGAATGTTATATCTATAGGGAGTTTGCTATCAAATAAGGGAGATCTACCTGGAAAGAAAGAAGAGCAATCAGTGCAAAGAATATGATAAAAGTAGTAAGTATGATGTACAGTGCTAGTTGTAACAGTTGTAAAAGTGATTAACTCTTATTTGGGGGAGCTGCACATTTCAGAGGCCTGATATACACTGAAGGCAGGAGTCTTCTGGTAATTCTTTCAAATGCTGTTTGAAACTGGATTTTATTTTGAAGGTATTATGAAACTAGTGAAGGGTATCAAGCAAGGGACAGGGTTAGTTAGATTTGTATTTTTAAATAATTGCTTAAATAGTGGCATAGCATTTGAATAAGAATAGAGGAAGACCAAAATTGAGATGGGCTGTTAGGTAGTAACATAAAGCAAAACAAAAAAGCAGAAAGAAAGAAAAGAAAAAATTCAGATGAGAAAAGTAGTGTTTTGTGAATGAATTAAGGTGAATTAAAGAAGAAATAGTGCAGCATGCTTATATAAATTATAGACTCTCCAGCCAGGCTTCTTGCCTTTCGATCTCATCTTGTCTACTCATTCCTGTGTTACCTCCAGGTAATGCTTTCCTTTGTTTCAGATTTTCTCTAAAATAAGGATGATAATGGAATATAACTCCTATGATTGTTATTAAGATTAAAGTAATTAATACTTATGCTTTGCTTTGAACAGTACCTGGCACATGGTAAGTGATCAGTAAATATTAGAAAAGAAAATTAAAAAGCAGAACATGTCAGTTTGGGAGAATATAAAGAAAGACACAAAATAATGAGTTGAGGATGGCTTCAAGTTTCTTATTCAGTTAATTGCAATGACAGTAATGCCAATATAGATAGGGAACAAAAGGGAAAGCAGATTTGAGAGATAATAATAAAGTTCAATGTTTAACATGTTTATTGTGAATTACCTGAGGAAAATCTTATTAAGCATGCTTATTAGATGGTTAGATTTTTTAATCAAAAGTTCAATGGAGAGGTAAATATTTGTGAATAACTTCTGTGTAGGAGCAGATGAAATCATTCATTGCAGATGTTATTATCTAGAGAAACTATGTAGATTTACAAAATATAAAGGTTCACATAATATACATAGAATCAAGCAAAAAAGCGAAAACTGAAAAGGCATAGTCAAATTTGAAGAAGAAATATGAAATAAACATGTAACGATACTAAGGGAATAAAGATTTTCAGAAAGAATAGTACTCAATATTATTACATTCAAACATAAGAAATAAGACAAGAATATAAAATCTCCTTACTCCTGAGTCCTCACCAGCAGAGTTGTTAACATCTATATTTCTATAGCAGTCTGTTCAAGGGAATATAAGCTTTTGTTATCCTGCTTTTCAAAATTCTTCCAACCTCTGCCCATTTCCCAATCCCAAAGTCACCTCGACATGTTTAAGTTGTTCCTTAGAGCAAGATTTGCATTAGTTTCTTTTGCTGCAGTAGCAATTCTTCACAAACACAATGGCTTACAAGAAGGCACATTTATTTTCTTATAGTTCTGGAGGTCAGAAATCTGAAATGAGTTTCACTGAGATAAAATCAAAGTGTTGGCAGGACTACATTTTGTCCTGGAGGCTCTAGAGGAAATGTCATATTCTATTCCTTTTCTAGCTTCTAGAGACTGACTGCATTCCTTGGTTTTGGCCCCCTTCCATCTTCAAAGCCAGCAATAGCCAGTCAAATTTTCTCATGATGCCATCTCTCTGATTCTACTACTTTCTGCCTCTCTCTTCCCCTTTTAGGACCCTTGGGTCCACCCAGATAATTTAGGTTAATCTCTTTATTTTTAGGTAGGCTGTTTAGTGATCTCAATTTTTCTTTGCTGTGAAACATTTTCACAAGTTCTGGGACTTAGGAAGTGGGCATTTTTGGGGGGCCATTATTCTGCCTACCACAACATCATTCATGACATAATTGAATGCAGTTCTAGGAATATGATAATGACATAAACCAGATTACATTGTGTTCAGGAATGGATGGATGGTTAGAAAGGGAAGACAGACTCACTTAAAAGAAATATGATGAATAGGAAATAAATAAAAATTTAGAAATGGGGGAAACATGTAAAACAATAGTTTCCTTTTTCTTTTTTTGTTATTAAGATTAGTGATACCTCAACATGGCCATCAATTGGTAGGTAGCTGGTTTGTGGAAGTCTGATAAATATGAATGGTATCCAGACTTTTAACTGACAGGCTGATTTTTTTTTTTTGAAAATCACAGCAAGAATCAATATATGTATAAAATAGTATATCAACCAGCTTCCTTGCCATTATCTTATTCACGTTTCTTCACTTCTTGTGGATTAGAAGTGAAAGTGGTAAAGATATCCTATCCTTGTATGTGTTAAACATGGGAAAAATAACATCATAGCATAGCAATTAAAAAAACAGGCTCTGCAATAAGTTTCTTTCCAACTGATATCACAACATGTTCACCAGAAAGAATGATATTAAAAAGACTGATATTATCAAGCATTAGTGTATACACAGAGCCACTGGAACTCTCATACACTGCTGATAGGAAAGTAAATTGATAAAACTATATTTAAAAAGAGGTGGAACTCTTTCAAACAATTTATAAAATTAATTTGCTGAACAAATTTAGAATTCTACTCATAGGTATATACCTGAGAGAAATAAATTTTATATATAAAAATATATGTTATTTATATATTTATCTCAACCAAAAATATGAATGATGGTTATATCAATTTTATTTGTAATTGCCCAGTCTGGAAGGAATTAAAATGTACATCAAAAGAAGATAGATAAATGGTTTTACATGCATACATTTATACAATGAAATGCTATGCAGAATTAATCACTGTTATGCATGACATGAAGGAATGGAACAAATATAATATTGAGTGAAAGTAACCAGATTCAAAATAATGCCTATTGTACCATTCCATTTATACAAAGCTCTAAAACAAACCAATCAACAATTTTAGAAGTCCACATAGTCGTAAACTTTGAGAAGGAGAGTAGTGGTGACTGGAATGGAATACAAAGGTCTAAACAGGAGCTCAAGTTCTATTTCTAAACGTGGGTGTTAATTACACTAGTATTTTCACTTTGCCAGATTTGTCAAGCTATATACTTCAGATTTATGCACTTTTCTGTTTGGTACAGAAAACTGACATAAAACAGTGTAATAAGTAGTCTCAGAGCAATGAGGCAGGAAGTAAAGGATGGTTGTGACTACTTGATGGGAAAATGCCCAGGGTATCTGGTATGGGAGATTAATGCAGATGGCCAGTCTAAAAAGACAAAAAGCAAACAGACGAGCAAAAAAGCATAATTGCCAACTTCAAGACTAAAAAGAATTAACAATATTCAAAGAAAATTTTAAAATATGTCTGTAGCTGATTGCTCATATACTTTATTGAAATGGGAGAATAGAAATGAGAAAACCAATGTGCTTGTAAAATAAGTGTTATTTTAGCCTACAAACTCACAAAATTTCAAAATGATCGTTAGAATTCCAAAGAAGTTTTGATGCAACTAAATATAAGTTGTCATGTGCACAGATGTTACTGCAGTTTTACCCTATATTAACTATAATTTCAGCTTGTGATATTTCTCCTCTTCAAGCAAAGGCTATGATCCCAAATGAAATGCCAGATGGCAAAAAAGGTTGTATCATATACTCGAGAAACCAAATCCAAAATCTTTGAGGATTTTGTTCAATGGGCCATTGTTACATTTGGCCTAGATTATTTAAATATTAAGCATGATGTAAAACCCAGATGAGAATTATTTTGAAAATCATGTTACTTTATATATAATTTCTAAATGTACAATAATTTTTCTAATTCCCCAGGTTGTTTTGCTTTTAATTTACTGTGATTGCTACATAACCACTCATTTCATCTTTTTTCCTAGACTTAAATGCTGAAATAGTCATTGAGTTAAGCACTGGATCATTCCATAGTGTCTACCTTTTGACTTCAACTGGCCCTAGAAAGTATTTAGTTTTAAGTATATTTTGTTAAGAAATTTGGCAGTTGAAGAATATCAAAATTTTACTGGACTCTCTATGGAAAGCCAGTTTTTAGCTCTGCCAAATAAAAAATGATGAATTAATTTAGAAATTTAAATGTCTTCCATTTAAAATAATAAATTCCTCTACTTCCTAGCAGGGGTGAACTGACAATTTATAAAGACTCTTGATAGCTGAGAACATATCCAATTGGAGTATGTTCCACGCAAACCTGGAATGCTTATTTTTATTGAAGGTGTATTGCAAAACATCATTCCAAACAGCATTTTCTCTTCTGAAGTAAAAATAAACCCAATCGTGAATGTTTTGTTTCTAAAATAACTTCTTTTGTAAAAGCAAACATGGAAAGTAATAAAACTGGTACTGACCAAAGAATAGCACATTTTTAAAGCTGTGATTTCTATATAAGGAAGTATTGCTGTATTTTATAAAAAAAAAAAAATCATTAGAAAATTTGGATCTAGATCCTTAGTTCATCATTAACTAAACTCTGATCTTGACTAGGACAGCGAAACTTTTTGGTCTTCTATTTCCTCCTCTGGTAGGCAACAGTATTTAATGTAAATAATCCCCATGATCCTACTTATCTCCAAAAGTCAATGAATTTCCTTGAAAATTCAAGAAAAATATGCTTTTATGTATTTTTTCAAATTTATTTATGTTACTTATACATTACAAGTAACCAGATCACTGATTTTCAAGTGTTTTAGCAGCAGATACCATTCCTCAAATTAAGACTTATTAAAAAGCAAAAAAAAAAAAAAAACAGTAAAAGTTGTGCTGCTCCTCTTAAAGTGGTTGGGGAGCTTCAGATCCATGATAGCTTCTTGATTTTTTTCTCTTAACTCCTAAATAGGATTTTCCAGAATCTCTAAGGCTCCTTAGAATATAGTTGAAAATTTGCTACAGTAGACAAATTAAGAATAAATGTTTTGGACTCTAGGATTATGTTATGGGAACTGAGAATATGATACATTATTACCTATTTTATACTTTACAATTTTTAGAGAATGATTAAATATGCCTTTCTTGTCTTTTGCTTGTCACTAACCACAATAATTAGCCTCACATATCAAGTAAAATAAACCCCCCTAATAACTTCATAAATGTGCTGCCTAAATTAGATCTTAGTCTAATTAACTCAACCATGACAAATATTATTTTCAAATATGACTTCTTCAAATATTTTCACTTTTTCAAATATGAAAATCATAAACTACTGGAACTATGCTATATTATATCAATGCAGGTAATATAAAATTTAACCTAATTATTATAATTATTAATGCAATTACATATGAGGAAGCAAATACTTTGATAGTAATTTGGCATTCAAAGCACTATTTCTGCCTTAATAGGATGATCTTTTGTACCAAACTTCCATGATTAACCATCATTGAGTAATGCCAATACAATGCGTTACATATGGAAAAATGATAAAGACAGTAAAAGAGATCAATAAGCAATACAAAAGGTTTTATAATATGTGGCCTTGCTTTGTTATATGATCCCCACATGTAATTTTCAAGGTAAAAATCAGCTATATAGATAGAGATAGGAAAAAATAGAAAAAATATACTAAACAGATTTTCTAAAGTAATGTGGCAGGAAGTTTAAAATGGCATACATTATCTAAGTCCAACAAATTAGACATCCCTTATTATTTTATGTAAAATGTCTAAAAAGGCAGCTGAGGTATGTTTAATATATTGTGTTAGTTTGCTAAGGTTGCCTTCACACAGCTCCACAACTAGGTACATAAAAAATAGAAATATATTGTCTCACAGGTCTGGAGGCTAGATGTCCAAGATCAAGGTTTCAACAGGGTTGGTTCCTTCTGAGGGGTATGTGGGAAACACCTGTTCCATGTCTCTCTTTGAACTTCTGGTAGTTTGCTGTCAATATTTGGCATTCCTGGGCCTCTGCTTCCTCATCCTGATCTTTGCCTTACTTTACCCTCACATGACATTCTCCCTGTACGTGTATCTTTGTCCAAATTTCCCCTTTTCATAAGGACATCGATCATATTGGATTAGGGACCCACCCCACTTCAGTATGACCTCACCTTAAATAACTATATCTGCAAGGACCCTGTTTCTAAATAAGGCCATATTATGAGGTACTGAGGGTTAAGATTTAACATATAATTTTGGAAGGACACATCAATCCATCGCCCAAGTTGATTTTGAGCCAGATGTAGCAAAAATAAAATTATGAGAGAAGGAAACACAGGAAATTAATAGATACTAGAAGAAAACAAAATAATATTTTTGAAGGCATTTATCTTCCTGGTTGTAGTCTTCCTGGTTGTAATTGCAAATCATAAGGAAAACATAACATACCTGAAGAAAATAATGTAGCGAGCTAGTGATAAAAAAATACAAAAGTTAAAGTAGGATTCAAGAGTATCTAGAATGTTCAGCTCAATGTGAGAGCAAGCATTGCCATCGTCTATTATGGCCAATAAAAAGAGGCTGGACAATATTCCATTGCAACCGTGTCATTTGGTAAGCCTACATCAGAAGATTTTGAGCAGTGAAGTCACTACTTCTTGGCATGGGACCACAGTGGAACTCTACAGAAGACATAGTAACCTGAGACTTATCATTAAGAAAGCAAATTGTCAAGAAAAAATTTAAACTTGAGTGCAGATGTCTAAGCAACCCACAAAGGAAACCAAAGGGAACTTACTTAACTCATTATAGGGGATTCAATGAACAGAGATTTGCAATGACTAAGAGAAGGCAATTTGAATGAAATAGAGAATCTTTATGGCAAGGGTAGAAAAATATTATAGTTTAGTATCTGGACTCTGAGAAAATATAAAGAAAATGTGAGTGTATGAAAGAAACCTAGAAAAGTGACAGTGTAGACAAATAGTCTGTAATCAGAACTGAGTATTAATAGATAGAAAAAATTATGAATTTATTTGTGTCATTTATAGTGAGCTCACAGAGAGATCTATAAAATTTAATAGTTGAAATTGAATATTAAGTTCAGCTTATATTGGTTATACTAACATATCTTTTATATTTGAGTCATTTACTATTAATATGTTAATTAATATACAGTTTTTCAATAGTAAGGGTTATGTGTCAGTTATTATAATATATGCTAAAATATAAAGGTAAGACAGAGATCCTGTCCTAAAAATGCTTATAGTCTAGTAGAAAAGAGAGAGCTTGAAAAATGAGGGGCTGAATGCTGAGACTGAGTAATAAAGGATTTCAGGAAACCAAAGAAATAGTAGCTTAAAGAATAAATCTCATTTACTTTACCATTTAAGGAACACATACAGTTTTCAAACCAAAGAAAGTAGAAAACACTTTTTCAGGTGCTAAATAACAAACATAGTATAGATGCTCTGCCTGTGCCTGCGGATGAGAATAATAGCAAACTAAGATCCCTGGGCCAGTACTTCCTGTTGCTACCTCTGAAAATTTTTGGATCCCTTAAATTTACTTAACCAGTGTCCATAAAAGCATCTAGCCCCAATTAGAAATAGCAATTTACACATCATTTAAAACTTAATACGGAGTACATCTTTTCCAGATGATGCTGACCAATTTCATTTTTGTCACTTACATAGTGACCACCAATTTCTTTGGGCAAATCCATAGAGTAAATATTTGTATTAATCTAGTAATTCTCTAGGTAGCCAAAAAGCTATACTCCTGCAGACTAAAAGAAGAAACATATAACTGTTAATTAGGTAAACTAAATATGCTATAACAAATTTCTTAAAATCCTATGCTTTCTTTTCTAATAAAATTTGAGTGGCTCTGTGCTTCCTGTTATCAGCAGATGCAAGTTTCTGGGAAGGCTGTTGAGGAAATGCAGTTGTGAGAGCTTCTATAGCCTAAGCTTGTCAGACTGATTCTTCATCCTAAACTCATTCTTTTTCTGCATTCATCTATAAAATGGAAATAATAATAACAGCAATATAAAATGTATGAAAGTTAAATTAAATAACATATGTAAAGCTCTCAGAACAATGCCTGGCATAAACAAACCCTATAGAAATATTAAATTTTATTATTATTCTTAGATTTGCTTAGTAGAATAAAGGGCATACTATAATAAATAGCGAAGATCAAAGCCTTATTTCCCATGATTATTAATGTCAAAAGGATCATACTAAAAGTGGTAACCAATACATATGCACTGAATTTTACTTTTGATTCCGCTAATTCATGCATCTAAATTAATTTCATTTTGGTCACCTGGTCATAGTCTGGGTATATAAAAATGGATATTTAAATATTGTTTAAATATCAGTAACAAGCATATTATGATATCAGAGAGAGATTCTTAATCCAAAATAAAAGAAGTTAAAAATATGTTTATATTTAATAAAAACAATATTTTTAGTTTAAAAGCAAATACGTGGCCATAATTTTAAGGTGAATGTACTAAATGTAGGGCATTGACTTCCCTGAGGCATCTATTTCTTTAAGCAATGAGTGCATCAGTTTCCTCATCTGTGAAACAGAAATAGCACTTGGTTTATAAAAGCACCCTAAGGTTAAAGTAAATACAAATTGACTCATATAACAAATATATATTCAGAATCAAGGAGGTGAGCTGATTTAGTACATTGTTAACGGTATGGGTTCATTGTCAAAGAATTGTTCAAAATTTGTCTCTGCCTTTTGTTTGACTTAACATTGGCAAGTTATTCAACATCTCTGAAACCAAGTTTTTTGCAACAATAATCACTACCATCATGAATCTCATAAAAGCAATTTAATGAGCTGTAGCTTTTTTCCGATTATGAATGAGATAGCAAAAGCTACATAATTTTGGCAAAGTACATAAAAGTTTTAATAGGATTCAGAATTTTAAAATGCTTCTAAGCATTAGAATTATGAAATACACAATGAACTCATACATATACATACACACTTCGAAATAGACTATTTTCTGTTTGTCTTTTAGTTATAATTTTCTTTAATTCTTTTGGCTACTAAGTTTGAAAAGGAGGAAAAGAGTTGAGTATTAGAAAAACAAAATATAGTTGTCTACATTAGAAGTTAATGTTAGTTTATTATGAAAACATGAGTTTATCACTGACAGCTTCAGGATCCTTGCCTTACATTGCTTATAAAACAAAAATGACAGGATTAATTTCTTCTTCTCCCAGATTCAAATGGTAATAAAATTATTTTTATACTACTTTGAATCCTAACAAAATTCAAACCGATAGATACAAAAGTATGTAATTTTTGTATCCAAGATACATAAGTATGTCTGTTTATCATAACTGCAATAACTTTTTATCAGGTAATTGAGAAGGAATAAAATGTTATTGCATAAGTATTATTGCAGTATGGTTACTTCATTTCACAACCTATCTTTTGAAATTTCATACACCTCCCCTGGATTTTGAAATTTTCTTAAAATTTATAGTGCATCAATAACATGAATCAATTCAAGGCTGTTGGGTACTGGTTTTGTTTTGCTTTTCCTTCCGTGTGAACTGATGGAATAATGTGGTAGATCACTTGCTTCGGCGTATATGACTACTTTAACTTAATAAACACCATCTGGAGGAATAGAAATCAGAATATTTGCATACATCTGGGCATAAATAACATGTTGCTGTAAAAATGATTAATAATTGTATTTAGGAGGCCACATTAACTATATTTACATCTTGGTGCCAGGAGGAGAGGTGAAAATGAATATTTATCATTCCTACCTTCCCTTAATTTAAAAAGGCTGTTAACTAATGTTGTAACCTATGTGAGTAGTATTTCTGAAAAGTTTAATGTAAAAAATGGATGTTTTTCTTCTTTCATTCTCTGTGTTAGAGGGTACAAAAGCACATTAGATGATTTATTTTTTAAAACCGCTTTAAATCCAGTTTTTATGTATATATTTTTGATGAAAAGGAAATAAACACTTTTTTATGGTGAAAGGAGTCAGCATGTTTTCTACTAAGATCTATACAGCCCTGAAACTGTATTCAACCTCAAGTACACTTTCAGAAATAAAACTGTGTATTATTTTTCTGTAATTCTATCCAAGTCTAAAAAGAATATGGACACTTTGCTTTAAATAATTCATCCACATCAGAGTCTTCACAAGAAAACTTTTGATTCTGCACATCTGATAAAGTAGAGAAATGATAAGATGATTCATTTTAAAGTACTACAAAGAGCACTTTATAGAACTTTTTGAAAACATTCCCATTCACCAACCCTTTTCCTAAAGAAAACAATAACTTTTTCCCCATTACTAACTATGAAGTCTCAAAAGCATATTTTTCTTTTTTCCTCTCTCTCTCTCCCTCCTCCCCTTTCTAACACACACACACACTCTCTCTCTCTCTCACACACACAAAAACCAAAATCACAAGTTATATAATTTTAATGTAAATGAATACTAGATCAGGAAATGCTTTGAACAAATTTATTTCAATAATACCACATTTTTTTCTCTATTCATATTTCTTTTAGTATGATTAGAAGGAATAGCATTTAGGGAAGGCAGATTATATGTCAGTATTGTTGTGTTTTACGTGTACTACCAGTATTTCTCAAAATTTACTATATGCACAAAACACATGGGGATTGCATATAAATGCAGACTCAGAATAAAAAAGGAAGCAAGCAATGCAAAAGAGTTTTTTTTTTTTTAATAAAAGAAGTATGAATGATTTCCTTCGCAGTTACTTGGTTGAGCATTCAAAGAATAGAGAGGAATCCTTGGAAATGTGAATAATGCCCATACGGGAAGGACTATTGTCCTTCTCCTTTCAGTGTAACCATAATTGGGATCAAAACTCAAAACCATTTTTTTTTTAAACAAGAAAAAAAAAAAAGCAAATGCTGAGATTACATATCCTCATAACTGCCTCAGCTCAGGATTTAAATATGATATTTAAATTTTACCTCCTCTGTCCTGTGACTTTTGTAGGCACAAAAATGTGGCAAAGATGGAAGAAAGGAGAACATTAAATGAAATTCACACATATTGTGAGCACAAACGAGAAGACCTAGATATAGCTTTACAATGTCTAAGTTTCCTATTCTAGATATTCAATTTTGATATTGTTAGCTTTAAATAATTTTATTATCCTAAAAATCCACTAGAAGCACACATTGAGGAAGTGTTTTATTTAAATTATTAAAATTTCAATTTATTTGACTATATAAAAAACCAAAAATAAAACAGTATTATTAATAAATATGTTTCTCACAGTGAGGAGTATGTGCATTTTTTATGATGAACAATTACTGAACATCACTACCCAATAATCGCTTGGAATTGGTGAAATGTATGGAAACTAGAAGGACAAATTAGTGAGCCCATCATTGTTGAAAGATTTAAAGACAACTGGATTGTTAAAATTGCTGATCTGGGAAAATGGCCAATGTTAATGGCAGAAAGAATTTACTGTGGCCAATGTGAAAGTCTAAAGGGAGGTCATACATTCAGAACTTGGCCCTATAAACTACACTGTACATTGTAATTTTACACTATACAAAAGAAGTTTATATAATGGAGACATTAGCATCTAAATTTGGAATTCTAAAACACTTAATGTAATTTATTGGAAATATGATCATGAATTTTTTAAAAAACATTTTTCTTCACATTACAATGAACACTAACTTGGAACACAAACCTTATTAAATAATGCTTGCATATGTTGTTTTTTCCCTTTAAGTGAGCATGGAGCTTTTGGCATTGTTTATCAAAGAATATTGGAAATTCTTTCAAATATTGGAAAATATTGATGACACTTCAGTTTCCTTGTTCTGTTAAGATAGAATTTTGGCAAACAAATAGTATATTATATGAATCATATATTTGGTTTTGTTTGATGTATTGCTAGAAATATATTTTCAGAAGAAATCTGTAGCTTATAAATATTCATGACCAATACAGAAATTCTTATTAGGCTAAAGCAAACAATGCTAAATATCCTATATATTTTTATAATGCACTGAATACATACAACAGTTTTGAGAAGCAGATGCTGTCTATCTATTTGAAAATTATTTCCTGAAATATTCCACATTCCATTAGGATCATATAGAAAAAGGAATTTTAAGTCTCAAATAGATACCACAATTTTTCTTCTGTGGCTTTATTCACTCTTTCAAATACTTACTTTGTTTTAAAAACAAACCTAACAGAAGTTAGCTCAATGAAAACGCAATAAAAAAAAAAACTTCAAATGGAACTATAAAACGAAGGAAGGCAACTCTATGTAAGTAATGATTTATATCTCTAGAAATTTTCAAGCAATGTTTGCCTGTCAATGATGCTACAGAAGAGATTTATGAAAAGTGGGAGAAGGGAAGAAATGAAATCCAAGTACAGTGACAGATGATTATCATTTAATTTGGGAAAAGTGAAAAAGAGTGAATGGTACACAATTAATAGTTATTATGGGCAATGATTGTAAACCCATACTCCTAGGCAGAAAAAAAAAAAGCCATATGGTTACCCAAATTCTGAAGTCTCTTTCAATCCTATAACTTAGAGATCAAGACTTGGTGATATATAACAACATTATTCCAGAAAGTTTTAGTTAGGTTTATGGAGACTAGCATGAATTCTTTCTCTAATGGATAGACAAGTCATGGTTCTGGCAGCAAAGTCTACAGACCAACTCTGGACCTCAGTCTTATTACATAAGACTGAAAAACTGATACTGGAAAATAAAATAATTATATTATAAGTATAGCAGTGTTAAAAAAACAATTAAAATGGGACTGAGCTCCAAAATGCCATATCCTAAGATTCCAAAGTATATTCATAATTAAGTTATCAAATTAGTATAGTTGTATATGATCCTTCTAAAAATTTAGGGAAAAATCAAATCTGTGTAACTAACAAGTATAATTTTAATATAGTAGACAATAAGAGAACTAAGGAAATAGGTGGAAAAATGCCAATAATCAGAAGGTCTTAATTGCTTAAGAAACATTATTACCCTGTGCTGTCAGCTGGAGAAAGAGTGCTATAGGCCACTCAATTTCTTCTTGATTCATTGGCCTCAGGAAGTAATTCTGCAATTGTTCTCATCATTTGATAAGAAGGTATAAGCGTGTGAAGCAGAGATTCCATTAGTCTAGTCTCAGAGCTGTAGTGTGTTTAAGGAAACACCCAACAGGGATGCATAGTTTTATTGAAGCCTCTCCAAAATAGCTAAAGGCAGAGAAGAGGCTGAGATGAAACAAGATCAAAAAAGTGACATGTGAAAAAAGAATCTCTTTTGTACAGATACCCCTTTCATTTTAATCATAAAAGGATCGGATCTGAAATCAAGGCCTTTGTTTTCTAGTGTTTTGGATTCTGAGTAGAAGGCAAGAAAAATGTTTAATCTTTTTATTCTCACATGCTCTAAACTTAAAGCATTTCAAGATCTTCCACCACTTTTTGAGAAATGTTTGTTTCTTTGAAAAAATGTGGCAATAAATGTGAAATAGTACCAATAAAAGCAATTTATAAAATAGTTAAAACAATAATTTCTTTTCAAATAATCATAGCATCTTAAATATCTAAAAATTTATCACACACATTTACAAGAAACTATAGTGGTTTTATGAATTACTGGGAATGTTCCATTGTAAGTTCCATAGTCATATCCATTATAATAGGCTCAGGCTCAATAGGTTAACTACTTTTGAAAGGCTGATATCAACCAACTAATTCAGTTTTCTCTTATTCCTGTCTGCTTTTATAAGCAAAGGGAAAGTATATAACACAGATTTCTTATTCCAGAAATTCTAGTTGTTTTTCATAACCTCCCAATTTTAATTTTACATCTTGGACATTTCTCCTGGCTACCTACTTTCTTTGAATCTTTATCTATAGCTGAGAACATTATGTTTTTGCTTACAAGGCCAACTGCAAGCTTTCAGTGTGTGTTTTTCTGGGCAATGGTTACAGTATTCACTAATGACACTTCTTTACCTCCATAGTAACCAATATCTCTGCCATGACCTTACTGTCTTCTTAGTGCTTTTCAGTTACTAACCTAATGCCAGTAACTTGGTCTTTCTTTTTTGAAGAAGGTAAAGCTACTTATTAATCAATGTTTTTGTCTTGGCTGAGAGTAAAATTAAACAAAGAACATTTTCAGATGCGTATCTCAATCTCTTCAACTCAACAATGTGTTTACTGCCCTCATGAAAATTACAATCCAGTGGGGTAAAGGATATTAAATAATTATATAAGGAATTACTTAAAGATTTTAGAATTAGTGTTTTATTTAGAATAAGTATACGAATAAAAAGTAAATAATGTTTGTATGAAGCAAAACATAAATTTCCTGAAGAAGTGATGTATAGAGTGCAAACTGGAGGATAAGTGGATCCTCGTCAAACAAAGAGAGAGGAATGCAGAGAAGTTGAGCAAAGATTCCCATTTAGGAGATAAACAGTGAGTTTGATAAATGTATGAAAGTTCAGTGTGGCAATTTGTAAGTGTATGCTGTTACTCATATACCATCCTTACCCCATTACATTTTACAAATGCTGACATATATTTAAAGAAAAAGCTGTATATTTTAGTACATTTAACTACACATTCTTTTCTACACCTTTTGAAAAAGGGTGCTACTTATTTTACACTTGACTTGGCAAATTAGGTAGCTTGCCCTGACACCTAAAAATGTGTAGAAAATGAACTAGATAAATTCTAAGTGTAGAGACAGGAAGAATATCTCCAAATCCCCAATGCTTCATCTTTCCAAAAGAAGGCTGGAAGCTTCAATTTCCTCTGCCTTTGGATCCTACCTCCCAGAGCACATACATATTAACACCACCTTTTAGGGCCTTGTTAGAACCGTTCTAGTTCTAGTTCCCTAGATTACCTACACACCAACATTTTCCAGTCAGCGTGGTCATGATTCTCAAAATAATATTTCATATAATTCTCAAAAAAATTCAAAATAATAGTTCTCAAAATGTATTTTATAAAAGAACTTGTATATTATTCAAATTGAATACAACAGAATTGAATTTTAAAATTAAGATGAAAAAGCATATTTAAAAGATTAGGGAGGGGGAGTTTATGACATGGAAATAGATGCCACATGTGTAGAATCCATTTATAAATTTTATTTGCATATTAAGAGGCCAGAGAGATAAGATTAAAAACTAAAAGATGATATTGTTTAGAGTGATGACTGTGTATTTGCAGAAACTTCATGTTTTAAGATGAATAATAGAAAACCAGTTCTATTTGACAAACATTTTTCCATATATCTCTTCTCTCTATGAGATGAGAAAAGAAAAATAAGTTTCTAGGTTCCAGAAGCCAGATATTTTGACATCTCTTATAAATTGATGTTAGGCATCTTTTATAAATTGCCTGAGAGTCTACATTCTAAAATCAAATATAGTTTTAATTAATTATGCATTTGTTTTACTCTAAATCTTCTTTAAGCCTATAAATATTAGAAGTTACATAATAGAATGCATTACTGTTTCAACAAGCCTTTTTCTAAATAAAAATTGCTTTCTAGATTGCATCAGTGATGGACTACAAGGCAAACCACAGTATATGTAGGATGTGTTATAAACTGATGTTCATGAAAATCGTTGATTTTCCATTCCAATTTCCAAAGCCAAGGTATGACCTCCCTCTACTTTTTTTCTTTTCAGAACAATGGAACAAGGTATAATGCTTATTTTGTGATTGAAATTCAAGGAAAAATATTACTTTATGGATAAGATAGTATGCAGAAGCAAGGGAATAAATCACGAGTAAAAAGAATATTAGAAGAAATGCTAATGAAATAAGAAAAAAGAACATGTCACACCCTTTCTAAGTTTTTTTTATTCAACAATTATTCACTGCCTACCTTGCTACTTTTGTGTTTGGCACTTATGAAACAAGCACATATAACAGATTGATCATATCCTCAAGGCTTCCTGTCTAATCAGATGATTGTGGGAGAGGTGTTGGTAGCACAGATCTCTCAGAAGGCTGTCAATCCATCCCACAACCATTTTTCCATATAAGGCAAAAACTTGGTATGATTTTGAAGGAAATTATAACTTAGGAGTAAAAATAATTAAATAAATTACATTTATTTAAAATCAAATTAGCCTGAATTATCAGAATATAATTTTAAAAGCAATGACCTTTATTTAAAGAGTCTTTTAATAATACAAACATCAGAATTTTAAATCATGGAAATACCAGTACAAAAGATTCCCTTTTAATCCACTTTCCTGACTCACTAGATTAAAAATCCCCCTATACTCTCTCTGTATGACATACTGACTGTGCCTTCGTGCCCTGAGCAGATCCATGAAAGCTGTTGCCCAAGTACCCAGGCAATTCTGCTGCCTCTAGTTGAGTTTAATACTATCAAGAGACTGTTGAGCGTGTTCCCCAAATTGTGCCATATTAAATAAACCTGTTGTTTTAATTATGTAATGTATTAAATAATACTTAAACTGAAAAGAAACATATGCATTATTTCTATGGTAACTAAGCTGAATGTTTTGGAAAGGCTTAATAAAAATGAGCTACCACAAACATTGCTATCTAATTAGGTGTGGGTGAGATAATAGTGTAAGTTTGAAAAAAATAATACATTTAAATGATTTTGCATGAAAGTTGTTTCACATTGTGTCTTAAGTTATCAGTCTACTGTGAGGAAATCAAAGCAGAGTACATTATGGGTATGGTTTACGTACCAAAGATGACATAGCATTTCTTATTAACGGATTTTTTTTTTTTTTTTTGAGACAGGGTGTCGCTATTGCCCAGGCTAGAGTGCAGTAATGCAAGCATAGCTCTTTCCATCCTGGAATTCCCGGGCTCCAGGGATGCTCCTGATTCAGCCTCCCAAGCAGCTAGGACTATAGGTAAGCTCTACAACACTCAGCTAAGGTTTTTAAAAATTTGTAGAGATGAGTTTTACTATGTTGCCAAGGCTGGTCTCAAATTCCTGGCCTCAAGAAATCCTACCACATCAGCCTCCCAAAGCACTTGATGGACCTATATTTTTTACAAAAAGTCTTAGGCCCTCACAAAATAATTGATAAATAAAATGTGCATTTTTATTTCAAATTAAAATAAAATATTTGAATAATCATGAAGCTTTTACTCCCTCAGTTTAATCTGCTTTTTATAATTAATAGATCATTTACTCATTCTAACAGAATCAGAGAAAAGAATATTTTAGTAGAAATTACTATTTATGCAGAGAAATGAAATATTAAAAGAAGAATACATACTGAACTTTTAAAGATTTTGGGGTCTAAAATAGATATTTAATCAAAATCTTTATGGCAGTTTTAACTGCATCTTAAAATTGAATGCCTATTATGGTTTGCACATTGAGATGGATGTGGATCTTACAACTTGAAAGAAACTTAAAACATTTTTCAAAACATGCTTCCAGCTTGTTATTTGAGTCAATATAAGAACTGACAGATATGTCAGATACTTCTAATTGATAAAATCACCTAGTATTGGAAGTCTTCTCATCAATAGACATAATATAGTATATACAACACAAGAGAACTATTAGCATTGGAAATTCACGCTTTTGTATTAAAAAAAGAGTAACCCAAGTATAAGCTGGGTAATCTTTTCTTTTAAAATGTATATGATCCTTGGTTATAAAGATTTAAACCACCTGTCACAAATTGGGATATGCTGTGTCTTTCCCCCAAATCAGTCAATTCTCACTTCAGTTATATGTATCTGAATCAATTTCACACCAAATTCCTGCTCTGAGGACTTTCTAATCTCTGCAGCATTTCTTCTCCTACAGCTGTTTGTTTCTCTCTACTCCATTTAAACCTAGATATGGAATGAAACAGCAGTTCTAACACTTTAGTTTGCATCAGAATCGCTTGGAGGGCTCCTTAAAACACAGACTGCTAATGCTTAACTCCCCTGAGCCCCTGATAATTTGCATTCCTTACAAGTTCCCAGGTGTCGCTGATGTTGCTATTCTAGGCACACCTGGTAAGAATCACTGAAATACAAACCCTTTTCCATGATTTCTCCCAAATCATCAATTGTTTGGCATACTCTATTAAAAATTGAGACAAAAAAGGAGTTGACATTGCATCAGCATGAATAAATTAACACTGAAAGTTAAATTCCTGGATTCTAACAGATCCTTTGGCCACATTATAATGACTTTCTCATTAGCCAGCATTCTGTATGGGCTCCAGCTTCTATAGCTTTGTGATTTCCTTTTCTGGTACCTTCTCTCCTCCCTTCTCTTGCTGTTTGACCCAGCGCCAAAATTCTTCTTAACTCTTAATGTTAACATTTTAGCATTGCTTAACAATCTCTTTATAAACCATCATTGCAGGTGAGAAAAGAAAGCTCAAAGCAGTCTGAGCTATGTGAGGTATGCAAAATTTATCAGGCCTTAGAGACATGAGTGTGGGACTTCAGTTCAGCTGTAAGATAAATAAGTTCTGGACCTCTATGCAGACTATAGTTAATAATGTATTATATACTTCAAATTTGCTAAAAGAGTAGATCTTAAGGGGGTCTCATCACACACAAAAAAGTGTTAACTATGTGAGGTGATAGATATGTTAATTAGCTTGATTGTGGTAATCATTTCACATGTAAATGTATATCAAAACATCAAGTCATACATCATAAACATACACAATTTTTATTTGGCAATTATAATTCAATGAAGGTGGGGATGGGGGAAGAAAAGCAATATATGTATTTACTGGTTTCTCTCAGAGAATGCCAAATGTGTATCCTAGCCATATCACATAAATTAATTTCCTAAATTGAGTTTTTCTCTTTCATCCCCTCTAGTCCCAGAATCCTCTTCTTTCTCCAGATGCACAAATTCACAAAAGTTAATTGCCCAAGACCATTCAGCTGGTTTGCAGCTTGTCTGTGAGATATGCAAAAAGAAAACAGCTCAAGCAATGCACAAGCTGCTTTTTCTATTCTAATAAACTGCTTCTTTGCAACACTAATTACAGGGATAATATCATTTTTTGGACTAGACTTGAACGTTATTTATTTATTTTTATTGCTTTATAAGTGCAATGTTTTAGATTTGAATTCAAAAGCCCTTAATGTTAATCCATGCTGTTTCTCTCACTAGGTGTGCAATTTTAGGTAAATCATAACTTCTCTAATTTCTTCTTCTTATATGAGTGCAGAGCTAACGTAATAGGACCATTGAGTTAATAAATATAAGAATGTAGGATAAAATACTAAGCAAATGTAAATTATTGCTGGGTGCAGTAGACCCGCCTGTAATCTTAGAACTATGGGAGACCAAGGCAGGAATTACTTGAAGTCAGGCGTTCAAGACCAGGCTGAGTAAGAGCCAGACCCCATCTCTACAAAAAATAGAAAAATTAGCTGGGCATAGAGGCACACACCTCTAGTCCCAGCTACTCCGGAGGCTAAGGCAGGTAGATTGCTTGAACCCAGGAGTTTGAGGTTGCAGTGAGCTATGATGATGCCACTGCACTCCAGCTCAGGTGACAATGAGACTCTGTCTCACACATACAAAAAAAAGTTATTAATATTTCTGAAAATTACATAGCCATTCAAGAGCAATCACATGGGAATATAGATATGTGAATTATCAACGTATTTCCTAAAGTATAACAGAGCTTAAGGGAATTTTAAGAGCACTGCTTATACATAAAACATTAAAAAAGGAGATTTTGAAAAAGTACATGAATAACAATAATATTTAAGTAGTGTTACCTATTCCAAACTGAAAAAGTAAGTTATTTCACAATCTTCAATGTTTAATGATTTTAAAAAGTATAATTATCATAAATTTGTTTAAAATAGCCTCTGCCTGGGCATCCATTTTAAAGCCTAATATAAGCTGGTTAAAATCCAGTTGTACCCAGTCACTTTTGGCCTATTTAAAACTTCCCTCCTTGTGCGCGATTATGTGTGAAATAGCCTGTTTGTTCCTCATCCCCCTGACCCAACACCCAGCACACCCACAGCTGCTGACCACAATAAAACTATTTAATGGTCAACATCAGAGTCAAATAAATAAGTTTCCCTTTCACACGTTTTCTTTAAACTATCCAATCCACAACCCCCACGGGAAAGCCTGAGGGATAACGCCCACGGGCCTTAATATAAGCAACTTTCCACAGGTCCCTTCTGTTCTTGCACCTTCATTCTTCGTCTGCTGGCCAAGCTCGCTACTGCCTCCAGATTTCCCATCTGCCTCCGTGGACGGACGCTCCTAATCTCTCAGTCGGTAAGTAATAAATCTCTTCTGTTTCACTCATTTTTGTTCCACTTTGTTATTGTGTCTCACCTGACCAACACGACTGAACCTAACTTTCTCCCAGGCAGGGCTCTCCTACAGGGTGGCTATCTTGGTTTATGGCCACTGTCAATAGAGCTCAGGATCAAATTAGAACGAAACTGTAACAATAGAAATCTCAACAAGTATGCTTGTACTATCAAATAAGATAAACTAAGCATCAAAAGTTAAAGTAACTTGGGTCACGATTACATTTTGAAAAAGTACTTTGAGAGCACTGCTTTTTAATCGATACATTTCCCATAAATTTCTCCTATTAATGACTCGGCCAATTCTTTCCCTACCAATTTTTTTAATATAGAGCTGTGTTCTCAGACATTATCATGTACCAGAACCACCTGGAAGGATTGTTGAACCATGGCTCTCTAGATCTAAACCCAGCATTTCTGATTCAGTATGTCTGTGTTGAATTTTTGAAAAGTGCCCAGGTGATGCTGACATTGCTGATTTGGGGAATACATTTTAAGAACTACTGATATAAAGAGTAATGTATTTACAATCATGGAGTGAAACACAAAGAATATCTGTTTAATGCTATGAAAAATCATATATCCCGTGCTCAGCTTACATGCACTGTGATCTTAGAGTATATAGTATATATTTCTTAATACTTCCAACAATATAACAGATATGTACAGGTTGAGCATTGCTGATATGAAAATGAGAAATCTGATATGCTCCAAAATCTGAAACTTTTTGAGTGCTAACATAATGCTCCAAGCGTGAAGTCTACACCTGACTTCATGTGATGTGTCACAGAACTTTGTTTCATGCACAAAATTAAAAATATTGTGTAAAATTATTTCTGGTTATGAATATAAGGTATATATGAAACATGAATTTCATGTTTGAATTTTGTATTGGAATAGGCCAATGGTGACAGTGTATGGCTGGATTTTAAACAACCTATGTCAGGCCTAAAAATGGATACTGAGGCAGTGACTATTTTAAACAATGAATTGGGTTTCATCTCCAACAAATCACATCATGTATATGCAAATATTCCAAACCCCCCTGAAAATCTGAATTCTGTCTGAAACACTTCTGGTCTTGAGCATTTTGCTTAAGGGATATTCAGACTGTAGTATTCTCAAGAATTACAGTTTCCTGTAATTATGTATTTCTTGTGAAATAGAATCCAAGAGTACAAACTGCCGAGATGATTTCTGAAGAGAAAAATAAATGCTGTCTTTGCTGTATACTCCTCTTTCCAAAAGACCTTGTTTTCTCTGTGTTTACAATTTTATGTATATATTAGAACTCGGTATCATTATTCTAAGCTTATACATACATTTATATAAGTTGGGATGTAGACTCAGCTATAAAAAAAAAAAGCCTAAAAATACAGTGGTGTAAACAAACTAGAAGTTTGTTCCTCTCTTACTTTTGAATGCCAAATGTAGGTGGGCAGGCGCTCTGACTCAGCTGTCTGCTTCTGGACTAGCTAGCTCTGCACAAAAGTGACTTTCGTCTCTGTGCCTAAGCTGGCTTCAGCAGTTAATGATTCCTGTGCCTGCAGCAGAGGGTATCGTGGACAGTCACTACACATAACTTGTCTTGAAAATGGCCAAGAAATTGTTTATATCACTTTTGTTTACTTCCCACTGACGAGAGCTTGGTTGTTTAGACACACCTGACCGCAAGGGAGGCTGGGAAATGTGTCCCCCTAAAACCCAGAGAGTCGGGGAGTGTGTGAACAGGGAGGGACTGCGTAGTCTCTACTTCTAATAGGAAAATGGTGAAAATGGATCCTGGGGGACAGTTTCATGGTATCTACTACAGGTGGGAGTATACCAGGTGAAATAAAGTGGTTCCAACTGTAGCGAGAATAAAAATCCTGAGTAGACTTAACGAACCCTTGTTTAAAGCATTTGTGAGGGAGGGTACTTGCCTTAAGAGGATTGCAGTATTTTAAATTTAACATTCCAGAGATGAATTAATGTCCCAATTTATTTTTAAAGAAAACAGTTTCAGAAAAGACAGAGCAAACTACTTTTCATGGGTTGGAAGGTTGTACATTTTTCTATGTGGGTATGTGTTTAGGGGGCAAAGGAGAGAATAGCGGTATTATGTAGTAGTTTCCATTTTATTTATTACATAATTCATATATCTAATAATAAAGTTTTACTTATTACATTTCATCATCTATAATTGGAAAATGACATTGTAGCAGAATTTTAAAGACCCTCTTTCTCTCCCCCCACTTCCATTTACTGCGTGTTTAAATATGTGCTGGGAGATTTAGGTGAAAGCAAGCATTGTTGTGGGTCTAGTTCGTTCACATAAAACAGTCTAATCACCTGAGTTTTGCTTAAATGAATGGCCTATCCAAAAGCTATTTTTATTACTTCTCTCTCCTTCTATGTGTTTCTTCAGTATTTTTATTCTTAGCTTTCAATTTTGTTCCTCTAAAAAGATTGAAAGTTTTAAAGTACAATAAAGAAACTGTTGCCAGTATGTTTTACTAAAGCAAAGTAAGGTGGTATTTACAGGCAGGCTGAACTCTTTTTTCCACTTTGGAAACAAGGAATTGTATTAAAAGACCAAGTGGCTAAAAATATAGAGTCTGTTCTAAAGGGTGTTTGGTTATAAGAATGGGTCATGAATATTTGAGTGTGTGATTTCTTCTGATGAAGTCACAGGACATTTACATACCAAAATAATAACACTAGTCCCGATTCAATATTTATGGCCTTTGTGCAACTCACATATCAGTTTCTTTCAGGTGTATGAACTTTCTACTGTGGAACTCAACTCTTTATATAGTGCTTTAAAACACTTATAAACTCCAGAAGTAGTGACAGTTTTCTATACTTAACGTACAATATTCCACTGGCAAGATCTCATTCCATATATGTGAAAATCTGAGATGAAGGCTGAAACACCAAGGCAAGTAGATTCACATACTACTGAGTTGTGTGAAAGATTGGTAGCTGTGTTGTGATATATATTTTATCACATAAAAAGCTAGAAAGCTGACTATAACAACTGTGATGGCATTGCTTTGCTTTTCAAAACTCAAGAAGAATCTCAAATGGTCAACTTGGAAAACCTTACTGTCAAATTTTCCTTAACTTTAGATATAGAAATAGGATGGAGAACAGGACAGTCATCCCCCAGAGCAAGGAGAGAAAAATGTTGATTTTTGGTAATGTATAAAATGCCATTGCTGATATGGTAAAATATTGTAGCATAAGGAGTCATGCAGCATAGATTAAGCATAAACAATAGCATTTCTACAAAAATGATCGCTTCTCCTTAAGTTGCAAGCCATTTATCTAATGGTCTATCTAAGAATGCATTTATCTAATCAAACCACAGGTGCACGGGGTGGGGTTGGGGTGTGGAGGTAAAGCCAAATTCTTCAAATGTAAGAATGAATTATTATGACCAATCACATATCTGATTATATATATAAATCAACTCTTCTAAAACCAAAATTTTACTTTTAAAATGTCAGATTTTATAATTGTCTACAAAAATGGTAGTTTATCTATTAAAAAGGTATTTTAATCTATAGGATTAGGACATTGTTCCAACTATGAATATTAAATAAATATTATTATTTTGAGCCTTTAAACTATTGAACTACTGTTTTTAATGTAAAATTGCTCAAGGTAACCATTGTCTGCATTAAAGTTCTAAACAGGAAAAACAGTAAAATGCAATTCTGAGACAACCAAGGGAAATAATTAATGGTATTTTATTAAAAAGTCATGGCATCAATATTTCTGTGTAATGGATGATCTATTTTTATATATTACTCATACACAACCTAGAATTTATTCCTAAATTAGAAGACACTGGGAAATACTCTCTTCCATTGGAGTAGAAAGGGAAGTGGAAAAGGAGAAGGCAGCATCAAGTTACAGAGAATAGAGAACACAGATTAGAGAAATATTAGAAGCTTCAGAGACACAGAAATAGAAAGGGAGAAAAAGACATGGAGAAGCAAGAAGCCAGTAAATGCCCAGATCTGTCTGATTGGGGGAAGTGAAGGCAAATTTTACAATACGTGTGTCAAGAACTTTGAAACAAATTTGAATTACTGACTTGGGAAAGCCCAGTCTCTTCATAGGAAGAACTGTGGTATCATATTTAGGCATCCATTAAAATATAGCAAACTACCACCTGACCCAAGAAACAAAAGCAAAGTTAAAAACTATTAATATTTAGTGAGCATTTTCTACATTAGAGTCTCTGTGATAATGTGCTTTAAGAGTATTAACTCTTATTTCTCATAAAGCCATAGGAATTAGGAAAGCAAGTAGAAATATTGTACAATAGTTCTTTCTGAAAAAGCAGAGGCTGACTAGACCTTTGAGTGACAATTAAGCTGAGAGCTAAACGCTGGTCATAGTTATGTAATAAAATGATTGAGCAGTCTTTGCAAAAGAATAAACATAGTCTATGCAAAGGCCCAGTGGTTATAGGGTGGGTGCCTTATTCAAGGATCTCAAAGAAAGCAATGTGCCTGAAGTACAAGGAGGGGCAACAAAATGCGGGTATCCATGTGACATGTCAGATCTTGGAAACCATGTTACAGTTTCTGGGTTTTATCCCATAATTACAATAGGAAATTGTTGAAATATTTAAGAGGGTGGCCAAATCAGATCGGCATTTCAAAAATTCTTTTGGTTATAGATTAGAGAAGAAGCTGGAGAAGTATGAGTGTATAAGAACATTTTAGGAGGTTAGTATGGTAGTCCAGTTGAGAGAGAGAGAGTGTAGTAGAATAAGTGGAGGGGAAGGGTAGAGCGGTATAGACACAGACTAAATAGTGAGATAGTTAAGAGGTGAAATCAAAAGCATTTGGTAATGGATTAGATACAGAAAATGAAGCAGGTGAATTCAGGACTGAGTCCTAGGTTTCTGGCTTGTGCATCTGGTCGTATGATAATCGCTTTTATTGAACTAGAGATCAATAAAATTGCATACCATTTGAAAGAGATCATGAGTTCAATTTTAGGCAGGGTGATTTTAATGACTTTTTGAAACATCTAAGTAGAAGTGTCAAAGAGGTAGTTTATTATTCATTCTGGATAGCAAAGGAAACATCTGGACTAGAGGTATAAATTGTGATTCATCAGCATATAGGTGGTAATTGATTCCTTGGGGAATCAGTGATATTAACTAAGGAAAAAAATCTGTGCAGAACAGAAAGAACATCATTATAGGCGATAGAAACTCCAACAGCCTCTGTCCTCAAAGCCTTATCATGTTATAGTAATATAACGTGAGAAACATTCGATTTTGTTCCAGTTCATTGTTTGTGCCCCCTTTCATGCCATCATAAAAATAAGCCACAAAAATTATTAAGGAGACTTTTACAGGTTTATAAACTTAACATCCCACCGGCTATTTTTTAATTCCTACCTCATTAAAATATGATCATTTCCCTTTTAACTAATACATGTAAGACTATCTCAAATTTGGATCTTCACCCTCTAACTTTTGACTCGTTTACTTGTTTACATTGCAAAACTGAGCTTTATTCCCTCTTTTTCTGTTAATAAACATTCTGACTCATGAAATCATTAACATTAATATGTCTGGCATTTGCATTTACTATTCATAAAATAGCCCTTATCTAGATGACAAGGGTTTTCCACCAAGTAAAAATACACTTGGGAAAAACTATTCATCTATGATGAGCTTTGACATTAAGTATTATATTAGAGCAGCAGTCCCCAACCTTTTTGGCACCAGGGACCAGTTTCATGGAAGATAATTTTTCCACACACCAGGGTTGGGGAGGATGCTTTCAGGATGCCTCAAACACATTACATTCATTCTGCAGTCAAACCTCTCTGCTAATGATGATCTGTATTTGTAGCTGCTCCTCAGTGCTGGCATGACCACCTCAAATCATCAGGCATTAGATTAGGAGTGCAGCCTAGAGCCCTCACAAGTGTGGTTTATGGCAGGGTTTGTGCTCCTATGAGAATATAACGCTCCCACTGATCTGACAGGAGGCAGAGCTCAGACAGTGATGTGAATAATGGGAAATGGCTATAAACACAGGTGAAGCTTGGCTTGCTTGCCTGCCACTCATCTCCTGCTGTGTGGCCTTGTTCCTAACAGGCCACAGACCAGTACTGGTTTACTGTCCAAGGGTTAGGGACGATAGTATTAGAGAATACTAATTTCAAACAGGAAACATGGCATGGGGAATAGAAGAGAAAGAATGGCTTTAACAAGACTGTGGAAGAATGAGGATAATAGGCAAAATTATATAACCAACAAAAGTGAAGGAGAGAACAATGATACATGATGGAACAAAGACTGAAGTTAACATTCCAGGGATTAGATGAAGTCAGTTCACCATCTCTATGCACTATCTTTGCAATCTATAAATATATCTGTCTGTTTCAGGATTTTTTCCAAATTTCATCAAGTTTTCTATTCGCATTTTCTTGTGATTCCCTGAAATACTTTAAAAGGATTCCTAATTCTGTCCAACATTTCATAGGTCAAGTCTTCTGGGTCCATGCTGGAGCTTTGTTGGTTTCTTTTGGTGATGTCATATTTCCATGAGTTTTCACAATCATTGTGTCTTTATGTTGATACCTGTACTTTGAAGAGATAGCTACTTCTTCAATTTTCCGGGAGTTTTTTGGTGTTAGACCTTTACTACTTAGTATCAGAACTTGCATATTGGCTTGTTATTTCTTCCCGTTCTGGGGAGGACTTACGCATGAGCACCAGAACTAAAACAATGCTCTTGAGCTAATTTGTTTCCCTGCAATTTTTTCCCCGTCTTGGGAAGACTTATGGTGAACACTGAAACTTAAACACTGCTCTGCCATTGTTTCTTAGTCTAATGAAGACTTAAGTGAGCACTGAAAGTTCATTCTGACCCTCTGGTTTCTGGGCTGGGGAGAATCCACGGGAGCACTTGGGCTGTATGGATAATCCAGACAGGTATTTGGGCCTTCTCATGGACTGTGCCACCCATAGCACTATGGCGTGCTAGCCAATCTCTTCAAAATAGTGTCTCCAATAATTGGAGTGCACAGTAGCCACCAACATCCTTGTTCTAGTCACTGCAATTAGCACCTTGCTTTTTGTTCCCAGTTCATCCCAGGTGGTTCATCCCTCCGGGGCAGTCCACATTGTTCCTTTGGTATTCTACCCAGAGTGGGCTTCCTGCAGAGATTCCAAGACCAGTGGGGAGATGGAATATCCACTTCCAATTTTCTTCTCTCAATTTGGAAAACTGTGGGTCTAGGGAACTTCACCACTCTGTGAGTGGTGTTATGTCAGCTCAGTGGAGTGAGGAGCACAGTCTGAAATGATTATTTCTATTAACAGTGAGATTCTCTTGATTCTAAGGGCCCTAAAGTTTATCCACCTCTCCTAAATTCTGGTAAACTCAGGGTGGTACTCTTGCCTTTGAGTATTTTCTAGTTTAATTTTTGTGAGGAGAGTGATTCTGAGGTATCTACTATTCTGCCATCTTGCTAACATCATTCTACTAACACTAAGTTCTGTGGTTAATATGAAGATGCCACTGAAGGAGAGAGGATATTAATTGAAATTTATCTTGGGTATGTTGCTCTAGCAGGGCAAAAATAGTATTCTCTAATTTCAGATAGATTAAAACACAGATACTTACTTTTGATAGTTACCAATTAGGAAAACACAAAAGGTGCCGCCACTGCCAGCAATTCCACGTTTCTCACTACTAAAAATCTGTATTATCTAGTAGCGTATTATATAACATAATTTTCATAAATCTTGATTTTTGTTAAAATTTATTCTGAGCTCTTAGTGAAATGTATATTCTGATTCAGCAAGTGTCGGGAGGAGGTGAGATACATGTGTCTCTGACAAGTTTCAGGTGATGTTAATGCTGCATGTCAATGGACCACAATTTTTAGTATAGAAGTAATAATGCAAACCCAAATTTTCATGATGACACCAAAGTGGCATAATGCTTCATGGTTTTATTGTGAACTCTGGGTGGAAAGAGGTAGACATGAATGAAATTTTGACCAGTATCATTCTTTACTGTGGGTCAGAGTATAGCAAAAAGTATTCAGGAACAAGTGGGCCAAGCAGAGTATTGCTGCCACTTAACTCCACCTGCTTCTTAGCAGAACAATAAGGAAATTTTTGAAGTCTATAAGATGTGACTTTCTTCAGTACTTCACTTGATGTGATAGTTCTATCAAATTTAGAAGACAAATTAGGAATTCAGTTTATGGGCTAATAGAAATTAGAGTTAATGTTTTATTGCTTAACACATGTCAGATATTAAGTTTAGTGTGTGTCATATTGGTTATCTCGTATAACCTGGACAACCCTATGAATAACCAATTATTCATTGTAGTGTTGAGAAAACTGAGGCACAGAGGTTAGGTCACTTGTTCCATGTCACACAGGATATTTGAAATAATAAAGTCTGATAAATTATAAATACCTACAATAATCACTTTCTATGGTGTGCTTGGATTAAGCAGAACTGAAACTGTTGTATTCATTGTACCATCTACCCACTGTACCTGAATTCATGTTGCTTTGGGGGAGATTAAGGTGCTGATATCAAAATTCCATGTCAAGTTAATTCTTGCTGAGATAATATTATTTGTTCCCTAGAAGAATGCAAAACCTTAAAGGAACAGGATAGGACCTGGGGAAGAAAAGATGAAAAAGCATATTGAATCTTATAGGAGTTATTTTGTATATTTAAGCACATAAGTTTTTAATTTTTTTCACATTTGTTACCTACATAATTTATTTTCTATTAAACCTAAATTTCTTTAAAGTACTCATTCTAAAAATATTGCATTAACAAAATAACTTGTCAAGATACTTATCTATAGTATTTACCACCTAAGTGTAGGTATTTTCACAAATGTTTTTTTTTTAATTTTTTGTAAAGCTCTAAAACAAGGGAAAGATCGATTATTGGTCAATTTGTTAAAAGATTGTGAGTTCTGCATTACTATTATAAAAATGTGAAAGAATATTTGCTCCTTCTCAAGCAAGTATTCCATTTCCTATATGCATGTAATTCCTAAACAGATACTGGAAATAGCTAAAATTATTCTGTTTAGGAAAAAAGATACTATTAACTTCATTGTCTATTTGTTAATACCTTGCACAATACGCTAAAGTACTTGCATACATACTGAACAGCAGAGTTTAATAGTTCTTGGTTTACATCTTGCGCAGGTTAATAGGTCTTCAGACTTCATTTAGCACCACATTTTCAGACCATCATAAGTTTAAACTTACTTCCATGCTGACAGTTTAATGTTCGAATAAGCAAGGAGTTAACTTACTTTTAACTTCTAAACCTTAGGAACTCTCTATTAGAGCTATAAAATTGACATTTCAGCATGGATATTTTTTTTCAAGATGAATCTTTCAAACTTGCACGTTACAATTTCTAAAACAGCTGTCCATATTTACATTAAAGGCCTTTCAAAACATTTTTTTTCTTTAGTATGCCATTTATGCAGAAAGGAAAATAAGCAAATTGATTGCTTTTTTCCTTCCTTCCTTCCTTTCTTTCTTCCCTCTTCTTTGTCTTCCTTCCCTCCCTTTCTTCTCTTGTTCATGATTTTCTTTACATTTTCTCTTTCCTTCCTTATCTTTTCTTTCTCTAAGTATTTCAAAGTAACTTTAGCAATTATTTAAGCAGAGTGAGGAATGCCAGCAGTTTGGATCTGTACTCTGCTGTTAATTCTTGTCAGGGTTTCACATGCATATATCAGAAGCGAAATGTTCTATATATCATGCTTAACCAACTAGAGGTCAAAGCACTAAATCATTGCATTCATGAAAGTAAAATGTTGTGCTTTCCAACTGCCATCACTTTAGGAGACTCTCACCTCCAATTACCAAAGTGACCTTCAAGTCTGAATTGACCACTTTACAGTAAAATTTATTACAATTGTGACATTATAATACAAAATAAAAATTGACATGCGTAAAGTATAAAAATACACTAATAGGTTTATATAGACTCAGATAATTTTATACTGAATTTTCTGCTTAGGTGAATTTTTCTCCCATTCTTTATATTGCTTTGGCCAATATACAACTTACATACTGTTTATAAGATTATACTAGTGTTAAAATGTGTAAGCTTTTTTAAAGCTCTTAATGTAAAATCATATATGTATAAGGACTTTTGAGGAAAAATGTTCTATATGATACATTAATCTGTTTTATTAATATGGGGGGAGGGGATCGCTTAAAGTCCAGGTTAGATAATGAAGTATCAGTGTTCAATAATGCTAATTTGGAATGCCTGTATAATACAATCCAGGCTCTCTCAGTAAGAGGTAAAAACTAATTACCAGCTGTATATTATCTACTAGAAAGATGAAAATTAATAGAGTATCTGCTATAGGACAGCACATTTAGGTTCTTCTCAAGTGCTTTACTGTTTATTCTTCAGAATAACCTAGGTTTTATTAAAGACAGACACATTCTGGAGAAATTGGGTAACTGTGGTCAAAATCACATAGCTAGGAAGGGACTGAAGTTGAAAGTAAGACTGAACCTGTCTTAAATGTTTCTACTGTTGTGTGCTTAGGATAGTTGGGGGCCTAAAGTCATCCAACTCTGGTCTACTGCATTTATTTGCAATGAGGAAATGAGGTCCACAGATGTAACAAGACTTGGCAAAGGTCAAAAAGAATCATCTCCTTTCATGATCTCTTTATTACTCTTTCTTCCCATATCGCATTTACTATAAGCTATTCATTTACCTAATGAAAACAAAAGGTCACACAAAGGCTGGGGTAATTCTGGAGATCCTACACCCAACAAAGGCCCCTTACACAGAAAACGCTCAACGTTATGCTGAAAGTATCTTGTAAAATCTAGATTATTTTTCTGAGGGATTTTACTGTGTAAATAACATTTATGCTGTTAAGTCTATGAGTAAATGGAAAATGGGAAAAAGTTAACAGATCTAAAGTATTACAGAAAAAAACAATTGCTATTTGTTTTTATATGCATTTTTTGGAATTACCTTTTGGCAGAATTGTAGTTCTAGTTTGAAAAAATCAATATAAAAGTATGTGCTCATTGATACAAAAAAGCAGAAATATATAGAGCAAATTTTGAAGCCCCTCTTTATCTTTCAACTGTTATAACCTCCTGGTTAACTAATGTTTTACAGATTTGTGTCCTTACAGAATGTTTGCTGTGCGTTTAGGTGAACAGATAGAAGAAAACTATATTTATTAAAAATTAGTACACTAATTCAAGGACAGGTTTAAAAAATGTGGAAAAAGTCTTAAAGGGGCCAAACAAAACACAAAATAAAATAGTAGACTTAAATCCAAATTTACTTAGATTAAATGTAAACAGCCTAAATGCTTTTTAATAAAGATAAGGGTTGTCAAACTCTGTTAAAAACTATAAACAACTTTATGCAGTTTAAGAGAGTCATATCTAAAACAAAAGGACACAAAGCTTGAGCATTAAAATATGAGAAACACCCACAATGTTAAAAGAAAGAAGAAATGTCACTTAGTAGGTATTATAAAGACAATTTAGATTTTAAGGCAAAAAATTATCAGATATAAAGGACATGTTTTAGTGATGAAATGTTCAGTTCTCTAGAAAGGTATAATATATTTAAATTTGTATGCACTTAACATAGCCTCTTAAAATTTTTTTTAAATGAACACCTCAGAGGAATATAAGAGATTGATAAATTCCCAATCAAGTGGAAATCTCACACTCAGCAATAAACAAAATGGGAAGGGCAGAGAACTTCAGGAAATCATAGAAAAATTAATTAACTTGGTTAAAACAAGACCAACCGAACATATTTAGAATTCTGCCCTTAACAACTTCAGAAAAGCATTTTTTTCGAAGCACACACACAACACATTTGAAAAAATTGAACATATACTACATAGTTGTTAAACTAAGTTTGGCCTGAGACTCTCTCTGTTCTTTGGATTCCTATATAAATAACTGCAACCTTACTGAATCTCACAAGTAGCTGAGCTTCAGCCAGATGAAGGCAGACAACTGATCAAACCATTTCCAAACAAGGCAATGGATTGGGGGAAAGTAAAGATTAATACCAAATATTGACAAGGACGGGAAGCAATATAATTATACATGAATAGAAATATAGACATCTACTTTCTTAAACAGTTTGAACTCTTGGATTAAATTTGCAAGTATACCTGTTCTATGACCTGCCATTTTCATCTTAGTTGTATAACTGAGAGAAATGCAAGCAAGCATATAGCAGAGGACATGCACATGAACTTTTAAATGAAGGAGGATACAAAATAATACATACAGTGTTCTAGTTAATGTTCAAAACAGCCAAATCTGAAATAATATATTTTAAGAATATATACATGAGTGGTGTGGAATGCATTGTATTAAATGCCTCCACTCATGCTAAGGTGCAAGCAGATTAGCTCATTGCCTTGAAAATTACCCTCCATGTTTCTCTTCCATTATTTATGTTCTTTAATAGTCCTCCTCCACACTGAATAGGTCTGAACTGTGTGACTGAGAAATGGAAATAAAATGTAAAAGTGATGGTGTGGCTCTTTAGAGTCTAGATCATCAAAGTATTGGGCAGGAAACTAGCTACTATGTTGTGAGGACAAACAGCCCTGTGGGGAGCCCCTTTGGGAAGGAAGGAAGATCATCTACCAAGAGCTTGCACCATCTTGCTAATCATGGGAATGGACATTTTTGAAGAGGATCCCCCAGTCTTAGTCAAGCCTTCATTATACTTAGCCTTGCCCAACATCTGAGTTTCATGAGAAACTCTAGCTGGTACTGCCCAGCTAAGCTACTCACAAATTTCTGACCCGCTGATTTTAAGTAAAAAAATTGTTTTAAGTCACTAAACTTTGGGATAGTCTATTATACCATGCCCCGAAAGTTACTGTTATACAGTAACTAACATGTTCACCAGTGCTTTAACTCTACCAGTGCAAATTTCAACACAATGAAAATTACAAATAGCATCTTAAGATAATTTTAACATTAAAAACCCTGAAAAGATCTTAGAGACCGTAAAGATCTGCAAACCACATATTGAACTATTTTCCTGGTATATACACTATTGTTTTTTATTTGGACCTATCACAACATATTTAAATATTCCCTTATTGATAAACTTTTTAAATATTCCAGAACAGTTTTATAATTTTTTAAATATATATTTTTTAATAACCTTGACATAAATTTGTGGCTCCCAAACATCTTATCTTATTTTGGGGATTCTTAGCTTCTTGTTAATATATATATAAAAAAACCACCACCACCACAAATTTGCATTGTTAGACATTAAATCAGGTAGTGAAAAAAAGAAACATACTATGTTGATTCATCTGTAGGTGACAACAGACAAGTTTTCAAATCCTGGTTATTTGGTGGGATGAATTTCCATTTCGATGATTTTCTTTACATTTCAGTTGCCTCATTTGTGAATTGGGGAAAGTAGTAATTCTGTCTACCTGCACTGCTATAGATTTTAAATGAGTTAACACATGTAAGCACCTGTTACAGCATCTGAAACTGAGAAGTAATGTAGGAATTATGCATAGACTATCTCATTATGTTCACACAAGCCTGCACAATATGAATCTTTATTTCGGTTTTACACTAAGTATGGGTCCTGACTGGGTCTCAATTGAGACTCAGTCTGCTTCTATTGAAGATCCAGTCAACTGGTATATGCCAAGCATCAATTCACCTGACCTGATTTTTCAAAGGAATGGAGGTCTGTAACCGGAAGGAGGCTAAAATGAGTGAATAATGGGAAAGAAAAGGGACAAGTACATGGCCCTACAGAGGGCACCAGCAGGAGCCCTGCCAAAGTTGTTTGAGATGATATCAATTCATGAGAAGACTGGAGGGGGAAGGAACATAAAAATTCTGTTCAAAGGCATATTCGAGACATTTCCCTGGCCTCCAGAACAAACCTAGGGAAGACTTCGAAAAGGCACTAGGCATTCTGCAGTGTTGGGCATAGGCCATTATCCAGAGAATATTTGCTAGGGAAGTGCAGTAGCACACAGATCTATAAACAGCAGCTCAGAGCAGAAAAACAACTTGTCTGAGTTTTCACAGCTAATATGTGGCAGATTTTCAATCTCGGGTATTTCTGTGTCCAAAGACTGTGTTCTTAAACATGAAATGAGCCACAAAACCACCTTGACTAGTTGCTCAAATGCATGTGTGTGAGCATTGCTCCTTAACATACTTTTATAACTGAGCACTGGCTATTCTTTGATTTTGCCTTTAGATGATGTTTAAATAAAATAAGAAACCAATAAATCTCCTTACCAAGAAACTTTCTCAGATTACTGTAGCATGTGATTCTCTCCTACACGTAATTCCCCTTGTCCTCAAAGCTTTAGAGTAAAATTTTCATCTTGAAGCTCCAGGGCCATTTTAAAACTATCTACCTAGACTTTTGTATTTTCCCTCTATTCTCTGGAAAAGAATTAAACCAGAACAACCTCTTATAACATTAATAAAAATGAGGTTATTGGGAGGTTCCATCAAAGTGACTTCTGGTGCAGGGGCAGTGGATATTGATAACAGAGATGAAATTTTTATGAAATTTGGGGGTCAAAGGAACATAGCCTAATATAAAATCAGTTATGGATATTTTATTTCCTATTCTAGGTGATAACATTACTTTTACATATAAAATATTTTAAGATGATTTGGAATCAAGTCTACTTAAAATCTAGAGAGCTTTAATAAAGTTAAGCTACCTCAATATAAAATATATTTTTTATTTCATTTGATAATTACTTTGTATCTCAAATATTTCTGTAAATATCTGTTCTGACTAATAAGATATTGACTTGCAGAGCTTTAAAATATTTTTACTTACGTAAGACAACTAATCAAAATATTCTAAAAATACATGATTATGAATGGGAGAAATTGTTTTGCATTTTCCATTTAAAAGTGAAAAGACTTAAAAATGGCAGAGAATTTTAAAACCAATGACCTTTATCATAGTGTGTCATGTACTGAATTCCAAATAGAATATGCTGGTTGAAAGGCAAAGAATGACTGTCACTGAAGCACAGGATTAATCAAGTTATGATGTCAACTTAGTAATGAAAATGCTTTCCTAAAGTCTTGTCAACTGACAAGCTGTCATCACATCTTAAAAACTGACAAGTCATTGATGAATTACATTGTTTTTAACATTGTCCAAAGCAACTAAACTTCAAAACAATGAATGTATTGCTCATCAGGTAAGTATGCCATTTCTTGCCTTTATAGTCATTTTAAAGAAAAAGTATTTAGATGAACTTGTAGACTTCTAAGTAGATATAAACAATGAAGAATTTAATCACTAATAATTAAATTTGAACACACACCATGTGTATTGAAGAATACATAGTTTGATAAAATATAGTCTTTTTAGGTGCACAGGTCTATAAAATTTGACAAACATATAAAATTGTAAAACCATGGCTACGAACAAATTACAGAATAATTCCATCATCCCAGAAAGTTCCTTGGTGTCCCTTTGTGGTAGTCAGTTGCCTCTTCCAATCCAAGATGGTGGCAACTACTAATCTTTTTTTTTTTTTGGTCTCTATAGACGTGCCTGTATTGTACACTTTATATAAATTCAATCAGGTAGTGTATGGCCTGTTATGTTCAGCTTCTTTCATTTAGAATAACTTTTTCAAATCATCAATATTGTTGCGTTTTTCAGTAGTTCATATCTATTTCTGCTGAGTAGAATTTCCTTATATGGATATACCACAATGTTTCATTCATTTGCTAGTTGATGGACATTTTGTTGTTTCCACTTTGGAGCAATTATAAACAAAGCTGCTATAAACAGTCTGATACAGGCTTTGTGTAGACATACTTTCATTTCTCTAGAGTAAATACTTAGGAGTGTAATTGCAGGTCATATGGTATGTTTATGTTTAACTTGATAAGAAATGATTTTCCCAAGTGACTGTGCAAGTTTGCTTTCTCAAGAGCAATGTGTAAGAGGTGCTTCACTTGCTTCATATATTTATCAGCAATTGATCTCAATGGAGACAGAGTAAAATTATGGTTACCAGAGGATGGGAAGGGTTAGTGGGGGCTGGGAGGGATAAAATGGAGGTGGTTAATGTGTGCAAAAATATAGTTAGAATGAACGGTATTTGATAGCATGAAAAAGTGACTATAAGCATCTAGTATTTTCATTTTATCTTTGAAAAAGTTTACTTTTAGTTTTATCGATTCTAATAGGCATGTAGTAGTAGTACATTGTGCTTTTAATTTGCATTTCTCTGATTAACAATGTTAAACATCTTTCTGTTTCTTCCATATGTTTATTTACCATCTTTATAGGTTCTTTGGTGAAGTGTCTGTCCAAAGCTTCTGCTCCTTTTAAAAACTATTTTCTTATTACTGAGTTTTAAGGGTTCTTTATATATTGTAGAGGTGAGACCTCTATCACATACACATTTTGCAAAATTTTCTGTCTATGATTTGCATGTATATTTTCTAGTAATGCTTTTCAAAGAGTGGAAGTTTTTAATTTTGATGGTTTATGTTCTAAGAATTGTTTGCCTAATCCAAGGTCACAAAAATATCCTCCTGTGTTTTTTCTAGAATATTTTTGGTTTACATTTAGGCTTATAATCTAAAGTTATTGATATTTTTAATGAATAAGCTTTTGATTCTGTTGATTTTTTTTCACTATTGCCATTCTATTCTTTTTCATTGATTTTCTTATAATAGGTGCTTTATCTGTGTCCCGCATGTTTTTACATGTTCTGTTTTTATTTTTACTTCAAAATATTTTTAAAACTTATTTTGATTTATGGGTTATTTAGACATGTGTTTAGTTTCCAAATATTTGGATATTTTCCAAATATCTTCCTGTTACTGACTTATGGTTTAATTCAGACTATCAATGTTAAATTCATGTTGCTACAGTCTTATATATCATTATTATTTTCTGTATACTTCTTGTGATTTCTCAGAGAGGCATGTTGAAATCTCCAGCTATAATTGTATATTTGTCTGTTTCTCCATTTAGTCTACCACTTCTCACCTCGTGAATTTTGAAGTCCTGTTGTTAAGGACATACACATTTAAGATTATTAGTTCTTTTTGGTGAACTGAGCCCATTATCATAAAGTCCTTCCCTATTCCTTAAAATATTCATTGTTCTGACCCCTACTTAACATAGCTATACTAACTATATTATTCAACAAATACATTGCATACTTTGAGTCTTACTATGTGAGTAAACTACCTGAAAATGTACTCCTACTTTCCAGCAGTTCAGCATCAACACTAATAGAAGTAGGCTCTGAAATGTGTTATAGTAGTAATATACCATGAAAAGACATGTAGTGGTATACAATTCATTCTTCCTAGGGAAATCGGAGAATGTGACATAAAAGGATGATATTTGAGTTAGACTAAAAAAGAGAGCTATTCCCTTCCAGGCAAGAGAAGGTGAATGAGAATGGAGAAATATTCCTGGGAATCAGTACCACAGTTGCCTAATGTCCATGTTGGAATGGCATTAAATAATAAACCAAACCTGAAATGGTTAACTTTTTAGAGCTGAATAGTTAAGCATTCAAAGGTCTTTTGAAAATGATTTTATATACGTGTGTATGTGTGTGCCATGACAACATAGAAAATAGATTTAGTTAATCATCAGAATGTTTTTGCCTAACTATCATTAAATACATGTTTAGTCGTGGTCTTAGACTATATCTTTTCATCCAGATACCGTAAATTTAAAAAAAATTATTTTGTGGTTATCCATGTTTATAAGGCTTAAATTCTTAAGAATCCCTTGAGTAAAAGACATAAAGATAAATTGTATAAAATTCTCACATTTCATATTACATAGAAGCAACCTCAATGCACTGTTCTGTTTGTTTAAAGTAGTAAAAATGGGTGGAGACAAAAAAGAATAGTATTTATAAATGTGGTGAGGAGTATAATAAACTACTTGTAGACTGAGGCTGTAGAAGTTTTGTGGGCTTGTTTATTTGTGCAAATTACTCAAAGTCAGTCATTGGAAAAGTGCTCTCTTGGAATATTATAATAAAGAAGCTAAACAAAGTTCTTTTGCCGGAAAGTTAAACATTAACTATAGACGAACTTGAATTTTTTGAAGTAGTTGAAATTTGAATTCCCAATGTAAGTATGCTTTTCTTTGTGAGTAGCAACCCTACTCTGCATTTCTATTGCAGTCTTCTCCATCTCTTGCTATAGGATGCCCAGTTATCTCTGCCCATGCTAAAGACTGGAGAGTTCTAGTTCCACTGAGGTGCTACTATTTAATCTAAATGATTCCCAGGGAATTAGAGCCCTCAATTCCTTACATAGAATTGTTTTATAAAGTGACTTTGTTCCCTGGAACTATCAACCTCTCAGGTGATTAAAAGGAAGACGGCCCTATGTTCTGTAATTTAGAGATTATTAGTACACTAAGATTTTAGCAGCTAGATAAAATATCATGATTAAAGTTTTTTGGAATAAATTAAAATTTTAATTTTCACACTTCTATGCAATTAGCTTTCTGTTTTTAAATCTTCTGCTTAAACTTCTGATTAAAACTTGTTTGCTTAAATTCTTTGGATATGTCTAACATGATTTGCAGAAGCCCACTATAATTAAGTATGCCTTAAGAACATTTTTGCCTATAAATATGAATAATTCTTATAGAATCTTAAAGTAAAATGTAACAATTCAGGACAATACATCATATGGATAAACATAAATTAAACATTGTATATATTCATTAAATATCAGGAAGAACTAAATCTATATTGTTTTGGAGCATCAGTATATCCTAAATTAACAAATATGAAAGTGGTAGCATTTACATATTAAGAGAGAGGGAGTATTGCCCAGTATTTCTGAGCAGTGTTTCACAAGATAGCCCCAAATTATCTGTACACGTCACTAGATAATACTCACATATTGGGGAAGTTAATCCCTTTTAAATTTTCTACCAAACCTTTGATTACATCAGGGAACAAATCTCAATTTGGTGTTAATATCCTTAATTCTTTCAGGCCTTGGGTAGACTTCAGTTTCCCTTTTTTACAGATAACAAACAAATGGAAATGACTAAATTAATTGTTCAAGGCAAAATGACCAGTAGGTGATAGAGAATAAATTTGAATCTTGGTCTGTGTATTTTCAAAGCTAAAGTTAGTTACCATTTTTGTTTTCGTTGTATTTAAATTTATGACTACTATTTATGCTTATGATTCTGATTTAGGAAACGATAGGAAGTGTCTTAACTACAAATCTTTATTTAAATAAAATTGTTAGCCAATTGGAAGGAAAGATTAAGGTAATAGTAGAATAGGTTGGTCTAGGCCCAATTGCCATAGCATTTATTACCCTATCTTCCCATGCTGTGCTTTGTGTTACAATGGGCTGACCCCTGTATACTTCCAGCTCCCAGGTTTCCATGTCAGTGGGCTTCTGGCTAGCTTTGCACAATGAGAAAGATTGGTAGGAGATTGGAGGGGGAGAAGAAGGGATACAACGAGGAACTTCTTCCCATTTTCTCTTTAGACATGGATTTTTCTCTTTAGACATTGATTGTATGCCTTTCTTGGGTATCATAAATCAGGCCCACATTGGTTGTCAGTTTCATTAGGTTGTCCTCTGGCTGTCCCTTGGATCTGATAACACACCCTTCCACACTGGCTTTCTGCTGTTGCTAATCTCTAGACTCTTGGTCTCCTTTTCACCTTGTCAGCTCTTCTGTCATGTAGGTAACCAATCCTGGATTTATATTTTCTATACTTTAAATGCTTACTGTCATTTCATTTCCCTCATATAACAAAATGGCAAGAAGAGTGATGGTCATTGCTATTTGGGAAACCCTGTCTTGGTTGTTAAGTATGAACTTTGAAAAGATTAATCTTTTGGAATCCAATTTTGACTCTGCTAATTCCTACCAGCCTTACCACTTGGACATTATTAAACATTATTAAGTTTTCTTTTCTCCCTCTGTAAAATAGAAATAATAATGACTGTCTCTCAGAATAGATGTAAAGTTTAAAGAAAAATTATAGTATCTTGCATAGTCCCTGGCATTTAAAAATTATACTATCTTTGGTTTTGTTCTGTTTCCAAAACAATGTGATTAAGGAACTTCCTCAGAAGAGTTTTTATGATATGGAATCTTACAATTTTATAATAGTGAAAAACACAATGATTTTCTTTACATATTCCAAATAAATATCAACTCGTAGAGCATGTACAATGGGCTATCTGCTTTTCTAAGTGCTTTATGCATTTCAATTCATTTAACAATCACCATGATTCAATGGGAAAAGTATCCTTGTTATCATGATACCTATTTTGCACAGGAGGAAACAGACACTTAAAAATTTTCAGTAACTCTCTAAGTTCACAGGAAGTTGCAGAGCAAAACTTTGAACCCAGAAAGTCTAGGTCTAGAATCTGTGCAGTAAGCATTCTGCTATGTTGCCAAGCACAAGAATTTTGAGGGGAAAGAAGAAAGTACAAATAATCAATGAAACTCTTTAATCAATTCAGAAAACAATTTAATATGAATTCATTCTGCATCTAAATTGAGTCCTATTTCCTAAGCTTAAACTCCAAAAAAAAGATGTTTAGAGCTCTTTTTCTATTTTTTGTAAACTCTCATATATATATTTTCCTTTGGAAGCCAGTATTCCCCTAGTAACAAGTTCATTTTAAGGTGAAATATTTGAGACATAATCAAATTCTCCAGAGACATTCTCTGATTTGAATACAGATGTGGTTAACACTTTTTTCTGTGCCTTGTTATGTTCATAGGACATCTACAATCCCTAGGAAAAAAACACATCATCCATCCTCGATGTGGTATTCTGACATATGTTTTCTGTGTCTGTTTTAAGGTCCTAAAATACAAACTGTTATGAAGTGGGTTTTTGTCTATTAAATATTATGAACATGTCATCTCTTTGGCCTTGTTTAATATCTCAGTAAAGATGGAATATGAAATACAATTCATGATTTTTTCTAAATAAAAGTTTCCTTTCACCCAAAACTCTAATCCTGAAATAAAGGGGTAGTTTATATGATTGAACTCTAAATTCCGTATAGTGATTTTATTTTTTACTGCCATGTCATTAGCAAATATTTTCAAAAGAAAATCTTTTGAAAATTTCTGTTCATGTCCTTTGCCCACTTTTTCATAGGGTGTTTTTTTTTTCTTGTTGATTTTCCTGAGTTTTATATAGATTCTATTTATCAATCCTTTATGGGATGTGTAACATGCAAATATTTTCTCCCATTCTGTAGGTTGTCTATTTGCTCTCATGATAAGTATAATTGACTGTGCAGAAGTCCTTAAATTTGATCAGGTCCCATTTATTTATTTGTTGTTGCTCTGATTGCCTTTGGGGTCTTCTTCATAAATTCTTTGCCTAGGCCAACATCTTTAAGAGTTTGTCCACCATTTTCTTCTAGAATTATTATAATTTCACACCTTAGGTTTAAGTCTGTTATCCACCGTAAGTTGATTTTTGTGAGCTGAAAGGTGCAGGTCCTATTTCAGTCTTCTATATGTGGCTATCCAATTTTCCCAGCACAGTTTATTGAATAAGAATTCTTTTCCCCAGTGTATGTTTTTGTCTGCTTTGTTAAAGATAAGATGGCTATATGAGGATGATTTTAAATCTGGGTTCTCAGTTCTATTACATTGGTCTATGTCTCTGTTCTTGTGCCAATCCCATGCTGTTTTAGTTCCTATAGCCTTGTAGTATAGCTTGAAGTCTAGTAAATTGATGCCTCCCAATTTGTTCTTTTTGCTTAAGATTGCTTTGGCTATGTGAGGTCTTCTTTGGTTTCTTATGAAGAGTAGAATTATTTTTTCTAGATCTGAAAAAAGTGATGTTGTATTTAAATAGTGATTGCATTGAATCTATAGATCACTTTGGGTCATATAGACATTTTAACAATGTTGATTCTGCCAACCCATGGGCATGGTACAGTTTAACACCTGTTTACGTCTTTTGCTATTTCCTTCCTCAGTGTTTCATAGTTCTCCCTGTAGCGGTGTCTTGCCTCCTTAGTTAAATATATTCCTAGGTGTTTTACTTTCTTTGTTGCTATTGTGAATGGTATTGAGTTTGTTTGGTTCTCAGTTTGACTGTTGTTGGCATATAGGAAAACTACTAATTTCTATACATTGATTGTGTAAACTGAGACTTTGCTGAATTTGTTTATCAATTCCAGTACACTCATGGCAGAATCCTTGGAGTTTTCTAGATATGAAGATAGACTAACAGCCAGCAAACATATGACAAAATGCTCAACATCTCTAATCATCAGGGAAATGCAAATCAAAACCACAAGGAGATATCATTTAACTCCAGTGATAAATGGCCTTTATCAAAAAGTCCCCAAACAATAAATGTTGGTATGGATGTGGAGAGAGAGAAATACTCATACACTGCTGGTAGGACTGCAAACTGTACAACCTCTGTGGAAAGTAATATGGAGATACCTCAAAGAGCTACAAGTGGAACTACCATTTGATCCAGCAATCCCATTACTGGGCATCTACCCAAAGGAACAAAAGACATTCTATAAAAAAGGCATCTGCACTCAAATGTTTATAACAGCACAGTTCACAGTTGCAAAGATGTATAGACAACCCAAGTGCCCATTAATACATGAGTAGATTAATAAAATGTGATATATGTATACCATGGTGTTCCAGTCAGCCACAAAAAATATGGAGCTGTAGACCATTCTACTAAGTGAAGTATCCCAAGAATGGATAAACAAGCACCACATGTATTCACCATCAAATTGGTATTAACTGATCAACGCTCATGTGCCCATATAGTAGTAACAGTCACAGAGCTAAGATTTTGACATTATTTAATCCTAGGTACAATTTACAAAGCAGGTGCTGGTATTGGACCCTTTTTAGTGCAAATGAACACATTGAAGTTTCCTCCAGGTATGTGAGGACCTTGGATTAAAACCATGTTCTCTGATCTTCATGACCACCAAACAAAGCCTCACTAGGAAGGAGCTCAGTAAATAATATCAACTGGGCAACTGTATTTAAGAAAACATTCGCTTCTCCACTCTACACAAGAATGTAGATATTAAGTTATTAATCCAGAAACTATCTCGAAGACGTCCATATAGATAAAAAATAAAGTGCAGAACTGTATCATTTACCACTGTTTTTGTAAAAAAAGAAAATAACACTTGCTTTTGTACATGTATAAAAAGTCTCCATGAAGCTCCCTGAGAAACCAGTTATATAATTTTCACTGAGAATGAGAAGAGATGCCTTTTTCTTTTTGTCCTTTTGAGTCTTAAACCATGAGACTATATTTATGTTTTTTAATTTTTAAGGAAAAGAAGGAATAGAGTACAGGGATAATCACTAGTAGAAATTCTCTTTTGGCCTAGTCTTAGAGAGACCACTTCATCCAAATCTTATTCTCACAACAATTACAAGGTAAATTTCATTACTCTTTTTTGCAGAAAGCAAGACTTTGAGAAAGACTGAATTATTTAGGATCAAACAACCAATAAGTGATAGAGAATAAGCTGGGTCTGACTTCAAGGCTTATGCCTTTCTAATACCTTAGTTTATCAGATTACAGCTTTGTTTTAATGCAAGTAAAACAAAGTATAAATATTTTAGTTATAAACATTTTAAATTTGGTCAGTATTTTTGAACTAAACTCTTATTTTTTTAAAAAATAAACTGAGTGATCATTACATTGAATCAAACTGGTCAAAGACTTGATCAAGATGTGTGGGCACATTTCCCAGTGGAAAACCAACTATTTGAAAGGTGAAATCAAAATGTAATTAGGATTTTCTGTGGTCTACATAATTAACTTCATTTTTTCCCTAATTCAATGAGAAATTTGGATTAAAAATTACCTTAAAAATGATGTTTTATCCTGATTTCCAAATTTGCTTTTTATAACTTAATAGTTTATCCTTACTATATATTTGTAACATACACTTTTCTTCCAGAGAATGCTATTTTTTTAACCTCCAAAAACATCTTTGTTCTACACTCAACATTTTCCCTTATTTCTCCAGGAGAAAAAAAAAATGTAGACTTCATTGTTTGAGTTTAAAAAGATAAATTGTAATTATCAGAATTTTCCCAAGATGTAAATAAAGCAAACTGTCAACTTATATTTTAATGTGCTTGTGTGTGTGCATTTACCTTTTCAGTTTATCCTCTAACCAAAATTGAAACATTTTTATGATCGTTTTAATGAGGGCAGAGGACAGAGGCTTTACCTTTAGCTTCCAATATCTAATATTTAATCAAATTTGAACACATTATTATAAATGTTCTTTCTGCAGGGTAAAAGAAAGCTTTTGCTTATGAGTACTTAATGTAAGCAAGATACTAGGCCAGACAAATTAAAGGCAGAAGGGAGTAGAATTGAAGGAATGGAAAACCTTTAAAAATGTTCCTGCCTTGTTAGATTGAAAGTAATATATGTGTCAATTATCTTTCTCTCTCTCAACAAACCTGCTTTTTCTACTGAGATATGGTGGGGTTTTTTGTTTTGTTTTTTTGAGAATCAAAACAACAATTCTATCAGTTTCCAGGTAGAAAAAAGATATGGACTGTTTTCTGATAAGGGATATTTTGAAATCTGAACATGGTTCATCAAAAATAGAACTAGAAATCAGAAACACTCATGAAAATAAAAGGATCGATCCTTTCTGAAGTCCAGTAAATGTTAGTGGCAGAAGCAAAGTTTTTTATTTTTCCCTTAAGAATTTTTTCTTTGATAAAAGGGAGGCTTTCTTGGTAATGGCTTTAAAAGAATTTTTTTCTTCTAGGAAAAATTGAAAGTATAATGTATTCAATATGAACCTATTAAATGTAAGGCAGATTATAAACAGGCAAGGGAAACAGTCTTTTTGAAAGACAATGATTTATTTTGGATACATTTGAAATATTCTTTGAAGTTATTTCTATTTTTGTTTTTGATAGTCTCACATTTCTTTCAATCTAAATCTATACGTTTTGTGGCTACTTTCAGATTTTCGTTTTCTATTCATGTCATATACCAGATTAACATTAAACAAGAATTTTCTCTTAAACATTTCAATAGCATTTAGGCCTGGTTGAAAACATTCTATTAAAGAAATCAGTTTAATTCAAAACTCCTAAATAGATATTCTTCATTATCCCTGAAAAAAGTTCTTTAGACGTACATTTTCGGTGGTTAAAGTAGTAGTACAATTTAGTGGAATCAGTTATTCACAAATTTTAAAATTTAACTCTTGTTACAATCTAACTTTGATTCTTTTTAAAATGAGAATCGGAATAAAAAGTATAGATAGATCGTCCAACAAAATCTTGAATGTGGTGCTGTGAATACTAGGCAGTTTGAAATGTTTCTCCAAATTGCTCCCTTTTCATTCACTTTTAAAATTACTTTTGAAAAACAGAAGTAACTTAGGAAAAATCTTCCTAAAACTTCTAAAAATACCACAAATAAAGCCAAACCTTTTGATTATCATGCCCTATCACACACTACCTCTGCCTCCTCCCAACGGTAACTGCAGTTACTTCAGTGTGCACACATAAGAGAGATATCTATGCATTTATATACATTCCTATGTACACATAAAAAACTTTTGTAAGGTTTTTACATTAATATTCAATACATTCCTACTAAACTTTTATTTTTTAATCATGTTTTGGAGCGCTTCCTATTTAGACATATATTCTTCTGAATGCTATGGCAAAATTGTCAAACCTTAATGAATATAAATTTAATGTCTTAGAACAGTTTAATATATAATGCTATAACATCTAGATCATAATATAAAAAGTGTGTGGATGTATTAATGTTTCTCTTGCATATTTGCCAAAGAAATTAAAAATAAGAAATGGAGCAACTAGAATGCTCATATACTGCCTGGTAGAAATGTAAATTGACATAACCTCTTTGGAAAACAGTTTAATTTCTTAAAACGTTAAATATACATTATGCCATTCATTTCACTCTTAGGAATTTACTCAAGGAAAATGAAAACATGTTCCCTCAAAGACGTGTACATGAAACTTTATAGCAGCATTATACTTATTAACCAATACTAGAAAGAACTCATAAGTAGGTATGTGAATAAACTGAGTGCTATATTCATAAGGTGGAATAACTCAGTGATATCAAGCAATGACTAAATGCCACAACACAGGTGAATTTTAAAATCATTGGAAAGAGCCAGACAAAAATTGTGCATGCTACTTCATTCCATTTTTGTAAAATTCAAATGCAAATTAACCTATACCTGGCAGAGAGCAGGTCAGTCATTGAAGGGTGATGAGGTGGACAGAACTGACTTAAGAATACAAAGAGACTTTTGGGGGTGATAGAAATGTTCACTGTTTTGTGGTGATGATTTCACTAGCATATGTATGTCAAAATTCATCAAATTGTAAAACATATACAGTTTAATGTAGTCAATTATACCTCAAGGTTGTAAAAGACAAGAGAATGCTGTATACATCAATAAATATAAAAAATACATGAACAAAGTTCTCAAAATCCCAAAACGATATAGAAAACTTAAATAGATTATTAATGAAATTGAAACATTAAAAAATCTACCCTTAAGAAAAGTAAAAGAAAATTACTTTTCTATCATTGCAATGAAAAATTACCACAAACTTACTGACTTAACACAAACTTATTTTATAGTTCTATAGGCCAGAGGTGAATAGGTCTCATAGGGCTAAAATCGAGGTGTCAGAAAGCCTACACTTTCTTTCTGGAAGCCTTAGGACAAAATTTATTCCTTGCTCATCCTTTTTGCAGAATTCAGTTTTTCACGGTTGTATTATGGAGGTCCTTGTTTGTTTGACAGTTGTAATCACAGAATCATCATTAGCTTCCAGATGCTGTTCACATTTTTTGGTTCTCGACTTCCTTCCTCTACCTTAGAAGTCATAAAAGGTGGGTCAAGTCATACTCAAGTCATCTTCTATTTAGTTGTTTCTAACTTCTAGCAATTATGAATAAAGGTACTATAAATGTTCAGGTAATTAGAATAAATACTGAAGAGTGTGATTGCTGCATTATATGGTAAGAGTATGTTTGGTTTTGTAAGAAATTGCCAAATTGGCTTCCAATATGAACATACCATTTTGCATTCTCACCAGCAATAATGAGACATCTTACAATGTTGAAAAAAAGGGATTAATTTTCAAAAAATGTATTTAGCTTCCAAATCCCAAACAACAAATAGTGTTTTTATTTTTTGTTTCAAAGTATTAAGGGGGTACAGATGTTTTTGATACATGGCTTGAGTCAGGGCTATAAATGTGCCCATCATTCAAATAGTGTTCATTATACCCGTTAGGTGAGTTTTTGCCCTTCCCTTCCTCTCCCCTCCTTCCTGAAATGTGCCCATCACTCAAATAGTGTTCATTATACCTACTAGGTGGGTTTTGGCCCTTCCCTTTCTCTCCCCTCACTTCTGCTTGATTTCCAGTAACTTTTACTTTCCTCTGTATACTTGTGTGCCCATTGGTTAGTTCCAGTTTATTAGAGAGCACATGTGGTGTGTGTTTTTCCATTTCTGGGATACTTCACTTAGAATAATGGTCTCCAGTTCCTTCCAAATTGCTGCAAAGGCATTAATTCATCCTTTTATATGGTCGAGTAGTACTCCATGGTATACATTTCGTTAATTCACTCATGAATTCATAGGCACTTGGGTTGATTCCACTACTTTGCAGTTGCGAATTGTGCTGCAATAAACATTTGAGTGCAGGTGTCTTTTTGATAAGATAACTTATTTTCCTTTGGGTAAATACCTAGTAGTGGAATTGCTAGATCAAATGGCAGGTCTACTTTAGTTCTTTGAGAAATCGCCATACTGTTTTCCATAGGGGTTGTACTAATTTGCAGTCCCACCAACAATGTATAAGCTCACAGATTTAGAGAAAATAATTCTGTGCTTCATTTGGAACTGGAAAAGAGCCCAAATAGCCAAAACAATCCTAAGCAAAAAGAACAAAGCTGGAGGCACCACATTACCAGGCTTCAAACTATACTACAAGGTGGTTGTATCCAAAACAACATGGTATTGGCAACAAAAAAAGAGACATATACCGATGGAACAGAACAGGGAACCCAGATATTAAACCATCTACCTACAGCCAACTGATCTTTGACAAAGCACAAAACTACACACACTGAGGAAAATAAGCCATATTCAATGAATAATGCTAGGAAAATTGGATAGCCGCATGCAGAAGAATGAAACAGGACCCTTATCTCTTGCCACTCACAAAAGTTCAAGATGGATAAAAGACTTAAATGTAAGGCATGAAACCATAAGAATTCTAGAAGAAAATGTAGGAAAGACTCTTCTAGACATTGGTCTAGGGAAAGGATTTATGACTAAGATCTCAATGGCAATTACAACAGCAACAAAAATAAATAAATGGGACTTGATTAAATTAAAAAGCTTCTGCACAGCTTAAGGAAATAACAAATAGACAACTTACTGAATGGGATGAAATATCCACAATCCACATATCTGATGAAGGACTAAGAATCTACAAGGAACTCAAATCAGCAAGAAAAAAATTAACACCAAAGTGAGTAAAAGACATGAACAGAAGTTTTTCAAAAGAAGATAGACGAATGGCCAAGAAACATATAAAAAAAATGCCCATCATCACTAATCATCAGGGAAATGCAAATTAAAACAATGAAATATCACCTCACTCCTGTTAGAATAGCTTTTATTAAAAAGTTCAAAAACAATAGATGCTGGTGTAGATGCAGAGAGAAAGGCATGCATAACAAATAGTTTTCATAGATAATGAAATCTATCCAAGGTGTTTTCTATAGATACTAGTCACATGAAAAAGGTGCAATATTATTGGTGGCTGGCTAACGGGTAGTTTACAAAGACAGAAAAATTTTCCAAAATAAAAATATATGAACTTTTAATAAAAGTTTTCATAATGAATGATAATTAACATAACTTTAATTATAAATACTTTGTTCCTTCCAAGGTGAAGTCAATACTCTACCTATACAACATTTTTGTTGTTATATCTATATAAATATCTTTAGTTTATACCTCTTTTTGTTTCATACTTAAAATTGACTTGTTTTGTGATTGGTAAATGAGATTTTAGCATGTGTATAGCTTGATTTAAGAATAAAAAATATTTGTGGTCTGCTATTCAGGTACTCTGACTGCTTATACAGGTTCTGCTCAAATAAAAAAAAAAAGCCATATCACGTGGTGCATTTCAACACAGCTTTAGGAGTAAGTGGGAAATTATTTGTTGTAGTAAATATAGTATATTGATGTAGTGAATTCCTTGATACTATTTATTTTTTAAATGATTATTTTAAAAGTGATTGACTAGTAGATTTATGTTCTGTTCATTTTCTATAGATTCCACAACTTTCCTCCTATTTTCTTGTAAATTATCAATTTCTTGTGAATGCTCCTTGTTTTTTGGTGACTGAACTGAGTAATTGTCTGTCTCTCTGAAGTCAATAAGTTATTTGAAACTAGGAAATTCATCAGGATTTGGGGTCTAGAATCAGATATCCAGGATTCAAATATTGGTTCTACAGCACACTTTAAGAAAATCACTTCCAAAATCTTGCGAAGTTCCATTTTCCTCAGCTGTAAAATGTGAACACTTCTCTCGCAGTTTCCTGTGGCTCTAGATTACCCTGGAGTATCTATCTTGCTCATTGGCACACTAAGGGTATATAAATGCTGATTGTTCTTGCTGTAACTATGGCATAGTGTCTGTCACATAGTGCATAGTTGATAAATGAATAAAGGAACATATGGAAAGAAGCAGAAACAGTCATTATTGCAAAAAAAAATCTTTGTTATATTTGAATGAAAACACTCTAGTAAAGATTTTCTTTGATCTTCTTTTTTACAAAGTAAATGAATAGACAGAGCTGGTAGTTTTCATCTGATGGAAAATACCGTTGCTGTGATTTCATCAATTTTCCTCAAAATTTTCACTATGTATACTTTTTTTTTTTAGTGAGTTCCCTTGTGCATATTTGCTGGTATTTCCTTCACACATTGGAACATTTGAGTCAACTCAGACAAACTCTGTCCACATAAAATATCAATGTAAACTGTATTGAAAGTGCAATTTAGTTCCTGAATTGGGCATGTAAAGTACACCCTCATATCCCACATAAAAGTTTTGAAGATGTAGACCATCTTCTTTGATGGCAAGAAACCCTCTGTCACTCACCCATACCACATCTTGAACCTCATTTGCAGTGTGGAAAATAAGCTCCAATTGTGCCATATCCCAAATTTCCTATCCTTTGAGGGCCCTGGCAAAAAGATTTTATCCTTTGCTGCTCATGTGATAATACTTCATGATTTCATTGAAGTTACCTCATAAAATATAATGATAAACAGAAGGGTTACCCTTTTTTCTAGTAGGAATGCTTTATTAAAAGAAGTATAATTTCCCTTGTGGTTTGGAGTACCATATGGCTTTTTCCCCCACTGCCTTTTGACTTTTTTTTTCTTCAGACAATAAAGATTAGATTTATCCTTTAAGGTTTAAGAGACCCCAAAACTTATCACAGCTTTCAGCATTAGGCCACAACACATAGCTAACATAATGTACCCACTCTGAGGAAAGCTGAGATAAAATGGCAGTGTTAACAGGTTCTAAGAGCTGTCATGAGCATTAAATCAGAGTGTGGGTTGTTTAACATCAGGGTTTGTCTTTTTTTTTTTTTTCCTTAAATAGATTCACTAACTGTAATAGATTGAGTTATTTATATATTTGTAAAAGCACAGTTTGACTATATTTCAAAAGCCACAAAATGCTCGAACCCCAGTTTGGCTATCAACATAAATGGAACATACTGGCTTTTCTGGTGCATCTTACTCAAACTCAAAAGACATATTTCTCCTATTGCTTTTAAAACAAGGTTTAGCAGAAGCATTCCATACCCTTTAGGGCCAGAATATCTAAATAAATTTTTTTAAATATCTGCTGTGATTTGTGACTAACACACTTTAACCTTAACCACATGTATCTATTTATGAAGTTTATTAAAATTCTTACCATTAGAAACCTGAGTTAGCTAAATCAGGAGGCCCTCAAACATTCACTCAATGTAGCATGATGATGTGGTGAGGGGAGGCTAGGTTGCAACATCTTATTTCATATGTTGAATTTCTGCTATACTATGCCCTACCTCTCATTGTGTCATTAGACTCATTTCTCTGCTTTCTCAGGAAGTTTTGTATACCTCTTGACAGCTGATGCCAGACTGTGGTTCGTTCTTGGACACTGGTGCTCATGTTGTATTATCTAGTTATCATCTTTGCTCTGCTTTGGCTCTTAATGATACTCATTAAATCTTAAAAGCTACTTGAAAGACACATCTTTGTGCAATTGTCAAATCTTTGAACTTTCATTGACTGTACTTAAACTATGCCTCACACCTTCTCTTGGTAGGTTAGTACACTCTAAGTCAAAGCCAGTACAAAAGAATGCCCTAGCACAGGATTTTTTTTTTTTTTGTCTTTTTGTTTTTTATATGGTGTCACTATTTCTATGAGCCCTTGAAACTAATTAGCCAGCAACAACATGGAAGCAAACATTATGGATTACAAATTTACTCAAGAAATTCAGTCTTAAAATATTTGAAGGCTGTATTACATAGTTACCGAATATCTTTGTATAATTTTATTTGATAGAGTGACTATTTTACTTCTGTCTGAGATGTTCTTATATTGCTCTTCTCTTAAACATACTTCATGTTTCATTCTAACATTTAATCACAATTTTTAAACAAAACCATTTGAAAGTAAATATGCAAAATAGCTATATAAGGAAAATATATATTCTGTGTATGTGTGCATATATGTTTATATCTATTCTATATATCGCCATTTGGAACATAGAAACATTTCTTTGTCCAACTTCCATGCTAATATGACTTTCATTATTCCCATGTTTGGTAAGTCAATGAAAGGCTTAAATTTTCTCCATGTATAAATATTTTATATTAGAGAAGTTTCCTATCAAAGAAGAATATATGAGCATAGCACTGGTTTAGGAATATAGTCCATGGTAGGAAACCAATAAATGGTTAAAATTAAACCATTGTATATGTACAAATATACTGCACATGAACTCTGCAAATCTTACTTTGAGGTTTATGTAAAATGCACAGAGAAACAGGACATGGAACAAAAAATACTAGAAAAAAAATTGTATAAGAATTAAATACTCTAAGAATTCCTCAGACAATAAATGGAAAATTTGACCTTTTTATTTTAAAATTTTAACTTTCAAGGAAATGTTTATTATGCTAATATTTAATAATCTATCCATTTTTAACATTAAATTTATGTCAAATATTGAACTAAGTGAACAGTAGAGACATTCAGAAATGTCCTTTTAATATAAATATTTTATGTTAGATAAAACATAGCATATTTAATATTTAACATAAAATTAATGTTCTGATGTTAATTCTAAAATTAAGAATAGCCTAACTTTATAGAAAATAGTTCGTTTTCTCTCTCTGGGTCTTAATTTTCATATACATAAAATATGATATATGACTTTAAAGTAATTTCTATTTTTAATTTTTTACAATTCTATGGCTCTGAGTTCTATTCTTTCCCCCCCCAAGACAGGATTTCCTAGGGCAGTGTATCACTGACTTGTTTCCTGAAACACCAAGGATAGGAAAGAATAAATGTTCTAAAAAACAAATCTCAAGAGACCAAAGGAATACAAGGACAATGCAAGACAATTATTTTCTCTCTCTCTTAAAATTTTCATTGGGCCAGATGCCCAATTTCCTTTTAACAGCCTGATTCTTTAAAATCTTAAATAAGAGCTCCTATGGCATCATAGCCTAGAGTCTGGCACTTGGCTTCTAGTACCAGTTCTGGCTGTGTAATTCCCAACATGTCTTTAAACTGCTAAGGCATCCTATTTCCTCATTTTCAGTAAGAAAAGGTAGGATGAGATCAACTATACAATTCATTTGACCTTGGAATTCCAGGCTGAACTGTGAGAAAATAAACTTCTGCTGTTCAAGGCATCAAGTCTGTGGTATTTTGTTATAGTAGTCTTAACTAATACAGAACTCATAGTTTGTATCATTTGTTATTTATACATACTGTTTCTTAAAACTACTTGCATTTTTCCGCATACATAGCTTGTCTTCACAACAAATTCATACTATCTTCAAAGGCAGGAGCTCACTCTGTGCTTTGTTACCTCATTAGCAATGTACAGCACTATAAGACACATAGCTAAAACTTAAACATTATTAAATCAGTTGGAGTAACATTTATCTGACAGGTAAAGAGTTTAATTCACAGAAGAGAGAGGTGAAATTCTTATATTCTTCTCATGGCATGTATGTATATACATACACATATATTCCCTATTCATATACTTTAATTGGACACGAGAAAGGAAAATCAATAAAAGTCAATATCAGACATTCATACTCTAATACGTATGTGTCAAAGACATTCATCTACACCCATTACCTTATTACACAATGAAGATGAAGGAAGCAACAAAAGAAATCTCATCCTAGAAATTTTCATTGGTTTTGCTCCTTAGTTCCAACAAGATTTCAGAGTATGTTAGGGTCTACAGAACAAAAGAGTATCAGCCTTTTAACCCCTGGAGTGCTATTTATTTTAGTGGAAGTATCATTCTCAAGAAAAGTCTGAGAAAACTATATCAGTCTGGTAATAACATGTTACCGAAAAAAAGTAAGTTTTGCGCTATCACTAACAAAATGGAAAACACGTTGAGTTCCTCAAGACTGAATCAAATAACTCTTTTAAAAATGTTGTATTAACTTGTTGACTTCAAGACAAAGTAACATTAACTGGTATTGGCTACCTAAAACACTTTAAGTTCTTTATTATAGCAGTAATATTAATGATTGGAACTGACTTTATTTGAGCCAAATATTAAATGAGTTAGCAATAATAGTGCTACTGATTTAATCCCAAGCTTAAGTTACACAACCATGGCCGGCTAAAAAGGCACTGCATGCATACGATAGAGTACAGTAGGTACAAGAAAGAGTGGTCAAATTTAGGTATCAAGAAATACTCCCTCCATGGGTTTATATTGCATCTTGTAAAATTAGAAAGCATGCTGTTAAAAATTAGAGGACGGTTCAACACAGTAAATGTCTTATAGTCTTTATATACCAACCAAAGTATTATGGCACCAAGAAGGGCAGCATAGAAACAGCAAGGAATTAAGGACCAGTGCCACCACTACATAGGAGCTTGGGGCAGGAGTTCAGAGACAGTGTTTCTTAAAACCCTGGCTTTGCCATGTACTATGATGGCAAACTTAGTCAACATCTTTGTGCTTCAGTTTCCTCATATGTTAAATGCTTTTTTAAGGAATTCAATGATCTTATATTTTTATGTAATTAGACGAGAGTAGTTGGTTAATCAGAACCTGTGCTTATCAAAGAGAAAAACTACTCTGGGACACAGAGGAGGAAGGTACAGTAAGATATCAAACATTTCACTCTTTTGCTGAGGCAATTCTATTCAAATATTGGTTAGTATAGAGTACTTATTTTTCTTTCTACTAAAAATAATCCATGTTAGATTTTAAACTTAATGCAAGGTTCTCAGGATAGTTGTCTGTTCTCCTTAGCTGTAAGTATTTCTTTGTTGGAAAAGATAAAGAATCACAGCACTCAGCAAGTTCTGGAGAGATGCCAATTGTCAGTACAAAGGAATTGCCAGTCAAATAAGATCAGGTCTGTATAGTAGATATTTACTTAATTGATTGACTATATTTACTAAAAAGCGTATTTAGGTAGAATTTTATCGTAGGGTTATTTGGGCTTTTGCTTATTTTCTGAAGTCTTAGATTAATGAATTCATCAGATATTTTAAACTGAAATTAACTAAATTTAATACAAGCAAATGCAGGGAATTGTTCCTGTTTGGAAATTTTAGTTGTGCTCCAAAACTAAAATCAATAATCATGAAGTAACTTCACAGAATGGCAAACTGTCAGAATGCCTCATCTAGGATTACTTAAAGAGTGGCCATCCTAGGCCTTCTCACACTGCTCTATCAGTTACTTTCCTTCAGCCTCTATAAAGCAGAGACTAAGCAAGATAGGCTCCACGTAAAAACAACCCAAGAGCGTTGTGTTAAATGTGTTACATGCCCTGGCAGCAAGACTGTAAGGCCACAGTGCAACTACTGCCAAGGGCTGATAGCAATACATGGTCAGAACTCTTGAGGGAGTCTGTCAGTTGCAGGGGCATGCAGACTGATAGGCTGGTGGCAGGCCATAGTGGAACAAGGACAGACACGCGATAATTTTAGACAAATGAAGAAAGGCAGTGAAATAATGAACTTTAGAGATGGAGACAGGTTCAAAATTAGAAGATAGTAATGTCCATGCTGTCTGAGGCTCCATCGAGAGGAGTAGCTGTGACAGACAAAATAGGGAAATATAATTCTTCCAACATGGAAAGTCGTTAAGCGGTTCAATTTCTCTCTAGGTACCATGGATTACACTTTTTAAAATTTAATATGACCCAGAAGTTACTCAGGAGCATTCTCACATCCAACTGTAACAGGCTAGGTTGTTTGAAGTATAATAAAACCTCACGCTGAGAAGAATTCAATAAACTGAACAATTTTTAAAAAATCTCTTTGGAAGGCTCAGGAAATCATCTATGTAAGGAGGATATGTTGGCTTGAGAAGAAAAGCCAGGAAAGGTTAACTCAAAATTTGTGGCCACTTTTTCTGCTTAAGCAAATGCTAATTCCAAAAGTGAAATTGATGGCAGAAAAGATAATTAATTCAGTGGTCTCATAGAACTGGGGAAGAAAGTCCGGAGTCTGAGTAGGGTGGGATTCCAGTCAAAATGTTAGGCTTCTGGTGGGAGCCCCAAAGGACTCCAACCCAGGAACAAGAGTGAAGCAGGAATAAACTAGTAATAAACTAGGAATAGAGGCAGCATCTAACCATCTCAGTCTGATTCGACTGAGGATAATTTAGCTCTAGATGAGTTTCAAACCATAAGCAAAAGTCAATTTTCTCTAAAAGAAAATAACATTGATCGTTCTTGACAGGGAGTTACACATTTTATTAGTCTATCCTCTCTTTTTGATATTTTGGTTCTGTTTCATAGATTGCCGCCTTTATTTCTTTTACATTTTTTTATTTTTAACTTCTTGGAATACTTAGATCACTGATTTTTATTCTTTTTCCTTTTGTCATATAAGGCTAAAATCTTCTCTTGAAGCACAGTTTAAGTATAAATTCTGAGTGAAAGTTTGAATTAACTATTTTTGTCTATATTAAATCAATTTCCTCATATAGATCAAGGTAGTAGGATCTTTTTTATTTGATATTTGATCTGGCTGAGTGTGGAGAAAGATATATAAAAATTCCCTTCAAAATTTCTCTATATCTCTTGATTTCTTTTTTGTCAGTTTTTGTTTCACATATTTTGCTGTGGAATTACTCTACCAAAACTTTCTTAGCAGCTATGTTGTCATTGAACATTTGCTTCTGCTCGTAATAAAGTGACCCTCTTTGCATCAGTGACTGTTCTGTGCCTTCAGTAACTATTTTAACATGAGTATCATAACTGCTACTTTCTAATATTATTAAAGCATTTGCTTGGTATATTGGTCAAGGCTCCTGCATTTGCAAATCCCTAATAAGTCCTTTCCACATGGATCCCAGAGGCAAAGCCTGATGGTAGAGACTGATAATGAAGGGGAAGAGCACTCCTGGGCTTGTGTCACATCATATGCTCCACCAGGTCTGAGCATTTAGGATTGAGGGGTGAGGGAAGGGGATGGGAAAGCTCACTGGGGAGTTAATAGGTACAATAGCACATAACACCTGATATGAATTTCACCATGTTTTCCTTCAATTTTTAATGCCTTTGGTTTTAGATGTGTTTCTTAAGGATAGCATATATTAATACTTGGTTTTATTTATGTAATCCAATTGGAAAGTTTTTTCTTTTTTAAGAGATGTCTATCTCATACAACCTTTTACTTTAGCCAGGCATATCTACCTTAATGCTGTCTTTTCATTATATAAAACATTAAGTGTGATATTTTTGAACTTTTAGCTTTTTTGTTGGTTTTCTTTTGCTTTTCCAAATTTTTTATTTTCTACTTTTTCTTTTCCTCCTTCTTTTCTCTGTAGAAAAGTAAACAGTATAGGCTCCTTTTTTAGCTGCTGTGGTGGATACATTTCTATCTTTAATATGCTTGAATCTATGTCTCAATTCATCAATTTCAGAAATAAACCCATCTTTTTGCTGCCTCCTATAAAAGAGAAATTATCAGGTTCTACTTTTTTTCATCCCCACACTTGTTTATATTTTAATTGATCTTTTTATTCCACTAAAACATAAATGCCATAAGAACAGAAATAACTCAAAACTTATGTTAAATACCTATGTTGTATGATTGCCAATAAAGAAAAAAAACGTCAGGAAGCATATATAATATACTGATATCAATTGTTTCCTCTGGGAAGAGGGAGATGCCTGCCAGGTAGGGTAGAGGAAAAAAATGGGATTTTAGTCTATTTGTAAATTTAACTTTTTAGTACAACTAGTTAAAATTAATTTTTAAAAAGTATATTATAACTTTATTTTTAACTTTAACTGCAGAGAATTTATAACATTATTTTGTATCTTCTCTGTGGATGTGAGATCCCCTGACACTTTTTTCTTAAAACTGTTTTTTAAAATCAATTTTAGGTTCATGAAAAATTAAAAGAATTTTAGGTTCAGCAAAATGAAAAGCAAGGTAAAGAAATTTTCCATATCTCCCCTCCTTCCACACATACACAACATCCACAATTATCTCCATCCTCCATCAGCAATACATTGTTAAAATTGATAAACCTACATTGACAAATCATAATCACCCAAACTCCATAGCTATTTACATGAGGGTTTACTCTTGGTTTTGTATAGTCTACGGGTTTGGACAAATGTATAATGATATGTATCCATCGTTACAGTATCATGCAGAGTATTTTTACTGTTCTAAAACTCCTCTGTACTCTGTCTAGTCATCCCTACTCTCACCCCAATTTCTGGTAATAAACAGATCATTTTACTATCTTCATGGTTTTACCTTTTCTATTAATAGAATGTCATATAATTGAAATAATGAGTACGTAGCCTTTTCAGATGGTTTCTTTCACTTAGTAATATGCATTTAAGGTTCCTCCATGTTTTTTTGTGACCTGATAGCTCACTTCTTTTTAGCACCGAATAATATTTCATTGTCTAGATGTATCAGAGATTATCTATTGCCCTACTAAAAGACATGTTGGTTATTTTCAAGTTTTGGCAATTATAAATGTGCCATATACATTTCTGTGAAGGTTTTTGTGCAGACATAAGTTTTCAACTTTTTAAGGTAAATACCAAAGAGCATGATTGCTAGATTATATTATAAGATTATCTTTAGTTTTCAAAGACACTATCAAAACTCTCTTCTAAACTAGCTGTACTATTTTTCATTCCCATCAGGAATAAATGAGAGTTCCTTTTGCTCCACAATCCTTGCCTATATTTGGTGTTCTCAGTGTTTTGGGTTTTGACCATTCCAACAGGTATAGTGGTACGTCATTGTTTTTAATTTGCGTTTTCCTGATGATATGATATGGAGCATCTTTTCATGGGTTTATTTACCATCTGTATATATTCTTTGGTGAGATATCTGTTAAGGTCTTTGGCTCATTTTTTAATCAGGTTGCTTGTTGTTTTACTGTTGAATTTTAAGGGTTCTTTGTGTATTTTGGATAACAGTCCCTTATCAGATATGCCTTTTGCAAATATTTTCTCCCAAATATTTTCATCCTCTTGATGGTGTGTTTTGCAAAACAGAAGTTTTTTTAATTTTAATGAACTTTCTTTCATGGATCTTGCCTTTGGTATTGAATCTAAAAAGTCCTATTGATACCTAAGGTTACTTAAGTTTTACCTATGATATCTCCTAGGAATTTTATAGTTTTGTATTTACATTTAAATCTATAATCCATTTTGAGTTAATTCTTGTGAAGAGTGTAAGATTTGTGTAGACAACATATAGTTGGGTCTTATTTCTTAATCCACTCTGAAAATGTCTGGATTTTTTGAGGGGGGGTCTTATTTTTTTTATTAAATTTAAGCATATTATGTGTGTACAAATGTTTATGTTACATATATTGCCTTTGCCCCACTTGAGGCAGAGCTTCAAGTGTGTCTATCCCCCAGACGGTGCACACCACACCCATTAGGTGTGAATATAGCCTCCCCTTCCTCCTCCCACCTGTCTGACACCCAGTGAATGTTACTACTATATGTGTACATAAGTGCTGATCAATTAATACCCAATTTGATGGTGCATGCATGTGGTGCTTGTTTTTCCATTCTTGTGATACTTCACTTAGTAGGAGAATGGGCTCCGGCTCCATCCAGTATAATACAAGAGGAGCCAGATCACCTAATCAGCACATTTAGACCATTGATATCCAAAGTGATTATTGATATAGTTGAATTAATATCTACCATATTTTTTACTGTTTTCTGTTTGCTGTCCTTGTTATTGATTCCTATTTTTGTCTTCCATTCTTTTCCTGCCTTTGGTGGTTTTAATTGAGCATTTTATATGATTGCATTTTCTCTCCTTCCTAGTATATCAGTTATACTTCTCAATTTTTTAGTGATTGCTATAGAATTTGCAATATGTTTATATTATTTTTACTTATTCCTTTTTTGATGATTTTCCTTTCTTTGTGTAGATACAAGTTTCAAACCTACATAATTTTCCTTTTCTCTAAAGAACTTTAAACATTTCTTGCAAGGCAGGTCTATTGGCCATGAGTTCTCTCAATTTTGTGTGTCTGAGAAAGTCTTTCATTACTCCTTCACTTTTAAAGGAAATGACACAAAGTACAGGATTCTAGGTTGGTGGGTTTCTTTCTCTCAACACTCCACTTCTTGCTTGCATTGTTTCTGATAAGTGAAATGTAATTCTTCTATTTCTCCATAGGCAAAGATGTGTTTTCCTCTGGATTCTTTCAAGATTTTGTTCTTTACCTTTGATTTTTCTGTAGCATGAGAATTATGTGCCTTGTAGGTTTTATTTTATTCTTTGACATTTATCCTCTGAATGTTCTCTGATCTTCTTGGATCTGTGGTTTGGTGGTCTTAGGGGAAATTCTCAGTCATTGTTTCAAATATTTCTTCTGCTCTTTTGTTTTTTTCTCTTCTAGTATTCCCATTATGTTTATGTTACACATTTTATAGTTGTCCCATAGTCCTTGGATATTCTGTTTTGGTTTTTTTTCAGTCTTCATTTTATTTGCCTTCTTAAATTAAACTAAAATTGGCCTGAGGATGTTGCTGTATTTTGAGTCCTTACATAACACACTGCAACCTAACTTAGTATAAAAAATAACTGAAAGCCTAACTAGGAGTATATTTTTGTAACAAATAGCCAAGTCTCAGCCAATCACAGCAGCTGAGCTTCAGTAAATCACAGGTGGCCAATTGATCAGATCATAGCCAAATAAGGCAAATGCCAAGCTGTAACCAATCAAGCTGTTTCTGTATCTTTTCTCCTTTTTTTTTTTTTTTTTGGTCAAAAAATGCTGCCTTTTCACATTGCAAGCAGAGCTCTCTGAAGCTCTTGTTCTGAGAGCTGCCCAATTTCTGAATCATTCTTTGCTCAATTAAACACTGCTAAATTTGTGTAAAGATTTTAACAGTCTGTTTTCAAAGTTTCTATTGATATAACCTCAAGCTCATAGATCATTTCTTCAACTGTGTCCAGTCTGCTAATAAGCCTATCAAAGGCATTCTTCATTTCTGTCACAGTATTTTTTTATCTCTAGGTTTTCTTTTTGGTTCTTAGGATTTCCATCTCTCTGCTTAATTGCTCATTTGCATACTACTTTGTTCATTAAAGCCCTCAGCATATTATTCATAGTTGTTTTAAATTCTCTGATAATTCTAACATCCTAACTATGTCTGTTTCTGATGCTTGCTCTGTCTCTTCAAATTATGATTTTTGTTTTTGTATATGCCTTGAATTTTTTCTTGATAGCCAGACATAATGTACCAGGTAAAAGACACTACTATAAATAGGCCTTTAGTAATGTGGTGATAGTGTTGGGAAGGGGAAGACTTCTATAGTCCTATGATTAGGTCTCAGAATTTCAGTGAGTCTGTGACTCTGCATTGTGAACATCACAACTGTTTTTCAATTTTTTGCTCCCTTGTTAGCAGGGACAGAATGATTAGAGTGGGCTGGATGTGGGTCTTTTCCCTTACCTCAGGTCAGTTGGGCTCTGGTAATACACCAGCAAATTAGACTATGGTTAACTAGTTTCTCCTGAGGGCATGACACGTGAAGAAGAACAGAGGGCTCTGGCATATAACAAAATGGTTCCAAGGAGGCGGAGCAAGATGGCGGACGAGAAACATCGCCAGACAGAGTGTTTCGGCAGAAAAGACAGATTCTAGAAGAAATTAGAAGAAAGAAGCAAGCAGATGAGCATACATAGGACGAGGGTCGGAAGGAGTGGTACCGGCGACTACGGAAGACACCACGGGAGGAGGTTGTAGAGGAGAACTAGAAGAAGACACCTCCCGAGAAGCTTGGAGACCAGCGGGAAGGGTAGGTGGAGCGGTTAACTTGCCCCTCCCTTGCATCTCGGTCTGCTGGCAGGCTCCCCAGCGGTTGGAGAGACCTGCGGACACCAGCCCAGAGATGGCCACCGCCAGTGAGCCGTAAGCCTGTAGCAGACATGCCACTAGGCTCCCAACTCCCTCGGGGCACCTCCATGTGCAGAAACCCCAGCCCCACGGCAGGCACCATATTGCTACACTCTCCCCTCCCCCATCCCTATCCACGGCTGCCAAGAGAGACAATGTAGCCACCAGTCAGAGGCATCTCCAAGGAAAAGGAACTCACCTTTTGGGTCCCTACAGGTGACTGAGGGGTACTCAGACAGTGAGCTCCCTACCTGCCAGCCCTCCCAGAAGATGCTGGCCTGGTGATTCCATGAGAATGGGGCAGACCCTGAGGCTGAGAGACATCAACCCAGCTTGGGCTCCCCATGGGTGAATTAGGACTGGCACTCCTCTCCCTGGTGGGGTCAGGGATGGAACTCTGGGGCCCAGAGGTCAGACCTGCAGACCAGATCCCACGCACCCAGGTCTCACATTGCCTGGGGCACAGAAGGGATATTCATGAACAAGCCTACTAAGGTGTGGGTGCCTTCAGGGGCAGATCAGCGTGCTTGAGGGCAACCCTCCTCCTTAAGGGGGGCTGTGTGCCCAGCCCAGGCAGCAACCAGGCATAGGGAACCTCCTGGCCTGTGTCACAGCCAGGGGAGACCCACTGGCATGAGGTCTGGCCTACTGGCAGAGGCCAGAAGAAGCCGTGGAGTTGGGGAGAGTGGAAAGGAGTGAGGCCTGCTCCAGATGGCAGGTCTCAGACACCCCCACCCCCACACACAGACTTTGACTGAGTGGGGCCATTCCAGCTCCTCCATGACAGCATTTCCCAGAAGCAGAGAACAGAACTTTGAACCCTACTAACAGCATTTGTGGTGCTTGAGGGCAGGCTTACCCAACCCAGCTTCACCCAGACTCACTCCCAGACCAGCCTCACTGAGGTGGAGAATAAGGACACACCTGCGTCCCAGGGCCCCACCCACCACCTGAGCCACTAGAGTGCCTCTCCAGAGGAACAAGAGCTGGTTACAAGACCCAAAAACAACAGTGTAGCCTGCTCCTCTGAGCAATCACCACCTACTGACAGGAAGGACATTCAGCACACCCTTTTACGGCATCTACTAACTCATCATACAAGGTGTAGTTGAATCTCACCCACAAACACTACCTACTGGCTCAGAGGCTAAACAGGGCATGTAATTATCCAAATGAAAAAATAAAGGTAAGAAGCAACAACTGATCCAGATGGGAAGAAATCAGCAGAAGAACTCTGAAAAAATGAAGACCCAAATGGAAAGCACACCCGCAAAGAGGAACACCAGCCCCTGAGAAATGGATATCAACCAAAATCAGAACACTAAAAAGACAGAAAAATTTGAAACATGGATCTTAAGAAAATTCAATGACTTGCAAGAAAAGCTAGATAACTAACACAAAGAAAATGCCAAAAGATTCCAGGACCTGGAAGAAAAATTCACTAAAGAAATTGAAATAATAAAGAAAAATCAAACCAAACTCCTAGAAATGAAGAATCAATTCAAGGAACTATAAAAGACAGTGGAAGCCTCAAGAACAGAGTAGATCAAACAGAAGAAAGAATCTCAGAGATTGAAGATAATACCTTCCAATTAAATGAATCAGTCACAGAAATAGAGCAGAGAAAAAGAGAAAAGAGCAAAGCCTACAAGAAAGGTGGGACTATGTGAAGAAACCTAATATGATGGTTATAGGGTTATTAGAAGGGGAAGAAGAAAACACTCAAGGGTTGGATAAGCTATTTGAAGATATAATAGAGGAAAATTTCCCAGGCCTTGCTAAAAATCTCCATATACAAGTTCAAGAAGCTCAAAGGACCCTGAGGGGATTCAGTGCAAACAGGAACACGTCACGACATGCAGTCATCAGTCAGACCAAAAAATCAACAAAAGAGGCCCTTCTATGAGCTGTAAGGTGAAAGAAGCAAGTAACACACAAATGAAAGCCAATCTGAATAACGTTAGCCTTCTTTACTGAAACTTTACAAGCAAGGAGAGACTGGGGCCCCATTCTCACTCTCTAAAACAGAATAATGCCCAACCTAGAATCTTATTCCCTGCAAAACTAAGTTTTATATAGGAAGGAGAAATCAAGACATTCTCAGATAAGCAAAGAATGAGGGAATTAACGAAGAAAAGACCAGCCCTCCAAGAAGTGCTCCAAACTGTGTTACCCATGGATCAGCACAATAAAAACTCATAAATGTAAATTTACTCAAAAGCTAACGATCAAAGCCCAGATACCACAATGGCTCAAGAGAAAAAACAAAGCAACAAAGTTAAACCCAACATAATGAACACAAGTCGGCCCCACCTATCAGTTATCAGAATAAAGGTGAATGGATGGATCTTCCCACTCAAGAGACATAGGCTGGCTGAATGGATAAAAAAAAAATACAAGCCAAGTACCAGCTGCCTTTAGGAAACACATCTAACCTGCAAGGATGCAGTTAGATTAAAGATAAAGGGGTGGACAACAATATTTCAAGCAAACAGACACCAAAAAAAGCTGGCATGGCAGTGCTGATTACAGATAAGCTAGTTTTTAAATCAACAAAAGTAATAAAAGATTAAGAAGGTCAGTATAAAATGGTGAAGGGTACAGTTCAACGAGAAGACATGACATAATTCTAAATATATACGCCCCCAACCTAGGTGCACCCAGATTCATAAAGCAAACTATACATGATCTAAACAAATGGATAAACAACAACACCTAAGTAGTTGGAGACTTTAACACCCTGCTGACAATACAGGACAGATCCTCCAAACAGAAAATCAAAAAAGAAATAATGGACTTAAACAGAACTCTAGAATAAATGGGCCTAATTGACATTTACAGGACACTCTACCCACAAACCATTGATTATGCATTCTTCTCATCAGCTCATGAGATATTCTCTAAGATAGACCATATCCTAGGACACAAAGCATGTCTCAAACAATTTAAAAAAATAGAAATGATACCATGTACGTTTTCAGATCACAATGGAATAAAAGTAGAAATCAACCCTAACAGGAACTCTCATTTCTACACAAAGTCATGGAAACTAAACAACCTTCTGCTGAATGATCACTTCATAAACGAGCAAATCAAGATGGAAATAAAAAGATTCTTTGAACTAAATGACAAAGGAGACACAAGTTATCAAAACCTGTGGGACACAGCTAAAGCAGTCCTGAGAGGAAAGTTTATTTCCATAAATGCCTATATCCAAAATTTGAAAAGATCAGAAATAGACAACCTAATGAATCATCTCAAAGAGCTAGAAAAAGAACAGACTGACCCCAAGCCTAGCAGAAGAAGTGAAATCATTAAGATCAAATCAGAACTCAATGAAATTGACAACAGGGAAACTGTATGGAAGATTAATAAAACAAAAAGTTGGTTCTTTGAAAAAATAAACAAGATTGACACACCTTTGGCTAGACTAACAAAATCAGAAAAGAAAAATCTCTAATAAGCTCCATCAGGAACAATAAAGGAGAAATTACAACGGATGCCACGGAGATACAAAATATAATTTATGAATACAACAAAAACCTCTATGCACACAGTGGAAAATGTGGAGGCAATGGACAATTTCTTAGAAACAAACAGCCTCCCTAGGCTCAACCAGGAAGAAATAGAATTCCTGAACAGACCAGTATCAAGTACTGAAATTGAAACAGCAATAAAAAACCTTCCTAAAAACAAAAGTCCCAGACCAGATGGTTTCACACCCTAATTTTACCACACCTACAAAGAAGATTTGGTGCCTATCCTGCAGAAATTATTCCACAACATAGAGAAGGATGGAATCCTCCTCAACATGTTTTATGAAGTGAACATAACCCTGATACCAAAACCAGGAAAGGATGCAACAAAAAACAAAGCTACAGACCAATATCCCTTATGAATATAGATGCAAAAATTCTCAAAAAATCCTAGCCAATCGAATCCATGTGCTTGTCAAGAAAATAATCCACCACAACCAAGTGGGCTTCATCCCAGGGATGCAGGGATGGTTCAAAATACACAAATCTATAAATGTAATTCACCATATAAACAGAAGCAAAAACAAAGACCATATGATCCTCTCAATTGATGCAGAAAAAGCATTTGACAAAATTCAACACGCTTTTATGATAAGAATGCTCAACAAAATAGGCATAGATGGGGCTTATCTAAAAATGATATAAGCCATGTATGATAAACCCACAGCCAATATCATACTGAATGGGGAAAAATTGAAAACATTCCCACTAAGAACGGGAACAAGACAAAGTTGCCCACTATCTCCACTTCTATTCAACATACTGCTGGAACTCCTTGCTACAGCAGTCAGACAAGAGAGTGGAATTAAGGGCGTCCAAATGGGACCAGAAGTGATCAAACTCTCACTCTTTGCTGATGACATGATATTATACCTAGAAATCCCCAAGGATTCAACCAAGAGACTCCTTGAATTGATAAACAAATTTGGTTAAGTCTCAGGATACAAAATCAATACACAGAAATCAGAGGCATTAATATACGCCAACATCAGTAAAAGCGAGAACCAAATCAAAGACTCAATACCCTTCAAAATTGCAACAAAGAAAATAAAGTACCTATGAATATATTTAAGGAGGTAAAAACCTCTACATGGAGAACTATGAAACACTGAAGAAGGAAATAGCAGAGGATATAAACAGAAGAATTTACCATGCTCATGGGTCGGCACAATCAACATTGTTAAAATGTCTATACTACCCAAAGTGACCTACAGAGTCAATGCAATCCCTATTAAAATAGCATCATCATTTTTCAGAGATATAGAAAATATAATTTTATATTTCGTATGGAACCAGAGAAGACCCCATATAGCAAAATCAATCCTAGGCAATAAAAACAAAATGGGAGGTATCAATTTACCAGACTTCAAACTATACTACAAGTCTATAGTAATTAAAACTGCTTCGGATTGGCCGAAGAACAGGGACATTGACCAGTGGAACAGAACAGAGAACCCAGATATAAAACCATCCTCATATAGCCAACTAATCTTCGACAAAGCAGACAAAAAAATACACTTGGGAAAAGAATCCTTATTCAATAAATGGTGCTGGCAAAACTGGATAGCCACATGTAGAAGACTGAAACAAGACCCACACCTTTCACCTCTCACAAAAATCAACTCATGCTGTGTAACGGACTTGAAGCTTAGATTTGAAACTATTAGAATTCTAGAGGAAAACGTTGGAAATACTTTTCTAGACATTTGCTTAGGCAAAGAATTTATGAAGAAGACCCCAAAGGCAATCACAGCAGCAACAAAAATAAATAAAAGAGACATCATCAAATGAAAAAGCTGCTGCACAGCCAAAGAAACTGTCAAGAGAGCAAACAGACAACCCACAGAATGGGAGAAAATTTTCGCAAGCTACAAATCCGATAAAGGGCTAATGACTAGAATCTATTTAGACCTCAGGGTTGTTTGATTTTTCCTTGGTGATTTTCCTATCAAAAAGTGGGCAAAGGACATGAACAGAAATTTTTCAAAAGAAGACAGAATAATGGTCAACAAATATATAAAAAAATGCTCAACATCTCTAATCATCAGGGAAATGCAAATCAAAACTCTAATGAGATATCACTTATCTCCAGTAAGAATGGCCCTTATCAAAAAATCCTCAAGCAATAAATGTTGGCATGGATGCGGAGAGATAGGAACATTTCTACACTGCTGGTGGGACTGCA
>VBSM01003169.1:6008874-6022059 GCA_008086735.1 Cheirogaleus medius | reverse complement strand
TCTCAAGAATTGAAAAACAAGCACCACATGTACTCACCAGCAAATTGGTATTAAGGGATCAAGACCTAAGTGGACATATAGGAATAACATTTGTCGGGTGTTGGGCAGGTGGAAGGGGGGAGGAGGGGATGGGTATATACAAACATAATGAGTGAGATGTCCCATGTTTGGAGGATGGTCACGCTTGAAGCTCTGACTAGAGAGGGGAGGGGACCTGGGCAATATACGTAACCTTCATATTTGTACCCCCATCATATACTGAAATTAAATAAGTAAATAAGTAAATTTTAAAAATGGTTCCTTTTCCCCTCCCCCTGCTGGAAACCAGAGGAGATTTTCCTCCCTTTTTAACTTGAGAACCTAGTGGAGCTCCTGGTAGTAAATCTCATAATATTGTGGGCTTCCTCTACGCCCGGGTACCCCTGGAGTTTTTAGCTCTCAGATTTGTCTGCACTGAACCTCCAGCAATTTGTCAGTTACACTTCAGGTTTTCTTACCCTGGCGCTGGTTCCTGTGGAAGTTTTCACTTGTGAGTGTACTCTAGGAAGCCACGACTCCCTGTATTCACTTTTCTGCCTCTCCAGTCTCGAGGGCAGCACTTTGCTCTGCGTCTTGCCCTCTGTTATAGATCTGATAAGAGTTTTTGATTTTTCAGTCTGTTTAGCTCTTTACCTGTTCTTAGGACCAAGTGGAAACTTCTAAGCTCTTTCCGTGCAGAACTGAAAACCAGAGCCCCTCCTGCTATTTTTGTATTTGTAAATCTTTTTTTTTTTTTCTGTTGGATGTTCATAGTTTTAATTTGGTTTTGTTTTAATGTTCAGTAATGTCATCAGTATCTGTTGTGGTGTTTGTGGTTGACTGTTCATTTCATTTTTTAAATTTGATATACTGTGAGTCTTATCAATCTACTGGTATGTAATCTCTAGTGCCAAAAAATTCATTCTCTTATATATTTTTGTATCCATTTCTGTGTCATATTTTAATTTTTAATACATACTTCTTTGCATTAAAATTTTACTTCATTGCCTGCCTTTCATATGTAATTTTTATCATTTTTCTCTTCTCTGACTTTTTAGTTTTTGTACTTTTCCACTGAATTCTCACAGGTATTTTTTATTATATCGAAGAACAAAATTTCAACCGCTTAAGTGTTAAACATCTAATTGGCTTTTATTAGCAATTAATTGACTGGGACGCATCCAGTCTACAAAATAGAAAGGAATTCTGATGGGGTGAGGAGAGGGTTAGACTTTATAGGCAGAAAAGGCTGAAGAAACAAACCAGGAACACAAATTAAGTTGATCATTTCAAAATTACTTTCTTGATAGGGAATTGTTTTGGCTTAATGGGATTAAGTTGTTATTTGACTTCTGATTTTGGGGAGGATTAGATCTTATAAGTAAATAGATTAAGTTCTGATTTGGTGATGTGGAACCTTTGTGTGAGTGACTATTTTGGGTAGTGATCTCTTAAGGCCTAGTATAGGAACTCAGTCCACAAATCAATGGTGTCTTAGAAATTTTATTTAACTATCCTTTTCTGTCTTCATCAAGTTTACCTTTCAGGACATTCACTTTATTTTCACTTCGTGAGTCAGCATTTTGCTGCTTATATATATATATATATTTTTTTTTAATTTCTGGAATGGTTTTAATATTTTTCACGGTATGTTCAATTTGTATTACTAGCTATCATTTCATTTTCTACTGTCTTTGCAACCCCCCTTTTATTTTTATATAGGTGTGTCTGCTTTGTTTCATAAAGTCTGTATTTTAAAATTTCTTTTACAAAGTAGAAAGTTTTAAATCTAAAGTTGTCTGTAATTTTTAGACTATTCTTGAAAAGTATATTCTTTATAGGTGTTTGGTGTCTTATGTCTTTTTCCTTCAGTTTGCTTTGTGTATTGTTTTAAAATACTTTTTATGTAGAGAGCCTGTTTTTATTTATTTCTGAGTATCCTTTATTTTCTAATGGAGATGGTTATATCCAGACATGGGTGTGTAATAATGTGAGTGTGTTTAAGTCTTATCTTCATTTTTGGAAATACTTTATTGACATTTTCCTTAGAACTTGAGCAGGAAGGTAAGAACAGTTACCAAATCCTTCAGCATTAGGTTTGGTGACAAGACAACAGCCAGGGATAAAGAGAAAAAGCAAGAGTAGAAGGAAGGGAATATGATATTTAATAACTTGATGCTCCCAAAATGAATCTTATGCCATTAATTCTTTTGGTTCAATGTGAGAATCCTCTTGGAGATCAACTATGACACCACTTTTACTAGAACAATACCACTGGTAGGCTATCCTGGTTAAAAAAAAAAAAATGTTAGAGCTGATTCAAAGAAAACAAAATGGCATTGCTTCATTTTTCTTCATTCCATCATATTATGCCAATGTGTCACTCTAATGTCCTAGATTAGATCTTCTAGCTGTTCCAGTGGCTCTCAATCATAACTTAAGTCATTGACCAAGTTCGAGAAAATTTAATAGTACATAGGACCTTTCCAATATAATTGAAGATATGCTCTGCTCAAAAGATTAATGTCATCCTGTTTTAGGTTTGGATGTTTTTATTCATTTATTCACAACTTATTGTTATTTTTACACTCCTTCTTTACCATAAAGCTATTTTGCATGTATTTGAGGGAGGTATGCAATATAACCACCATATTTCTAGAAAACTGAATATTTATTTTCTTAGAATTCACAATTTCAGTAAACTTACAACTATATGTCCCTTAAGTTTTCTTTTAAATTTGCCTCAGACATGTCACCTTAAAATCCATAACCCATATTATATTAGAAAAGCCCCCTTTTCCCTCTTCTAGTAAAGATTATTGTTTTTGCTACATTTTACTCATTTTCCTCTAAAATACATTTAGGAAAGGATCAAATATTCCACCAATTATCCATTTCGTGCTCTTAAAAAGATTCAAGATATTATGAAGAAAGAACAGAATGAATTAAGTAAAAAAAAATTGTTAGAAAGTGAGGATTATGACAGAAATCCCATGACCAAGACTCCCTCATGATGAAAGATGCACAGGATTTACCACAGAGTAATACTTAATGGGTAAGATTTGTTATAGTGACACGTAAGAATACATTTCCTAATGTATTTTAGAGGAAATTCAAATACTCAGAACTTCAAATACAGTTGCCTTTTTCGTAGTGTGGTTTATTGTTTTATTGGGAAGCAGATTGTTATGCTATTGTTCTCTGCCTATGCATCTTAAGAAAGGAAGACCAATGCAGGTCTAATGGCTTTAAACTCTGTAAAAGATTGACTAATAAAGAAATAGACACTATGACACTGAGAAAATTTAAAATACATAAATAATCACTAAACCAGTTCTGAGACTAGACTTCAAGAGGGTATAGTGCTTTCTGTTCTTTCTTAGAACATTGCCTCTGCCACAAGAACATATCCGACTGTCCTCTTATGAGATAAAATGAATCAGAAGTGATCATCGCAGTGATGTCACTGTCCAGAGAGGTATGGCTCAGCTGCTGTTGATGAGCCAGCCCAGATCAGCAAAACTACACAGCCAACATGTAGACTCCTGACAAGTAACAAGTATTGTTTTTCTTTTCTTTTTTTAAATTTTTCTTTCTCTTGTTTTCTTTTTTGTTTTATTTCTAGTGGTTCTCATTTTTAAATTTTTCTTTGTTACATTATTTATTGAATTTACATTTTAATTCATTTTGTGCTTTTTGTTTGCTTTTCTTAAGCTACTAAATTTTGTGTAGCATATCACATAGCCATAGCTAACTGACAATAGGAAGGGTTTCAAAAACATCAGTTTGTCCAGTAGATTAACAATTTTATGAATTGTAAATCAAAGAAACTAGCTAGAGGCATATTTTAACTTTGGTGTATTTAAAAAAGAATTGAACAGCAATTATCAGTGTATCATTCCAAATATAAATTTCCAAAGAGTCTGTGGTATAAGTAATCTCACACACTACCAGTGCCTACCTGCTCTTCATAATGGTGATTCATTTGGTCTTACTAGCACCAGTAGGACATGTTCTGTATTACTAGTCTAATAAAGAAAATAAGTGAGTATAATGGTACAGAGTTCAAGTGAAACATTTGGACTTGGGATATAATTTCTGAAGTTGTCCCCATGGCTTTGATTATATGCTTACAATAATAGATAGAGATCTAGTCCCTTTGAGAGAGTGAATGTTTTCATATGTTTCTTAGAATGGTGAACAACATGATACATATGTGTATATACTGTTTTGTTATGAGCTTTACTGCAAAGCACTTGCTATTTTAAAAAAATAATGATAGAAATGGGGTGATAAGATGATAAATTCTATTTTTGGAGCAATCTATCTGTAGAACTCGACAGGTCACATTGCCTAATCTGAGCCTCAGTTTTCTCATCGTGTTAAAATTTTCTAATTCTATTCTTTACAATTCCATTCATATTGACTTTAAGAAATGTTATTCTCTTATATAATGTGAGGTCCAGAGGGACAAGAATATTTCATGTTCTAACTCTTTTTCCTATGATTCTGTTGACTCTGTTTTCTCCTATATATTGACTCATCCTCACATGGGTGATAAAAATAGCTGCAGTCCAGAAGAAAAGAAAAGGGGAAATATATTTTAATCCCTGCATTCCAATCAAACATCCTTAACCATATTAGGTTGCTCTGATCATATTCTACCCCTGAACCAATTACCATTGAATGAATGGCTAAAGCCATCCAAGGATTATCCTTGGGGATGACTTCCCTTGAGTTAAATAGATTATGTTTTAGACTAAAAAAATCCAGGTAAAATCAAGGTTCTGTTAGGATAAAAGAAAGACTCATGGAAGCTTGGTTAGTGACTTAGAATGCCCCTTATATCTTTTATATAATTAACACTCCATTTTGCTTTAATATATCTGTGATTTATTTTATGCTGTGAAGCATTATGAATATGACCTTTATATTTTGAAAAGTGACCCACTTTTTAAAGGATTACTTAATGGAAAATACAATACTGTATTTGTCACTGTTTGGGGCTTATAAGAGATAAGGAAAGTGGCGGCCCTTTCAAACCCTCACCAACTCTCTAATATTGGTTTTTTCTACCCCTTTCCTATAAAATGGCTTTAACAATTAAGTATAAAGAGGACATGTAGAAGAGAAAAAAGGAAAGTTATGGAGAGAAATCCCTCTAATGGGTAGCACATGTTTAAAGTGGAAACCAATTTTAAAGACAACAGAATAATGATAGTAATTCTCCCACCCCTCTATCCTCCAGTCACCCTGCATGAAATAATTTAACCTCTGAGGTAGCCATGATTTCATCCATTTTGCAGATGATAAATTTGAGACATAGAATTTAACATATTTTTTCCATTGGCTGATAATTTTGGGAAATGCTGTGGGTATATGATATACTACCCTTACATTTCGCATCGACACATTTTAAAAACTAACACAAAGTCCACATAAAAATTTATAATTTTTTTACCCAACTGAATATAATTTCAGGAATTTTCCTTTCAGGCAGTTATAAGGTTTCTATTAGGAAAGCTTGTAGGATCTTCAAAGTATATTACTAAATGTGAAATGTTAAGTAAAACAAGTATATAATAATATATTGATTTCATAGGTCAAAATAACTATTGCAATGCCACATAATATAATGGTATATTCATGATACCATTTCAAAATCTGAAATATTTAGCTTTAGAAAACTTTAAGACTCTGAAACATTATGTTGGGGGAAGTGGACTTTTGATATTTTTATCAGATGACAGATTTCACTGGATATTTGAGGGTATGTTAGTGTGTTAATATTCCCTTCAGTTTCTTCTTCTATATTATTCTGTCATTGCCATTTCTCTTTTGATGAAGATTATCTTTTTTCCTCTCTAGTTCTTTATAATATATTCTTGTACTCCCACTTTTTTCTAATAATCTATTCTGCATCCATACCATGTACCTCATTTATTCAATAGTTCATTCATTAAACATATTTGGTTGCTATAAACAAAAAATAAAATATGGTATCTCATAAGAGAGTAGATGATCAGCCAAAGCTTTGCATAAGAAATAACATTAGAGCTGAGCTTCGAAGAAGTGCGAAAAGATTACTGGAAAAACAGAATTGGCAAACACACAGAGACCAAAAGGGGCTTAGAAACTTTGAGTAACTGAATGGTTAATATGGCTGATGCACAGACAGCAGAAGGGAGAATGATGTGTTATTAGACTGAAAAAGAAGGGAAAAAATTCTGCTTCAGATTTCCCCATTGCCTTCCAAATAAAATCCAAATTTCTTAAACGGGCATGAAAGGATCTTCTATATTTCATGTCTAGCCCTTTCTGTTATAACTAAGATGACATGGTACAGTGAAACAAATTGAGGGTGGGGGTGTCAGAAAGATGTGGGCTTGAATTGCAATTTCAACACGTGGTTGTAAGTTGGGGCAAGTTAATTTACCTCTTTGATACACAGCAATTTACTATCTGATCCTTAACTATAAAATGAAATTAATAATACCTTGCAAGTGAGACGAGAGTATGAAATAATTTAGCAATAGGTAAGAGGTCTCACATTATTAAGAACACAAAATTAACAAAATTTCTGATATAAATCTCAAAGAGGCAATACTATTGTTTTTATCTATTCACATTTAATGTCAAAGCTCCAGAAAGCAATCTAAAAATTACTTCATGGTGTTACAATTGGTGTGAATAAAGAACTTAGATACTGACATTAAATTCTATTCTTGATCTTTAGATATTTAAGACATTAGAACCATCATTAAGTGTTCTTCAGCCCATAATTTAGCAGCTTTTGAAAAGGAATTAATTATATTTTCAGTGACTTATTTAGCTTACCCCTTAAACATCTTCAGAAAGAAGCAATTCTACAATACTTGCCATCAATATTCAGATATATTAATAAAATGGGCTTAGAGGAACAAGTTCATTAAAACATACTATTTCACACCTTAGTTTTTCATAACACTGCCCTAAACTTACCATTTGCAATTTTCTGAACAATCAGAATGATTAGCTAGAAACCAAGAATTTAGAAAAATTTTATTTCTGTGACTTTAACAATTTTAGTGAATATCAATTTGCTAAAATTAATGATTATAGCTACATATACAATTCTCTTTGTATTTGGAGAACTATCTAAGATGAAAACTCTAATCTATTTAAAGCATTATTCAAGAACATGTGATAGAAGGTTGAGTAGTATAATTAATGTTGCAGTTTGAAGGCTATGATAGAGGGAATCAGTGTGATTGAGAAAGGCCTGCCATCTGGCCAGGTTGTGTTTCACAGGGTGGCATTAACTCGATGAAACCATCAGATCCAAATCTTGTATCTCACCATGCTAGGCCTAGAAACAGATTAGTGCAAACAAAAACCCACAAACAACTGGCAGAAATAAAACCAAAACAAACAAGTGAATATACACAAAACAAAAATCTGAATCTATTTGTTTACACATTATTTCCTTCCAGTGGCTATGTGATGTACAGCTGTTATCTAAAGCACGCATTCTGGGAATTCGAAAAGGCAAGGGTACATGATGCTGGAATCAGATGAAAGAATGTAGTTAAAATATTTAAATTAATGACAGTAATGACAGATGTGACAGCCTGTTCACAGCTCCATATTGAAATATACATGTGTCAGAGATTGAACAGGAGTTTATCCAAATGATACAGTGAACTCTTAAAAAAAAAATTACCTCTAATCTATAAGCATCACAAGAGCAGGGACTCTGCCTTAATCAGCTTTTTGTCCCTGGCACTTAACTTACTACTGACATAAGATATTTAATATTTTTAATTTAATTCCCCTGTATGGCAGTCTTTTTTTTTTTTTTTTTAAGATAGCAATTTGGCTGTAATAGGGTAACACTACTGTAACAGATAAGCCTCCAAATCTCAGTGGCATAATGAAATAAATGATCCTTTCTCACCAGTAACTTCCATTGACAATTGTCCCAGTAGATAAACTGTCTTCTGGGTAGTAATTCAAGAATCTTCTTCCTGTATCTGATATTTTTCAAGTGTTTTTAGCTCAAAATAATCATTATGCCAAAGTAGGGTGTTTTAGGGTGGCATAGCACATTCTACCACCCTTCAGAGCCAAAAAAAAGGGGTAAGGATCTCAAATAGGAGATTATTGAATGAGCTTCAGAAGTGCACTTGTGCCCCTGTTCCATTGTCCAGAATCCAGTCACATAGCCACACTTACCTGGTTGCCATTAAGTTGTATCTGTGTACACGGATGGGCATCCAGCCAATTTCTCCACAATATATAATTAATTTCTCACATTTTTATTTCAACCTGTGTTCCATTATTTTTCTTACTAATATTTGGATGACTGTCTGTTCTCACCTGTATACTTTGAGTTTTCAGGATTGATTTATCCTTTCAACTTTATGTATCACCTGCCTTCAGTATGTTAGTTTCCCCCAAAGACATGGCTTTGCCTCCATACCAGTCAGCCCTCCACAAAATTAGTGTCTCCTCAGTAAAGCGCGCTACAGATTTCCTAAACTAAAATAATAGTATCTATTCCCATGACTCTCTATACCCTTACCCAATTTAATTTTGTATCATGGCAATCTTCATTAAATGAATTGGATCATTTATTTATACAGTAGTTCATTTTCTTTTACTGCCTGTTTCTATGACTATAATGTATATGCTGTGAATATATAATCTTTTGACTTTTAAATATTCTCAGGCCCTAAAACAGTACAATTTTCTGGTATTCATTAAATATGTTAATAATCAAATAGTATCCATATAGAGCAAGCCTAATGGAACAACTATGAGATAAACTGTATTAAAAAACAAAGGCTTGATAAGATGATTAAATTAAATCTACAGCTATGCTTAAAGTCATATCTATAGATAAAATTTTAATTATAGATATTATTTTATCTATAGATATTAAACTTTTGAAAATGAGACTAAAATATTTTTTATATAGTCATTCATTGAATTTTAATTTTTTCATTTTTAAAAAACTGATATTTAGTGTATGCCATAGAATCATGGATATGAAAGAGTTTAGGTATCACAATTTCTCTCCATTTAGGTGCAGCCATACTTTGAATACTATTGAAAATATAAATGAGAATAATCATTCCAAGAACATCCCTTAAGTAACTTCTGGAAACAGGAGAAGATAGCAATGGTCTTCACTTTCCAGAAAGATTTTTAAAATCCTGTGATATTAACCTTCATATTATAATTACTTAAGTCATAGGAGTAGAAAATAGGCAAACATTTGAAAAATAGCTACTCATCCTCTTCTTTACCTTACTGCAATATATATTTGAATATCTTTACAAAATTAGTCTTCTGATACCATATCATTAAGCTGGATAATTCCTTTGGTATTCACTGTCCATTAATAGCCTTGGCAAAATCTTTGTTTTGGTATTCAGAACAAAAATTTTTATTTAAAAATGAGAAAAGAGCTCAGAGTTTAATCTCCAATCTGCAACTTACTTGTTGTGTCTGTGTACAAACAATTAACCTAATATATCCTGGCCACTATGACAGCACTAAATTTAGCAATTTATTGTGAGGATTGGATAAAGTAGTATATGAAAATTGTGACTCACCATATCCTCAATAAAAAGCAACAACCTTCTGTTTTTGCTTTATACTTAATAGTTTTAACAATGATCATAAAAGATTCTAATCATGAAGGGGATGCTCCTTTTCAATTTCTCTAATTGATTTTCTATTCTCATAATATTTTGCTTTGTGCATTTTTAAAATACACTGACATTTTCTTAAAAAGTGACGGCAAAATGAAATAGTAGCTACCAGAAGAGATTTTCAATTGCTCCAAATTGCAAAGTCATTAGGACATTAATATTCTAAATAATTACTTTTTATTTTCAATTTCAGTTGCCTATTTTAATAATGCAAGCGAGGCTTTTTACAAAACCTACTTTTCAAGTCTATTAGTCTTCAGAGAAAGAAATGAGATAAGGCTGTAATTTGCTTCCTATGGGGCAGATTACATTGGTTCACTTTATTTCTTATTTCATTATTGACACCTTTTGTTAAACATAAGTATTATTTTTAATGCAAATCCCATGATGTGAAAAAAATCTTGTTTGGGATTTGCAATGAAATCTTCCTGAAGAAATCATAATTATAGTCTGTTCCTTAAGATTTTAATTATTTTTCTGGAGCTAGTACAGCTTTAACCTTTGCCATGATTTTGAATTCTAAAAAAAGAGACTGAAAAAATACCTTTTTGATATTAACAACATTTTCTCCTCAAATGTATGTGCACCTTCCCTAATAGCTTCTGCAGTGAAGCCAAAGAGTAGCAACACCATTATAAAACGGTGAAGATGACATAAAGGCTCAAACGTGTTCCACTTGTACATACACAAAAGAAGACAGAGATGGGAATGTGGTATGCAGGTTGTCTTTTGAATGAGGATAAAAAATAGAAATATTTTCCTGTGATGCTCCTGTTTCAGAGTGAGCTAAGGAGAGAATATCAGATAAAACATGCTTGAAAAGTTGAGTGGAATGTTAACAGTCCTGGGAGGGCGGGGGAGCTTTGTCACACTGAAGAAAAATTAATCATACCAGGAAATTTATCCAGTGCTATGGTACCTTGGTGTCTAAAATTAAAGGGACCATAAAGGCATAAGTTGACTGTTTAATTTTGTTAACTTCTTTTTTGACTCACATACATTAATTCCCTCTTAACATTGATGGAAGCTAATCAACTTTCATATTATAGTGAAAAGAATTCTATAGAAAATTTGATCAATCTTATTTCTAAAAACCCTATTTCTAAAAAAAAAATGTGACAATTACTTTTTCACATTTCTTTCAGCAAAGAGTATCTGGGAGAAGGAAGATGCCAAAAACATTTGAAATGGTGGCATTAGAGTAGAGAAAATGAGACGTAGTCACATATAGTTATATATACTATAAAATAATGCCACTAAAAGATAAAAATCAAAATACTTTATAGGTTGAGAAGAGCAAGAGATTGTATACTAAGGTTAGCTTGAAAGAATTTGTGGAGTCAAATGACAATTGAGCTGGGTCGTGAGATGTGGGATTGGATTAGCAGAGACAAGCATGGGAAGGAGGAAAATATTAGGCATTTTTTTTTTGAAGAATAAGTTTAGAAAATCCTCTTTTATACCCATCATGTTTCTGAAAATCTGCCCAAAATCCAAATGTATAAAATTTGAACAAGACATATTTCAAACAGGAACTATTACTAGAATCTTTATATATGGGTGTGTGTATACCCCATTTGCTACCATATTTTAATAAAATAATTGTGTTTCAGTAATTCTTAATGACTTGACCAAGCTTAAGCAACAAGGACAATGATCAGAAAACATCTCCACTGACCAGCCTCATAGAAAGCCTTTGTTAACCACCCAAGGAGGGGGACAATTTTCCCTACATACTCAGTGGATGCCCACATTGCCTGGACATTCTGAGGATCATTCTCTATTAAAGAGGCTGCCTCTTCCACTCTTCCCCCCGCCCCTAGAAATGAGATATACCTTCCTGCATGAGGCCCAGAGCCTGCCCTGGGTACTGCTGGGGTGTGGGAGAAAGAAACTCATGGAAAAAACAAAGGGTAAGGAGGAGAAAAAAGGAAGAGGAGAAGGAAGGCCAAAAGGGGATGGTGGGGGATGAAACCACTTTAGACTCTGATTCACTTTTTCTTATCATTCTCAAGGCAAAATACTCCTGCCTTCAATATTGAATAATTACAAACAAATGTATAAGAGTGTGTGTTTGTATTACAGTGTAGCTTCTTTATCTGCACTATCCCAGAGGTCACAGTCTGGCTGGATCCTGGAAGAATTTGACTTGTAAATAAGATTGGATTGTCATGAGCAATTAGATATACAGATAGATTAGCTAGATATATTAGATAGCTATGTAGATATTAATAGATAGGTAGATTAAAAAGATTAGGTAGATTAGATAATGGATTAGGCAGGTAGATTAGATACAGAGATATTAACTTACATGGTGCTTACAATCTCCAATATGCATTTGTTGCCAATACTCTCAATTTAATATACTGGTTTACTGTACGTCGTCATCCTTTTTTTTTTTATTTTTTTAACCCTTAAAAACACTGTGTTTGGGACCACAGGTCTAAACACGTTAATATTGGGCAAAAAAATCCTGATTTTTGAACACAACTAGTTTGTTTCTTAAAATTTTGGGATTATTATCTGCAACTTCTAGTCAAACTTTTCTCATTTGTTTTTGTTTTAATTTCCTTTAGTAAAACAAATCACACAGATAAAGCTAGATATAGGGCTTGGCACAATGGCTCATGCCTGTAATCCTAGCACTCTGGGAGGCCAAGGCAGGAGGATCACTTAAGGTCAGGAGTTGGAGTCTAGCCCCAGCAAGAGAGAGGCCCCATCTCTACTAAAAATAGAAAAAATTAGGCAGGCGTGTAGTACACACCTGTAGTCCCAACTACTCAACTACTCAGAAGGCTGAGGCAGGAGGATTGTTTCAGCCCAGGAGTTTGAGGTTGCTGTGAGCCAGGCTGACACCATGGCATTCTAGCTTGGGCTACAGAGCGAGACTCTATCTCAAAATAAGTAAATAAATTAAAGAAAGCTACATATGGCTATATAAATATGCTTTTATCTAGTTAGTACAATCTTCATTCTATTTTGCCCTTGAAGATATTTTGTAGATCCAGTTTAAAAGATATTCTAGAATTATTTTTTTAAATAATGAACAAACAACCCTCCCCCCTAAAACATGGCATTCTAACAGGAACTGATAAAGATTAGTGTCTCTTTTTTAACAACTCAAAATCATTATTGGATAACTGACTTAAAAAAGACTAGTTTTAATGTGAGAAAGGTCTAAACACCTCAGCACTAACGATGTTAAAAGTCAGAAATGTACAAAAAAAGTCAATATATTAAAGTCGAGGACTACTTACCAACCAACTTAGCTAAAGTATCAAAGTATGACTTTTGAATGGGGCATTGTAGGGCATGGAGCTGGAAGAATGAGGTGGGAGCCAGTTCGTGTGACTTGCACATCAGGCTGAGACATTTTCAGTAAGCAATGAAATAGAGAGGAAAGTCGGAAACCAGCATGGATTTAGTGCTTTCGGTGTGGCAAACCCTTTCTACTTTTCTTTTTTTTTTT
>VBSM01003169.1:5986112-6008774 GCA_008086735.1 Cheirogaleus medius | reverse complement strand
ATGTCGCTAGCCAGTTTTCCCAGCACCATTTATTGAAGAGAGATTCTTTTCCCCCTTTCTACTTTTCAAAACTTCACGAAATACGTGAAACAGATGCCATTATCCCATTTTGCAACTAAGAAATCAGAAGCAAGAAAAGTTAAGTAACTTGAGATGCAGGACTGAATCAAAATTTGTCCTCAGGTGTTACTGGTCTTCAAATCCTAGAATTTTTTAACATTAGTGAAACTTAGTCTCATATGACCCAATTCTTACCACTCTCATGGTTCCATACTTTCATGGACTAGTGCTTATGCATTTTTGTTGCCTTAGATTTAATTGACCCACACATTTTCTCCCTTAACTCTGACTTGATTTATCATAACCTCTTATACCTACCCAATAAATTAATTTGTTTCTATGTCTGATGCCAGTAAGGGATCCAAGGTCTTCAAACATAACTGGAAGTATGTTACATTTATACTGGATCTTAAGCAATGAATATCTCAATTTTATAAGTCAGCTTTATCTGTTGCATCTCTCTATATTTAGGGTTATTTTATTGCTTAAAATTTTTGTTACTATTCATTAGTGTACTACATATTTTGAATAGTAGACTCAATATTCTCAATATTGATTGTGCTTGTGGGTTTTAGGGCTGGTCCTAAAAAATATGAATCAATATCTTTTGCTCCATTTTCCACTCCAGTGTGATTTGGCTATATACACTTTAGTATAAACAGCCAAAAGCTGGTTATAAATCATTTTGCCTATCTTCCTCCTGACAGTCTGCAACCACATTGGTAGATTTCCCCAAGGGAAAGGAAAGCGGGGCAACTATGGGTCATGATATGCATTCTAACTACAAGTGCTTACAGCTGAAATGTTCCTGTATTTTACTGAACAGAAGGAAATGTCCACAGAGAGCTATTTTTAAAGATGCAATTCAATTTTTAATGTAGCCATGCATTTCTGTTTAGAGACTTTAAATTAAATTACCATTTAAAGTTAACATAGATATCTTACTAATGGCATCGAGATCATCAGCATTTGAGTGTTTAAAGATCAGGCCAAGAATGTTAAAGCAAAGAAGCAGTGTATGTAATTGTAATTGTCTGCAAATATGATTAAACAAGTCTCTCACATCTTGCTGACAATGTTTTGTCAGTCCTCTATGAAAGCAAGACATAATCATAATAAATACCTACTCTATAAATTACAAGTGTTAATTATACTAACCTGAATGTACTATCTTTCAGATACACTATACCTTAAAATTGCATAGTCTTTCATTTTTCTAGGTACTTTCACATCACCATGACAAGTACTCTGGTGGTTTTATAGGAAAAGTGCACTTTTGTCACCCATAATTCTTTCCTGGTCCAATCTATGACACACAATTTTAATGATTAGGGGTAAAATCTGTTTTTGAATAACATTTTCTTCTGGAGAAGCTAATGAGGCAAAGAAATATACTTGTAACCTTGATCTTAGTATAATCATGTTATGAATAATCTATTCTGATTATGTAATCTATTATAATAGAAATATACTGGTATGTATCTATCATGTACTAAATAATCAACCCATGCTAAGGCATTCCAGAAAATTGAATTCCTGGAGAAAATGGATAAAAATGCAGTATACAGAGGTGAAGAATATAGTAAACTAATTCTAACTGCCTTGATTCAAAATTTCTACTCTGACACTATCTAAAGTAAGCTTGAACAAATTTTTTATTCTCTAAGTAAAAGCTTTGTGATTTTAAAAATGAAGATAAAAATTGTGCCTACCTAAATATGTGGCTATCCAGATTAAACATGTAAAAATAAAGCACTTAGCACTGGCACATAGTTAGTGCTCAATACATGCTTTGCCATCAGTGAATTTCCACATTGTATTGGTAGAGAATTAAACTGAAAATAACATCGGTCCTTTATTTTTTTGTTTGGGTTAGCTAGGATTTATTTTCTTGTTTTAATGAATGCTTTTCACTGTCAAAGGCTATCATGTGGATGCTTAGTATCAAAGGTCCCCAGACTGTTGTCTTTCTCAAAGGCAGATGGTAAATCTGTCAGCAGTAGCATTCAGAACAACAGCAACCCAGATGCTTTTAAGCTCTGCGTGTGAAACTGCTCCTCCCACAAAGAGTACCATTGGGCAAGATGCCAAAGGAAGGTCCCCAAGGCAATTAGTTGCTTCTGAATTCAACTCTGGCTGTCTGGGAAATCAAATGAATGCAGTTTGTGTGAACATATACCATTTAATGCAATGAGTATGTTCTTTATTTATAATCAAGCCAGGCTTCCATATTTCAACCCAGCTGCATTCTAACAAGAAATCTATATGATCTGTATTGTTCATAGAAGAAAATTTTGCAATACTTTATAGATGTTAGTATCCTCTGTCAATAAAGTAAGCTATTATACTTAATGATCATTTATCACTATTTTGCACATGCACAATTGCCTTTAGTGATTTATAATAAACCTGATATTTATGAGTCCCTAGATGTAATTTGAACTGTGATGACTACAGTAAGCACAAAAGACCTGTTCATAGTGCTAAGTCATTAGGCCCTATTTCAATATGACTAGAATACTCTATAAAAATGATAAATGGATTAGAAAAACAATATCATCCAATAGAAGTAAAGTAATATATTTATTTTTTAAAAATCTTATTTAAAAGGCATGTTTTTAAAATGTATGGATGAGTCAAGTGTTTCCTATAACTTCTGGCAAAATTCAATAGAAATGAAATAGTTATTGTATACTTACCATGTATCAAGCACTGCTCTAGGTACTTTGGATTCATTTTCTTTTTTTTTATTTTTGCTGGACTACCAGTCTGGGTTCTGAGTTCTTCTTGATTCATTTTCTATAAACTACAAAAGGAAACTTCAAATAGCTTCATTATCCTTTTTGTACAGAAGAAACTTGACCGTGGCTACAGGGAATATTTAAATCCTGGATGGTTTTGTTCCAAAGCTAGTATTCTTTCAAATATATCACCCAAAGAGAAAATATAAGAGATTTTAACTTTTGGAATAACAATTTTTTTTCATATTTGAAGGCAGAGAGTAATTTTTTCATGAACAATCAATACATCTATCCTCATGCTGAAGATGTGGGAGAAAGTCTGAAGGGCTAGATAGTGCTAGTTTTACTTACTGGCTTTATGACATCTCTAGATTGCTGCTTCCTCATCTGTGCAGAGATGATGATACTTAGAGGGTGTAGTAAGGACTTAAGAAGATAATTCAGGATTGCATGGTATCAGGAATATACAAATCAAAAAAAAGTTCAAATAACTTGACTGAATATAAGTAGAAGAGCTGCCTTCAAACCCATATCTTTCAAACTGAGAAACCATGGAGGCTGAGAAAATACTAGTATGTTTATCATAGATTATAAAACATGAATATATAGTTGGCGCAAGGGTTGTGGGTTATCATTAAGCTGATTTAACATTGCCTCCCCCCACAACCACACTTGACTAGCTTTGAAGAAAAGAAAATACTAAAAAGAGCGAAAAAAATAAAAGCATTATATATAAGTTAGATAATATTCACTACCATAGCATGACATTTTATTACATATAATAAAAAAGAAAGAATATCCCCCAAAATACTTACAGTATTTAATGCATAATATCACTTACGTTGTATATGTGCTATCATGGCAAGAGAAGAACAGAAGCCTGGAAAGCCATACCAAATTATAGTTGATGTTTATTTTTTTGTTATTTTGTATCTATTTTCCTTGTTGACATATTACATGGATTTTTACTCGAGGAACATGATCTGAAGTATTACATTCTGAGTCACAACTTCATTTTTCTAAATATGCTTTTTCATTATAACCTCATTTTATCTTTAAACTAAAACATTCTTAAACTTCTAATTGGTATTACAAGTTGAAAATTTTTCTGCTATGGTCATCACTTACTGAAAAGATATTAAGGAGAGAGGCCTAGGAATAAGTTCTGCCACGCTGAAGGAGCAAAATCGCACCAGGACTTGGCTACAAAAATAAATGCTGCCTTCTAATAGCCATGGTGTTAATTCTCAAACATTACATAAATTCTTGTAAGATACTGGTTAAAATCCCCTCACCTCTCAGCTTTTTATTTTGTAGATTCTGGGTAGATTCCACACTCTGCATTCTTAAAAAGCTGCCCAGGACTCCTTCTGGTAAAGGAGTCCTAAGGTTTCTCACTGAAACTTTGTCCTATAAGAATTAACTCTCCAACTATTACAGTGTTAGGAATGAATATAATGTTGAAATCATGTCTCTGGGCATACATAGATTGCTGTTCAACATGAAATACAGGTAACTGAAGAAAACATGAAAAAGAATATTTTTCAAGCAGAGCTGACTCTTGTTATATCAGTTAGGATGGACCTGGTTAATTTGCAGTAATAAAGAACCTCAGTTGTCAGTGGCTTCACACACACACAAAAATTTTCTAATTTGTTGTATAGGTACAACACAGACCAGCATTAAGGCTATGCTTGTTGTATTCACTCAAAGAGTCAGACTGATAGAGATTTCTGAAATCACCTTAGCAGTGGGAAGAGAACATGGCAGATCTCATATTGACTCTTAAAGCTTCTCACAGGAAGGGAACCATCACTTCTACTTGTATTTTATATCAGATGAAATCACATAGCCATGCTAAAATCAAATGGCATGGGAAAATCAAAGTGGGGAAGTGGGGTTGGGCCATGTGTACACAAGGATATGGCCAGAATGGTGACCATTTGAATGACTACTTCACAGCTAAACACAGGCAGTTACAACATAGTGTAGATGAGGAGTCTGAAAGCTCAGGAGTTTAATCCTAGTTGTACCATTTACTTATCTAGAGACCAGTTACTTAGTCTCTATAACCCCCATCTTCCCTATCCCATTGAGTCTCCCAGGTTTATTTTCAGAAATAAATGGAAGAATGTACATGAAGTATGTTGCACAGTGTCTGACATGTAGTATGATCTCATTATTAACTGATTTACAATTGATGCATTCAAATATTCATATTTTAAATAAGTATGTTTGTATATAAACTCAAAGGATATTCTTTATCATTAATTCAACGTATATTTATTTAGTTTGACTATAAGACATTAGGTGAGAAGAATGAAGGATGCAAAAGTGAATGGAATATTGTCACTGTTAAGACTCTTACAACCTATTTAGGGAATCAGAAAATTAGGCAATAAACTCTAGACAAATAGTCACATAATGTAATAGAGAAGCCATAGAGGACTATAGAGGAGATAAATAAGACTTGAGAAAAAGGCAAATTTTATTTTGAAAGAAGTGGCATTTCAGTTAGTGACATGAACTAGAAAATTTAAAACACAAACTTTTAAGATAAATACATAGCTAATAGAGGAAAATGGAAAACAGTCAAAGAAAGGTTTTCCTGGAGGTGCTTCAAAGAGAGGGAGATGGATCAGCCTGCAGACTCTCCTATTCGAAAGAATATTTTAATTACCAGCAAGTCAAAGAAAAGATTACACTCACAACTTAGCGAAAATCTGAGGCAAGACTCACTCTTAGAAACACTAAACACTATATTTCCCTATGCATCTTGCTTTGAATATAAAGTAGATATAAAGTAGAATATAAAGTAGCTGTTGCAAGTACATTGTCTTCACTTTGGTAATAGACTAGACCTGTTTTCTAAGTTCAATTTGCATGTTAAGTGGTGGTTTGTGCAGTCAGATCTTATTTCCAAAGTCACAGTTCCTTTTTTCTGTACCCATAGCACCTGGGGTTGGGGAAAGACTCCCTGTGGAGGGTGGAAGTTGCAGAATAGTGTCTTGGGTATTCAGGCATGCAACAATTTCCACAGATGTCAGACATGGCAATTCGCCACAGAGAGAAACAAGGTCATTCCATGCACCATTATCAGGATTGTGGTGCACAGATTGTGAGCAGACAACTTAATGCTTCTCTGATTCAAACAGTCATTCTTCTTGTCTTCCAAGTGCATCATATTCAGTCATTGCTGAGCTCTACAAAGCCTTCTGAAAACACAAAAACTATTAAGATATACTATTTCCTTTATTAGATTGAAAGATTGAAATCATTCAAAATTCTACTCATAAATGTCTGCCAGCCAGGGAGCTATTTAACTTGATATATAACTTAAATGGGGCTCAGATACCAGGAGATGAGATTGAGGCCTCCAGCTATCTAATGCAAGAGAAATTTCCCTTTTCAGTAGGTAAGGTATTAAATATAAAAACCTTTATTTTCAATTACGGCACTTGAACTCCTGATTGAACCCTTTCTATTGCTGCCTACAAGGCATGCCAACTTTGTCTGTAGTATAAATCAATCAATTATATTTCATTTTGGTGAAGCCTTTCATTTCATGATTCTCAGGGTTCCTTAACAAGACATTCACATTAAAAGCTCATATATTCAAAGAGTGGACATAAAAAAAAATAAGGTAAAGTAAAAACTTTGATTTAAAAAATGAAATAAAATGGGGGTTAGAAATTGCAAAAATGAGGTACACAAGACTTAAAAATTGAAAAACGTATAACAAAAATGCAACCTTTTTCTCTATACTTGTCACTTTTCTGTAAACATAAAACTTTAAGAATATTAATTAAAACATGCAATCAATTGCCTACAATGTATATCTGGGAGTATCAGATCTAGACAGTGAGCTCAAATGAAAAAAGTTGCTCTTCACACTTCCATATTGCAAGATCACTTATGCACATACATTTACAGTGGTAAATTTATTCCTGGTATCAGAAAAAATTAAAGTACATGGTGAGATGAACTGGAAAAATATTAACAAAATGTTTCTTACCTCATTATACATTTTAAGTGATTTGAGGGATTCTAGTGCAGTAGAAAAGTTCCAGGCACAACTATTTCCCGCCCCTCCCAACCTCATATTTCTACCTTTGGTGACATCTGTATATTTTATTAAAATAAGATGATTTGATTAAAACAAATGCCTAGCATGTTATTCATTAATGTATTTACATATATTCTCTGATACCTTCTGTTTGAAAGGTTCTAGGTAGAAACAAAGATGAAAATAACATGCACTTTAGAAGTTAATAGCATAGGAATTTAGATGAAAAGTGAACATCTATGACTAAAAATTGAATTTGTTTATGGCAGGTTAATGGTTATGTGTCATGATCATGGTATTTAGAAGCATTGTTCAAAACCAAGCACTAAACATGGCTGATTTTCTCTACAGTAAGCCTCAATAAATCATTGCTTTAGCTCAAATCCCAGTTTATATTGAAATTATCAATATACAAGGATAACTGTGAAAGAGAAGAAAACAACTCATTTTACAAGCCACAGTGCTTAATGCTAAGAGTCTTTACTGCCAGGAAGTAAGAAATCTCAAGAGACCTGAATATGCTCATAGTTTAAGTTGGAGGATATGGACATATGGCAATCAAATTCCTGATCAAAATGTTTTGAGGCACTTTAATGACAAAAATATTCTTTTGAGCGTCATCTATTTAGACACTCATATGCCTCCAGAACATGTTGGCCAATGGAACATATTTCCATTTATGTCCTGCCAAGTCTCACTCATTAGCTAAAAATTCTCATTTTGCAGCTTTTATAAAAAGGACTTTGGCTTAGAAGTACCATGTTTCAAAGTGAAGGTTTTTATAATTTGTCTTAACTTGTAGTGTTACCAAAAATACTGCAACCTAATTTTCAAACATTAACTTCATCTTTGTCCTTCACTAGATCTTTGATCATATGTGCTAATAAATTTTAAAAGATATTTATTGACAATGTTCTCTGGCATTGCTCGCTCTCTGCTTACAAGCAATAAAATCAAAATCCAGGAGAAAAAGAGAAAGTAAAGAAATGGATCTGAATGACCTACTTATATAGGCAAGCTATAATAGAATTCAAATGTATTTGCAAAATGTAATAAATTACCTAGTCATTTGCCTTAGTTTTTATATTACCTTATATGTGTATGCCAGTTTAAATGTTGACAAAATAAATTCAAGTTCTTCTTCAGCTTTTCCTTTGTAAAGTGAGTGTCTGACCTGACAAAAGTTAAGACTCTTTTTGAACCTCTAGGATGTTATATACTTTTAAGCAAAATATATGCAAAGCTTGAATTTTCTTCTTTACTATATATAAGTTTGAACACAAAACTGAGATTTTAACAAATAAAATTGCTTGAAAAGTCAGATTTCATCAAGTTTGTTACTTTAGAAATGGACATTATTGGAAAAAAGACACTAAGCTAGTTTTCTATTGTGTAACCAGATACCACACACATAGACATGTGTCTATGTTCCACATAATGAAACCTCTCTGACCACAATTTACCACAAACACAGTGACTTTAAACAACATACATTTATTATCTCATATTTTCTGTAGGTCAGAAGTCCAGGCATGGTGTAATGGGGTTCTCTTTCAGGGTCTCACAAGGCTGAAATGAAAGTGTCAGTCTAGCTGCATTCTCATCTGGAGCTCACTCAGCATTCATTTCCAACATTATTGGTGGTTGGCAAAATCTCGTTGCTCATGATTGTAGAACTGAGGTCTCAGCTGTTTTGTTGGATGTTAACTAGGAGATGTTTTGAAATTCTAGAGGTCCCAAACACATTCCCTCTCCATAACATGGCATTTTGCTCCTTTAGAGACAACAGAATTTCATTTTGAAACTAAACTAAGGGCTGATCTGATTAGGTCAGGCCACCCAAGATAATCTCCCTTTTTATTAACTCAAAATCAATGGATTAGGGACTTTAATGACATCTATAAAATCCCTTTTGCCATATAAGTGAACATAATCACTGGAGTGATTTCTCACCATATGGATAAGGCCTGTATGCTCTCAGAAGGAGGAGATTACACAGGGTGGGTAGGAATATTGGGGCCTTCTTAGAATTCTGTCTACTGCAGATGCTAAGAAAGAAATAGAATAAAATGATTTAGGAGGGAATCATTTTGATAAAACTTTGTCCATGGAGAAGTGAACAATATGGGAGTTGACTGTTTTGGTCAAAAAATTAGGAAATCTTTTATGGCAATGAAAACAAATTATTTGTGAAATCATTGTTTTTAAATGTGAATACAGAATTTAGTAAGATAGTAAAACCCACTAAAGCATTTAGGAAACAGAATATCCAAGTTAGAGTGTGGATATAGAGAGTAATATGCCGTAAAAAAAACACATTTCTTGAAACTACACATAGAGATGCAGTTGGGAAAAAAAGATTAGGTTGTGTTTATATTGGAAGAGAAAACAAAGAAAGAATGCTGGGGAGGGGAAAGGGTAAATTAAGAATCCCATATTCCCAAGTTCCCAAGGAAAACTTTAAAAAATCTAAAGCTTTTTTGTCACTTTCTCCAAGTTAGAGATTTCCATTGCTTCCTGTAATGCACTTTGATAAGCAATATTTATGGTGTGAAAAGTTGTAGGAAAACCAATGGCATATTCAAGTGGTTTTTAAGCTTAATATTATCATGGTAATGCCATTTTCTTTTACAGAGGCCAAAGACCTCTTTCAATATTTAAATCTTGTTACTTGCTGAAAACCAAGTGTTTAGCATAGCTTAATAATGACATGATTAAAGAGATGAAGCATCAGAAATTATCTTATCTTTTTCTTGGGAAGGATGGCATGCAGATGAATAATTTTGAGCTTATCCTTATTAAATTTGTCTAATAATAAATGTCTCTTTATGAAAATGTCACTTGGGCCCAGGATATAAAGGTAGTTATTCAACAAATGTATTTGTTTGGGAAACATGACATTTAATTTACCTTAATTCTCCCTGGAACATGAATACAGTAGTAAGGATCCACTCTTTTAATGATTTCTGGGTATAGATAAAATAGAACAGTATTTAGATTCAGGAGTAAATTACCTTCAGTTTGCCAGCATCCATATAGCAGAACTGTCAGATAACCACAGTGACTGAAACGATCACTTATTGAATGGGCTGGACAACATATTTGATCTTTCATAAAATTGTGCTTGCAAATTTTACACAATGGGTATATCACACTTTATAGAAAAACAGCCTCAGGTGAATTACTTATTAAGGTTTGCAAGCTGACATATTCTTTAATTTGATGGCTTGTGTAAAATTGTCAGCAGCTGAAAAGGCTCATAAGGAGTAATGAACTCAAGGAAAAAAGATGCTGACAAAATCAAGGAGTTTAGGGCAAAACCAAAACTTCACTCAAGCATTATCAAAGAGGTGGCCAAAGCCAACTTAATATGAAAGATGAAAGTTTCATAAAGTTACATTTGTAGTTAAGTAAGATCAATGAGGTGGTAAATGCCACATAGCCTATAAGAGTTATAAAAAATAAAAGTAATGTTTGTGAAGTGTCTGGAATTCTTTAACAAAACATGCTATTTAAGAACCAAAATTTGGTCCTCAGTCTGTGTTCTTTATGGTGTGTTTACAGTTTTTAAAATTAAAACAACTATTACATGCCCAGTCTAGAATATGAGAATCACATAAGCATAAACTTTGATGAGTTATTCATTTAGAGACCAAGAATGAAATATAATATGAATGTGGCTGAAAGTTACATAGAAGGGTAGAAGACAGAATTCCTTACATATTGCAGATTCTATCTGTAATCCTAAATCCTAACTATATTTTACAAGCCAAGTATAAACTATCATGTACAAATCACACACATTTCAGACCTCTGAGTGGCCCAGAAACAATTGCCTTTTTCCTATTTTTTATCACTATGAGTAAGTGACCAAGTCATGTAAAAAATTGATGAAAAGTTTCTCCCAGAACAAACAGAAAGAGTGGTTGGTAATAGGACATTCTAGGCTATCATGCAGACTATTAAAAAGTGCAGTGACTTATGTGCAAGCAAAGGATGGTGCAATTAGCCGGCACATGGCAAGAGCAGACAGGCAGCCCTGCCAGCACCATGAGAACAGAGGGGCTCACCCTGTGCAGAAAGGCTCAAAGATGGCCAGAGTGAGAGAACACAAGGGCTGTGTCACAAGCAGATCCTCCACCTACATCATTCACTAGCCCGGCATAATCCTCTTGTCCTTAGGAAGGAAAGACTAATTCATACAGTTGCTTTACACATTGTCACTAATTACAGGTTTCCTCTAGAACCTCTCAGGTCATTCATTGGAGAGATGAGGAAATCAGCTAAAAAGTGTTACTGGAAACAATGGCAACCTGAAAAGATATGTATGTTCAATGAACACAAATGATCTCTTACTGAATTGAGCCAAATCAGTCAGCACATATATCTACAGCTACAGAAAGCTATTAACACTTCAGTCTATTTTTTCCCACTGTAGAAATAACCTTATGATATTATTTTGCTTCTATATTTGTTTATTGCCTATCTTGATTCTAGCCCTAATGATACCTTGAGCAAAAGCATGGAACTTGTCTGTCTTGTTCAAAACTATATATCTTGGACCCGGGAGACTGTATAAAAACCTTGAGGTTCCTGTAGAGAGACTTTTGACTTGGTACAGGTGTAGAATTGTTATGGGAGGAATGAGCAGGTTACCTTCTTGTCTGCTATCTTGGTGATATCACTCCCCAGATTGCACTATTTCAACAAAAGAACCATATCTTTTGCAGAAAGATCATACTTTTTATGTCTAAATGTCTTAAAATTTGAAGTTTAAAAAATTGATGCAAACTTTTTTCTTCCATTTTAATTATTTTTTTAAAAAGCTCTTCCTAAAGTAGAAGAGTTAGTATTTATGATTACTAATTAAAATTAAAAAATAGAAAAATTTCTTTACTTGAACATGTTAGAAAACTAGAAATACAATCAATGGTGATAATGATAACTAGTAAAATTAGTAATAAAATTATTTTCTCTATAAAAAGCATTTGCAAATATATTTTCCATAAAACAAAGATGAAACAAAGCATTGTTTTACATGTCATTCACTAGAACACAGAAGTATTTAACTGTGGGTTAAGTGGGAATGATGCATATATCATTTTACAGTTTACAAGTACTTTCTGTACCAGGAAACATTCATTGCAATATGCACCACTCATCTACATTTTGTTAAGAACATTGTTCTAAAGGCCCTGAAGATTTTCAATTGAATTTGTCAGTATGACCTAGCTTTAGGTTCTTTTATTTCAGGATTTTAAAAGATAAAAGGATTGAGGACTGTGATCAGTTGAATTGTAGCTCCTCTAAATTAATATGTTGAAGATCTGACCCCAAGTAACTCAGAATGTGACTATATTTGGAGATAGAGCCTTTAAAAAGGTAATTAGGGTGGGACTTAATATTACCGGTGTCCTTATAAAAAGAGACAATTAGGACACAGACACACACACATAGAGGTAAGATGATTGAAGATACAAAGAGAAGATGGCCAGCTATTTGTGAGCTAAGGAGAGAGGCCTTAGAAGAAAGCAACCCTGTCTGCAATTTAATCTTACACTTCCAGCCTCCAGAACTGTGAAAATATAAATGTTTTCTAAGCCACTTAGTCTATGGTAACTTGTTACAGCCACCTAGTAAGCAAATATATAAACACCTATGATCCCATGCTATAAAAATTAAAAAATATATATGCAATATACAGTTAACCTGTGCACAATAACCCATACATTCAAAAATCTAACTCTACCAGAACTTTACTAATAGCTTACTGTTGACTAAGAAGCCTCACTGAGAACATAAACAGTCCACTAACATATAACACATGTTTTGTATGTTATATGTATTATATACTGTGTTTTTATAATAAAGTAAGCTGGAGAAAAGAAAATTATTAAAAAATCATAAGTAAGAGAAAATATATTTATTATTCATTAAGTGAAAGTGGATCATCATAAATATCTTCATCCTCATCCTCTTTATGTTGAGGAGGAAGAGGAGGAATTGGCTGTGGTCTCAGGTGTGGCAGAGGCAGAAGAAAATCCACAAAATTGGACCTACATAGCTTTTAAACCCTTGTTCAAAGTTCAGCTGTATAATTAAATGATGTATAAATATGTATAATCAAGGTAAAAACAATGCATAATGTTCTGATATTTCCTTATAATTCCTTTTTCTAAAGAGTCATAGAAATTTTTAGCTAGGTAACATCTCCACATCTTGCTCTAGGTCAGATTTTCTTTGTTGCTGTCTATCTTGACATCATGCACTGACCTATGTCTACATTGTTTACATCTTGCTCTACATGAAAATGAATCTTTAGGAAGAATGCATACTGTCTGATTACATTTATATCAAATTCTAAAAAAATAAAAACTAACATATTATGACTGATGTAGACCAGTGGTTGCCTGGAGATAGGAGGGCAAAAGGGGCAGGAGGAAAGAAAGTATGGCAGTACCTTTATATCATTTGAAAATTATTCCTGTTTTACTATAAGCACTTAACATCAATAGGTTCTTGGAAACTGACTTTAAGCATGCAGCAGGTCCTCACATTATGTTGTTTTGTTGAAAGTTGTCTCATTATAACTTCAGTATGTCATATTGCTTAAAGTTGTAGTTTCCAAGAACCTATCAACACTGCTAAATGAGGACCTGCTGAACTCCAATTATGGCTTTTAAATAGATCATTGATTAACTATTTCTCTATTTGTAACTCATTTACAGTTTCATGTGATACTTGAATGTAAGCTCTTCAATAACTTTGAAAATATCTGGAGCATCTGCTTATTTTCTCTTTCTCTCTCACATATACACACACACAGTGGATTTCTAATTCTGGATTATAGCTCTCTAGTCCACTGCATTATCTATCTCTATGCCCACTTCTGCATTTCTTTGAATGTACTTTAGAGGAAGTAGTGTTTTATAACACGACATTTGGTTTTGCTTTGGGGTTATTTTTTGGTTCTTATTTTTTCAGTGTTTTCTTTCTTTCTTTTTTAGATAATCAGAGATAATTTTTGTACATAGATATTAATATATATAATATATGCACATACTTAATGTACCTAATTTTGTGAGTTTGACCATTTGCATACATCCATGAAACCATCATAAAATTTTATTAACATAATAGACATGTCCATTTCCTCTAAGAGTTTCCTTGTGCCTCTTTGGTTTTGTTGTTGTTACTGTAAGAACACTTAATGTGAGATTTATCCTATTAACAAATTTTTTATGTGCACAACATAGTATTGTTAAGTATAGCCACTATTTTGTACAGCAGGTGCCTAGAACTTATACCGTATAATTGAAACTCTGTATCCATTGAACAAGTCCTAATTTTCTCATATCTCCAGCCCCTGGCAACTACCTTCCTGTTCTTTGCTGCAATAAGGTACTGGCACACCTAAGGTACACCTATAGACCAATGGAACAGAATGAAGAGCCCAGAAATAAATCCATACATATACAGACAACTGATTTTTCAACAAGGGTGCTAAGGAGACACAAAGGGAAAAGTACATCCTCTTCAACAAATGTTGGTGGAAAAACTAAATGTGCACAGGCAAAAGAATAAAATGGACCCCTGCCTTATGCCATACACAAAATTCAACTTAAAATTAAGAATAAAACATAAGACCTGAAACTGTTAAACTCCTAAGAAAAAACATAAAACCTTCTTGACATTGGTCTTGGCAATGATTTCTTGCATATGACACCAAAAACATAGGGTAACAAAAAAAAAAACATATAAGTAGGACATGAAACTAAAAAGTTCCTGCATAGCAAAGGAAACAGTTAACATAGAATAGGAGAAAACATTTGTAAATCATCTATCTGGTAAGGGGCTAATATCCAAATTTTTTAGAAACAGCTACAACTCAATAGCAAAGAAAATAGTGACATAAGTTAAAAATGGGCTAAAGAATTAAACATTTCTCAAAAGACATACAAATGGCCAACAAGTATATAAAAAGGTGTTCAACATCACTAATTAAGGAAATGCAAATCAAAAACACAATGAGGTATCACCTCACATCTGTCCGAGATGGCTATTAAAAAACAAACAAAGAAAAAAACCTGAAAACAGAACTTACTATTTGATCTGGCAATCCTACTACTGGGTATATATCCCCCAAAAGGGGGAAATCTATATATCAAAGATATATCTGTATTCCCATGTTTATTGCAGCACTATTCACAACAGCAAAGATACGGAATCAGCCTAAGTGTCCATCAATGGATGAATGCATAAAGAAAATGTAGTATATATACATAAGTAGCATACTATTCAGACATAAAACATGATAAAATCATGTGCTTTACAACAATATGGATGGAACCGGTGGTTATTACCTTCAGTGAAACAAGCCAGGCACAAAAAGTCAAACTTTGCATCTTCTCACTTATAAGTGGGTGCTACAAGATGTATACACATGAACATAGAGAGTGGAATGATAAACAATGAAGACTAAGAAGGGTGGGGGGGGTGGATGATGAGTAATTATGGGTATAATGTATGTTATTCAGGTGATAGATACCCTGAAAGTCCTGATTCGACCACTGTACAATCTATACATATAACAAAATTGCCCACATACCCCATAGGTTTCTACAAGTAAAAATAAGTATTGATAAAAATAAGATGTGGAGTATTTGGAATCCTCATACACTGTTGGTAGGAATGTAAAATGGTACAACTAATATGGAACACAGTATGGAAGTTCCTCAAAAATTAAAAACAAAACTACCATGTGATCTATCAATTCTACTTCTGGGTATATATCCAAAATGAGGAAATCAGGATCTCAAAAAGATATCTGTACCTCCATCTTCATTGCAGCACTATTTCCAGTAGCCAAGATATGGAAAACCCAAATGTCCATTGACAGAGGAATGGATAAAGAAAATGTGGCATAGTCACACTTAGAAAAGGAAATCCTGCCATTGGTGGCAACATGGATGTAGCTGGAGGATGTTTTGTTAAGTGAAATGAGTCAGATGCAGAAGGACAAATACTACATGATTTGACTTATGAGGTATCTAAAATGGTCAAACTCATAGAACCTGATTTTGTTTGACAGGACAAAAACAATTTGCAAGTTGAGAACAACTGCCAATATTTCAGATAGTTCTTGGAAAGTTGTGCTATTGTGTAAAGTCTTTGAATTCTTTGATAACTTTTTTACTAATGATCAAATACCTCCCCAGAATGGAATTCAGTGGACTTGTTTCCTAATTGTTTTAGGTTGCTTTCTTATGGGCTACATTTTCATTGTTATTTTAACCTTCATCCTAACCTTCATCCATACACTATATAAAATGAAATTCACTATTCTCATTTTATACTCATCTGTAAGGGGTTCTGAGAGATTGTACTTTGGAGTAGCTTATCTGGAACTTGCAGGAATTAAGTACTTGTGCTCTTTCTGATAGACTTTTTTTAGTTTCTTATATTAGTTATATCATGTGCCACCTTTAAAGAATGCTCTAGCCTCCATTTTGTTAGTCTGTGTTTAAGGTTCCTAATATGTGTACACAAAGAAAAATTCAAAAGCCCATGCATATATATTTAAAACATTTACCACCAAGTAATCATATAATTGACATGATTATGCCCTTGAATAATAAAATTTTTTACTTTTTATCCATAAATATCAGGATTATATTGCCTAATGAGGAACTGAATTTATTATCAAACAAGGTTTCTGATTCCATACTTATGTTGTGACTTTATACATTTTTGTAAGTCTGGTAGATAATATATTCTAAAAACCTATAAATATCCCAAATCAACCCACTGATTTAATAAAATTAACAATATATAAGGTGAATATTTCCACTGCATTTCTTTTGTAGGAGCATCAATATTTTTAGGAGAAAGTTTTATCAGGGTTGGTTTGTGTGTGTGTGAGTATGTTCTTAATAAAATACCTTTTCACCATTTGAATAATAAACTTAGACAAGTTACCCTCTAGGCAGGCCTTACTTTATTTCTAGTTTAAAATTGTACTTCTCAGGCTGATTAATACTTTATAATATACCTCCAAAGGCTGAGTTTCTCCAGGGGAAAAAAGTCAAGGACAAAATGGAATATTAGTTATTAATTATGACTTATATATAGTTCATAGATGATTTGGTCTGTCAAGGATTCAATTTTTTTCCCCAAGAACATGCCATACTAATTGTAATTCCATGGAGTTTGTTTTAAAGCATCACAACCATCTTTGAGTTAAACTTCCTTTAGCATCATGTCATACAAATATATCTTATCAAAATTCAGAGAAGATTCATAATTTAAAATAACTTTTCTTTGACCTATAATAGCCACAGGACCTTCTCACCTGATACTAGCACCAGATTTTTTTTTTTTGCACCCCATAGGTGAATTAGGACTTGCACTCCCCTCCCTGGTGGGGTCAGGGATTGAATTCAGGGACCCAGAGGTCAGATGTGTGGACCAGATCCCATGCACACAGGTCTCGCATTGCCCTGGGGCAAAGAAGGGATATACTTGAACGAGCCTACTAAGGTGTGTGTGCCTTCAGGGGCAGATGAGCATGCTTGAGGGCAACCCTCCTCCCAAGGGGGGGGCTGTGTGCCCAGCCTAGCCTGCGATCCTGTGCAGGGAACCTCCAGCCCACATCACAGCCAAGGGAGACCCACTGGCGTGACGTCCAGCCTGCTGGCAGAGGCCCAGGAGAAGCCGCGGAGTTGGGGAGGGTAGAAAGGAGAGAGGCTTGCTCCAGACTGCAGGTCTCAGACAGGCCACCCCCACAGGCAGACTTTCCTGCTGAGTTGGGGCCATTCCAGTCCCTCCCTGACAGCTTTTCCCAGAAGCAGAGAAGAGAACTTTGACCCCTGCTAAAAGCATTTGTGGTGCTTGAGGACAGGCTTACCCAACCCAGCTCTGCCCAGACCCACTCCCAGACCAGGCCTCACTGAGGTGGAGAATAAGGACACACCTGGAAGTCCTAGGGCCCCACTTACTGCTTGAGGCACTAGAGTGACACTCCAGAGGAAGAAGAGCTGGTTACAAGACCCCAAAAAGCACCAAAGCCTGCTACTCCCAGCAAGCGCCACCTACTGACAGGGAGGTCATTCTGCACACCCTTTTACGGCATCTGACTCATCATACAGGGTGTTGTCAAATATCACCCATAAACACCACCTATTGGCTCATATACTAAACAGGGCATGTCATAATCCAAACAAAAACATAAAGGTTAGAAGCAACAACTGATCAAGATGGGAAGAAATCAGTGAAGGAACTCTGGAAGTATGAAGACTCAAAGGGAAAGCACACCCTCAAAGAGGGTCCTTAGAAATGGACATCAACCAAAATCAGAACACTAAAATGACAGAAGAATTCTGAACATGGATTGTAAGAAAATTCAATGACTTGCAAGAAAAATTGGATAATCAACACAAAGAAACTGCAAAAAGATTCCAGGACCTGGAAGAAAAATTCATTAAAGCAATTGAAACAATAAAGAAAAATCAAACTGAACTCCTGGAAATGAAGTATCTATTCAGGGAACTACAAAACACAGTGGAAAGCTTCAAGAACAGGGTAGATCAAACAGAAGAAAGAATCTCAGAGATTGAAGATAACACCTTCTAATTAAATAAGTAAGTCACAGAGATAGAGCAGAGAAATAACAGAAAAGAGCAGAGACTACAAGAAATGTGGGATTATGTGAAGAAACCTAACGTGATGGTTGTTATAAGGATTCCAGAAGGGGAAGAAGAAAACACAAGGATTAGATAAGCTATTTGAAGATATAATAGAGGAAAATATCCCAGGCCTTGATAAAAATCTAGATAACCAAGTACAAGAAGCTAAAAGGACCCCTGGGAGAGTCAATGCAAACAAGAATTCACCATGACATGCAGTCATCAGACTGACCAAAATATCAACTAAACAGGGCCTTCTACGAGCTGTAAAGTGAAAGAAGCAAGTAACATAGAAAGGAAAGCCAATTGGAATAACACCAGATTTCTCTACTGAAACCTTACAAGCAAGGAGAGACTGGGGCCCCATTCTCACTCTTCTGAAACAGAATAATGCCCAGCCTATAATCTTGTTCCCTACAAAACTAAGTTTTGTATACGAAGGAGAAATCAAGATATTCTCAGATAATCAAAGACTGAGGGAATTCACCAAGACAAGACCAGCCCTCCAAGAAGTACTCAAAACAGTGTTACCCACGGATCAGCACAATAAACTCATGAATGTAAATCCACTCAAAAGCTAAAGATCAAAGCCCAGATACCACAATGGCTCAAGAGAGAAATCAAAGCAACAAAGTTCAACCCATCAGAATGAACAGAAACCTGCCCCACCTATCAGTTCTCTCAATAAATATGAATGGCTTGAACTCCCCACTCAAGAGACGTAGGCTGGCCGAATGGATAAAAAAATACAAGCCAAGTATCTGCTGCCTTCAGGAAACACATCTAATCTGCAAGGATGCAATTAGACTAAAGGTAAAGGGGTGGAGAACAATATTTCAAGCAAACAGAAACCAAAAGAAGGCTGGCGTGGCGATTTTGATTTCAGATAACTTAGTTTTTCAATGAACAAAAATAATAAAAGACAAACAGGGTCACTATATAATGGTGAAGGGCACAGTTAAACAAGAAGGCATAACAATTCTAAATATGTATGCACTCAACTTAGGTGCACCCAGATTCATAAAGCAAAATATACTTGATCTAAACAAATGGATAAACAACACCACCACCATAGTAGCCAGAGACGTTAACACCTTGCTGATAGCACAGGACAGATCCTCCAAACAGAAAATTAATAAAGAAATAACGGACTTAAACAAAGTTCTAGAAAAATGGGCCTGATTGACATTGACAGGACGTTCTACCCCAAAACCACTGAATATACATTCTTCTCATCAGTTACTGGGTCATTCTCTAAGATTGACCATATTCTCAGACACAAAACATGTCTAAAAAAATTAAAAATATAGAAATCATACCATGTATCTTTTCAGACCACAGTAGAATAAAAGTAGAAATCAACCCTAACAGGAACTCTCATTTCTACACAAAGTCTTGGAAATTAAACAACCTTCTCCTGAATGATCATTTCATAAACAAGGAAATCAAGATGGAAATCAAAAGATTCTTTGAACTAAATGTCAAAGGAGACACAAGTTATCAAAACCTGTGGGACACAGCTAAAGCAGTCCTGAGAGGAAAGTTTATTTCCATAAATGCCTATATCCAGAAGTCAAAAAGAAAGATCACAAATAGACAACCTAATGAATTGACTCAAAGACTGGAAAAAGAAGAACAGACCGACCCCATACCAGCAGAAGAAGTGAAATCATTAAGGTCATCTCAGAACTAAATGAAATTGACAACAGGGAAACTAAACGGAAGATTAATAAAACAAAAAGTTGGTCCTTTGAAAAAATCAAATCGACAGGCCTTTGGGTAGACTAACAAAAATCAGAAAAGAAAAATCTCTAATAAGCTCTATCAGGAACAATAAAGGAGAAATTACAATGGATGCCACGGAGATACAAGGTATAATTTATGAATGCTACAAAAACCTTTATGCATGCAAACTGGAAAGTGTGGAGGAAATGGACATATTAGAAACACCCAGCACACCTAGGCTCAACCAGGAAGAAACAGAATTCCTGAGCAGACCAATATCAAGTACTGAAATTGAAACAGAAATAAAAAACCTTCCTAAAAAAAAAAGTCCCGGACCAGATGTTTTCACACCCGAATTTTACCACACCTACAAAGAAGATCTGGTTCCTATCCTGCAGAAATTATTCCACAACATCGAGAAGGATGGAATCCTCCCCAACACATTTTATGAAGCAAACATAACGCTCATACCAAAACCAGGAAAGGATGCAACAACAAAAGAGAACTACAGACCGATATCCCTTATGCATATAGATGCAAAACTTCTCAACAAAATTCCAGCTAATCAAATCCAGGTGCTTATCAAGAAAATAATCCATGACAACCAAGTGGTCTTCATCCCAGGGATGCAGGGATAGTTCATCATATGCAAATCTATAAATGTAATTCATATAAACAGAATCAAAAACAAAGACCACATGATCCTCTCAATAGACATAGAAAAAGCATTTGGCAAAAATCAACATCCTTTAATGATAAGAAAGCTTATAAAATAGGTACATACAGGACTTACCTAAAAAGGATACAAGCCATATATTATAAACCCACAACCAACATTATACTGAATGGGGAAAAATTGAAAGCATTCCCATTTAGAACAGGAACAAGGCAAGGTTGCCCACTATCTCCACTTCTATTCAACATAGTGCTGGAAGTCCTTGCTACAGCAATCAGACAAGAGAGCCGAATTAAGGGCATCCAAATGGGAGCAGAAAAGATCAAACTCTAGCTCTTTGCTGAAGACATTATATTATACCTAGAAAACCCCAATGATTCAACCAAGAGACTCTTTGAATTGATGAATGAATTTGGTAAATTCTCAGGATACAAAATCAATACACATAAATCAGAGGCATTCATATATGCCAACAACAGTCAAAGTGAGAACCAAATCAAAGACTCAATTCCCTTCAAAATAGCAACAAAGAAAATAAAGTACCTAGGAATATATTTAACTAAGGAGGTAAAAGACCTCTACAGGGAGTACTATGAAACACTGAAGAAGGAAATAGCAGAGGATGTAAACAGGTGGAAGAATATACCATACTCATGTGTCGGCAGAATCAACACTTAAAATGTATATACTACTCAAAGTGACCTACAGAGTCAATGCAATCCCTATTAAAATACCATCATCATTTTTCACAGATATAAAAAAAATAATTTTAAGCTTCATATGAAACCAGAGAAGACTCCATATTGCAAATGCAATCCTAGGCAATAAAAGCAAAATAGGAGGTATCAATTTACCAGACTTCAAACTATACTACAAGGCTATAGTAATAAAAATAGCTTTGGACTGGCACAAGAACAGGGACATTGACCAGTTGAGAACAACAGAGAACCCAGATATAAAACCATCCTCATATAGCCAACTAATCTTCGACAAAGAAGACAAAAACATTCACTGGGGAAAAGAATCCTTATTCAATTAATGGTGCTGGGAAAACTGGATAGCCACATGTAGAAAACTGAAGCAGGACCCACACCTTTCACCTCTCACAAATCTCAACTCACGCTGGGTAACAGAGTTGAACCTTAGGTGTGAAACTTTTAGAATTCTAGAGGAAAAGGTTGGAAACACTCTTCTAGACATTGGCCTAGGCAAAGAATTTATGCAGAAGACCCCAAAGGCAATCACAGCAGCAACAAAAATAAATAAATGGGACCTGATCAAATTAAAAAGCTTCTGTACAGCCAAAGAAACTGTCAAGAGAGCAAACAGACAACCCACAGAATGGGAGAAAATTTTCGCAAGCTACATATCCAATAAAGGCCTGATAACTATAATTTATTTAGAATTCAGGAAAATCAGCAAGGAAAAATCAAACCACCCTATGAAAAAGTGGGCAAAGGACATGAACAGAAATATTTCAAAAGAAGACAGAATAATGGCCAACAAATATATGAAAAAATGTTCGTCTCTAATCATCAGGGAAATGCAAGTCAAAACTGCAATGAGATATCACTTATCTCCATTGGGAATAGCCTTTATTAAAATGTTCCCAACAATAAATGTTGGCATGGATGCAGAGAGATAGGAACACTCCTGCGCTGCTGGTGGGACTGCAAACTAGTTCAGCCTCTGTGGAAAGCAATATGGAGA
>VBSM01003169.1:5907814-5986012 GCA_008086735.1 Cheirogaleus medius | reverse complement strand
AAAAAAAAAAACAGTAAAAAAAGTGTAGATGATAGCAGAAATTAGTGAAATAGAAAAAAGTACATCCAAAAATAAATGAAACAAAATCTTTATCATAGTATTTTAAAGATTAACTTAAAAATGTTTCTACCAAAAGTGGAATGGTAGTCCTTTAGTGCTCATCACAAGAGGAGATGAGTTTATCAGATAGTTGAGTCAAACAGAAAGGCACAGAAAAAATGGCTGCATGTCTGTGGTCATGTGACTCAAAATAGTCTAAGCTTCGGTTTTTCCTCATCTTCAAATTGAAAGTGGCACTAACTTCCTCACACGCTGATATGATGAGGTGAAATGATCTGGGAAATCACCCAATAGTGTTTGGGGAACATACTATTGTTGATTCTTAAAGAATCTAGAATGGACATGCAATAATGAAGCATTGCAGAGAGGCGAAATAAATCCAAACCCAGATAGTGTTCACAAGTGCCAACTCTTGGCGTTGGGAGAGCAACATAACACCTGGAACAGAGAAGATAATGTCCTGAATGACAAGGTAATGTGTAGGAAAACAGAGCATGACTGGTAATAAAATAATGGAGGAATAGACTCAGGGGGTGGGGGATGGGGCTCACCCAAAAGACATATTTTAAACAAGTGTAGTTTTTTTTTAAATAAACTTAAAACAAGTTTCTCTAATTTTTTAAAGCTTGATAGTCTGAAATATTTAATATAATCATATTTATATGCATTTAATTTTTATTGCTCCCTGGAAGCAGAAAGAAATATCCAAATCTCAGTAACAATGTTATATCCATAGAGAACTCTGCATCAGAAATCAGCCATGTGGTTTGATTTAATGTCACCTTTTGTAATGTTAACTGTCAAGGTGAGGAATCTAAGGGAAAAATTCAGCTTCCACGTGTATTAACTTGACATTTAGCATTGGCAGACTGGAGCCTTTATAGCTCAGGCACCAAGAAAAGACATTAAGCATAGAAAATAGTGAGCAAATAGTGAATAGTGATTACTATGAAAATGTAAGCTATAATTACCGCTGCAGCTGTAAGGGCAAAGGGGATGCGCTGTTGGGGAAGCATGGTTTTATTCGTGTCTTTCAACGTATAAAATCAGCTAATTCTGTCATTGTCGACATAGGAATATAGTTCACATTGTTTAATAGTTTTAACAATATTAGCATACGGTATAAACTTTATAATATAAAATACTTCAAAGCTAATAATTGAGTTTGATATACAAAGATGAGTCAATTTCCTGATGTTAGTGTATTAATAGCTAAATAAAATGCATACTACATTGCCCATACATTATGAAAATAGAATATTACGTAGCTAAGGTAACACAGCAGTGAGCCATAATTGAAATGCCAAAAATTATAAAATGTGGGTTCCCATTTTTGTAAGGATAAGTAACTTTTTCCTGCAATAGAAAGTAAGTCTAACATATTTGCCATGCTAGGAAAATCTGGATTTCTGGATATTTGAACTTTATCCCCATACTTCTTTGCTTAGGAAAGTACTTATGCCAATTATATGTTTGGAACACGTGGATATATTATATATATACTATGAGTGCCATACTTATTTTCTTGTTTTTAGGATTATGTCTTCCACAGTAAAATACTGTTTTTCTCCCTTTATGTTTTTAATATCATAACCCCACAAGTTACCAAACTATCCTGTAGGTTATTGGTTCTCAATGCTTACTGGGGGACATTTGGCAATGTTTGGAGATATTCTGGATTGTCACAACTGGGTGTTACTGGCATCTTTGAGTAAAGGCAGAAGGGATGCTGCTGAACATCCTATGCATAGGGACCACCTCCCACAATAAATAATTATTTGGCTCCAAATAGCAATATATTGTCAAGCTTGAGAAACCCTGCTAAAAAATAAGTAAAAATGAAACAACCAAAACAAAGAAACCTCTCCCTCTCCTCCTTCCCTTCTCCCCTTCCCCTCCTCTCCTCCCCTCCCCCTCCTTTCCTCCTCCCCCACCCTTTTCCCTTCCCCCTCCCCCTGCCCCTCCCTCTTCTCCTTCCCCCCTCTCCCATCATGGATAATAGAATGAACAGGTTAATTTTTAAGAACAATAATTATGTTGCCCTAGTTTTTAAAGATGGCAATTCATCCTACTTCTCCCTTATGATCTAGATTTGAGGATTTAAAAAGAAAATCTTCAATATCAAATTCTTCATTTTTTCTGTGAAAAATTTATACTATGTGTAATATTGTTAAATGAATAGAAATGAGAGACTGAGAATGTCCAGGATAGTGCTAAACATGGAAATGTATGGCATAAAAAGAACTTGTCATGTACTTCTTTCTCTGAAAAGTATATAAACTGTAGCATTGTTTTTCAGGTATAGTTTGGGTTCAATCTTCTCTACATTTACAAGTTGAGATCTTGAGATTGTTAGAGCTTCACAAATCTGGTAAAGTTAGTTTTGTCCTTTTATCCATCCTCTGGAGAGTCTATAGCTGCAGAATCCAATCTTCTTTATAAGGAACAGTGCTTAAAGGTTTTACCATATTTATACAATGTTTAGACTTGGTAGCTGATATAAATTATTACATTTTCCCCTCACAACCACACTGACATTTATTTAGCATTCACTTCAGCTTTTAAAATTTATATAATCATATATGCTAACATCACAAAGTTATATAACCTCTTGTACAAATCTCAAAGCAGGATACATTAAACATAAATATTATTTTTAGAATCATAACACCATTGCAAATATGCTCAAGTGAAAAACTGGCTAGGAATTTGCTTTCATGTATTTTGAGAATCTCAAGATATATTTTTAGAAACTATAAAAAGCAAGAGATAAATTGTTGCCAGACACATATGAAGGAAAAAAGAAAAGACAAAATTACTACTTTGAAAATATGCCGTTGATAGTCACATGTATACAAGTTCAAAATTGGGACCTTCCTGTAAAAAAACTCGAAATTCAAAAATGTTACAAATCTATTCTTGCTGGCCTTTGACAAAAATGTGGGCATTTTCTAGCATCTGTCTGTATGTTATTACAGTGGTTTCATGTGCTTCTACATATGGTCACCAAATCTAAACCTTAATGTATCAGAGAGATACAACTGCCTTTTATAGGCTTTTAGATCTGTTGAGCAATACATTGTCTTAAAAACATAATTTTCTTCCATCTGTGAATTATATAAACCCTATTTAAATAGATATGAAGAAAATAATCTCCAACACACTAGGATAAGAAAGGCCAAATGTGTAACCCTTTTAAGTGAAGCTTTATTAAATACAAAGCAAAAAAAGACTAGTCTATACATGTTCAAAATGCTCCAACTCTGGCTAGACAATGCACTTGGTTCTACCCAGAAATGCAAAGGAAAGGAGAAAAATCCACGTATACTTTAAGAAAGTGTTCAAGTGCTGTTTACCTAAATCAGTATCTTTCCTAAAAATGTGAGGCTCAAATGGCTTAGGGGTGAAATGCTTAGAGGGCTATCTTTTTGCTGGCATGCATGAATGTGGCACAAAACATGTGCTTAGTATGACTTTATGCAAGCATTATCATATTTCACTATCAATTAATGAAATGGTATACAGAGATAAATTCATTATATAAAACAAGAAGACAAGGAATAATCATTATAATCCCAATCTTCTCATTATCAGAGCCCTAATCAAGTTCTAAAGTTTTGTAAATTGGTAACATACATGATTATATACATGTAAGAAGCTGAAGTCAACACTAAATCAATGTCAAACAATACTGTTATAATGCCCAGAGGGTCCCCATTGCAATTTCTTTTGCTGGACTCAAAAATCCATGCATTCCTTTGACACCTTTATTGACTCTTATAGCTCTGAGAATATTGAGGTTGAACTGTTACTTTTGCAGAACCAGATCATTTTAGCTGATCTTTCATTTTTTAAGCTCAAAATAAAATTGTTCACTGGAGGTACTGTCAATAGAATGTTCAAGAAGGCAGTGCTTCAAACTTTATCTTCCTTTTGGAGTACTCAATGATCTGTTTCTTTTTTAAGTCACATAGGTGTTTCTGCTAACCTGCCTCAATTTTCACATCTTTTAAGAAACCAAAACACCTATATTGAGTCAAAAGGAGGCTGGGCCAACATTCACAATTTCCAGAAAAGAAAATCCCTGCTGACAGAAATTTTATATATGTTACAAAAATTCCACAAATCTTGGTACTTTCCAGAGAAAAGGGATAGTATTTTTGATGGTGATTGTTGAGCGGAACACCATGTACTGGTTAGCAATGCCAGGGGAGGACTTCAACTACATGGAGGGCAGCAAAGATCATTAATGTGCCAACCACCAGGAATAGAGGTCTGAACACTTCTGCCCACTGAATCTTGGTACTGGAATCACCAAGGAAAACAACACAGTCAAGCACTGGATGAAACAATGGTTTACTCATATAGAGAAGAGACAGAGCAAGATCAGTTCCGATAGTATGCCATTGTCCCTCGTATTAGCACCCTTCCATCCGCCACAGCCCCTCCCACCCCGTGCAGCTGAACAGGGCAATTGGCTGATGTGCTTCCCTCTGGTGCCACAAAAGACCCCAATGCTCCCCCACAGAGTCTGAATTACTGAAAGCTGGGGTTGTATGTGCCTGAGGGACTGTTATCATGTATGCTTACGCAGAACAAAACGCCAGTTACTGAGCCAGAAACAGAGAAAGATATTCCCACACAAGTTGGTGAACCTGGCAGCAGCTCTGCGGGGCTCTCTTTTCTCTTGATAGGTGTTCCAGACCCAAAGCCCATTCAGACTTGGCTGAGCATGGGTCAAAATACTGAGCTCATGATATTGCCTTTCAAATGGTGATAAATAGCATTATCTTGAAAAAATATTACTAATCGTTTTCTCCATGTTTATTAAGCATTATTTGAGCAGATGATTGATATATTCAAAGTCTAAATTTGTTGCTCTAAAACCTCAAATTTCTTGGCTCATGTTAATTGGCATAGTTGCTTCCTCCAAAGGTTTGATTCCTCTTGAGATGTTTATCACTAGAAATTCTCTCTGACGTAAGCAGTGACACACAACACTCAGGTCATCTATGTTACTGCCCAAATATTAAACTGATTGAAATGTGGGAGAGTGACACCCCTCACCTTCTTCTATTTGTATCAGTAACATGCTTATATGTCATTTACTTCAAATTAGCTCTTTTCTTTCCTCCATTAGTTCTGCTAAGGCAGATGGTACCATGTTAAGTGTGACTATTTGCTGTTGGCACATTCTTCATTCCCTTCTGATGACCAGATGTGTCTTTTGGGCTTCAGTTCTCATAGACCTGCATGTCGTTACTCTTTTCTTGTATACCGACTAGGTAAAGAGATCAAAACCACAGAATTAGCAAGAGAATTGTCCCTGACTATTGGGAGAAAGAGAGAACTGTATTGAAAATACACCTTATAAATGCTCAGATAGCTAAGATCTTGTTGATTTTGTTGATGTGTACCCAGAGAAGTTTTCAGTGTTTGTTTTATCATCATTCTCTCCTGTGTGGAAGTTGTACACTAACTTAAAACAAAGAAAAAAGCCCTATTCTACTTGATTAGGGAAAGGTGTAAAATATAAGAATGAAAAAAGAAAACCTATACTTACCAAAAGAAATTAAAAATTTCAAGTAGGATTTACCTAATATGGACAAAATAATGAAAAAGTCTGCTTAGATATCAATTGTATGCTCAAGTCATTTCATGACTACATTTTAGAAAGGTGAAAAAATATGTATTTTGCAGAAAAATTGTCCTTGTCTCTTCAATGAATATTTACATTTTTAAAAAGTGTATTTATCAGACATAAAGAGCAGACGCAACAGGTGCCCTGGATTGGAAAGTGTCTTATATTACTTATTCAGTTGTTTTATATAAATAGTAAAAAATATGCTGATATGTGGAGAAGTATGGAAGGTCAAGAGATGGTCTTTGTAAGAGAAAAGAAAGAAAAAATGCTTCACATGCTCCTGGGAAAGATTATACTTGGGGGAGAGGGAAAATTGCTAAGGAGATGTCCTTAAATAGGCAAGAGGGATCTGATGCACACGTAGGGGATGTGATCCTAGATGGGGGAATGGAGAAATCATCCATTCTGTAGGAACAGCAAGGAAGATGAAGTTATGAACTCTATAGGAAAAAAAAATTGGCATATGTGATAATGGAAATGCAAAGAATTTCTTAGATTTTTTTAACGAAAATACAGTCATTTGAAAGTATGGATGCAGAAGACATTACTGGATATCATAAGAGAGAAGCATTTTCTTTGGGAGAATGGCAGAGTGAACAGATAAGGAAATCTAATAGGACTCCTGGGGAGCACAGAGGCCTGATTTGAGGGTAATGATCTCAAATTTTGAACAATACCTGTGATCATAATTGGATGCTATTTAACGGCCATAATAAAAAATATGTGATGGGTTACAATTTAGGTGAGAAAGACTATGTAGAACTCAAATAGGCAGACTCATGCTCAAAAAGGTGGCCTTTGCTTTAACTCAAAGAAATGGTAAATGCTCATGGGCATTTAAATATAGAGTTCCAGTTATAAATTCTAATAAAATAATATGAATTATAAGCAAAAACAAATGTAAAATTATTTTTATTATGCCATTATTTGTGATGGTAAAATAGTGAAAAGACAAGCTTACCATAAGTTCTTTAAGTGAAATTAAGGCATACTTTTAACAATTTACTATGTAGCTACTAGAATTCATACTTAAATTTCAAGGACACAAGAAAATACTGACATTTTAATAAGTGGAAAAGTACACAATTGTATTAATGTTATATGTAGTATATATTGTATATATTATATATAGTGTATAAATATATAAGCTATGTATTTAAGTATACTGAAAAGATAAGTGACTGAGGAAATATAAGATGATAAAGGTGTTAGGCAGTAATAGAATCAAAGAGGTAAAAAGGATAGTGATCAGGGGTTTCCTGAACAGAATTTCCTGAACAAAAATTAAGAATTTTTTCTATGATATTTTTCAATTTTAGCTCAAGTTCCATAGTTTACTTTAAATTTTTAATTTTGTTTAGAAAAAGTAAGATGAGTGCTTGCCCTATGGTAGGAAATGAAACAAAGATGAATAACTTTTTTCTCTTTATCTTCTATCTTTGCCTAGAAAGCCCTCTGTTCTGAGGTTTATGTTGCCTAAGTGTGTAAGATGTGAATAATGTATCTGATTATTTGCCGCGGAAAGAGTTCTGTGGTCCAGGAGTAGTAAAATCAGAGGGGGGAAGGGTATAGGTAGAAACAGGAAGGCAAGAAATGGCAAAGAAGTTGCAGGAGATACTTTATGCCAGGATACATGCCCACCAACAAGGTGAAATGGTTAACCAAAGGGAAATATTTGAGTACTCAAGACAGGCTTCATCTACTTTATAGTTTTGCCTTAATATTATCTATATAGACTTGTTACCCAAAGCTTGTGATTAAAGCACCTCAGAAAGTATTATGGTAAATGAGAGCTTAAGATAGAATATTTAATAAGAGAAAATCATATACAGATGTTCCTCAACTTACAATGAGGTTACATCCTGATAAACCCATTTTAAGTTGAAAATATAATATCATATGTCAAAAATGGATTTAATCCCCCAACCTCTGGAACATCACAGCTTACTAGCCTACCTTATACGTGCTCAGGACACTTAAATTTGACTCTAGTTGGGCAAAATTATCTGGCAACACAGTTGACTATCAGTTGGTTCTTCTAGTGGTCACGAGGCTGGAGCCGCTGCTGCCTGGCATTGTGATAGACTATCATGCTGGATGTTGTTAGCCCAGGAAAAGATCAAAATTTGAAGCGTGCATGGTGTCTACTGAATGGGTATCGTTTTTGCTTAAAAATCATAAGTGAAACCATTGTAAATTGGGGTCTGTTTATATAACCAAAAATTGGTATAGGTTTAGTATAGAAAAAAATCTAACTATCATTTTAATTAAGCAGGTAAAGATAGCTTCCCCAGGCTCTTTGGGATAGTGTAATCAAAACAAACATCTCCTCTCAAAATTTTTATTTTAGAAACCATAATTTTAACCCATGCCTATATTAAATGGTTGGCAATAGGGCAAAGAGAAGGCAAAAATGGATGTGTTGATTGGGTGGATTTGAATGCAATTTTATATATATTAAAGCCTGTTGTCAAGGTATTTATAGAAGAAGTTTGGATAGGCATAAGCCACATTTATGATTCTTATATAATTTAAAGCATGAGTATTGAAACAGCAAGACAGTTTAATAACTTCCCAATCTATGTCAAAATTACTATAAAGAATATTGTGACTTTTGAGAGAATATCTCAAAAAGAAAGGCATAATAAGGGGGCATGTATTTCTATTCCTTAGGGACCCTCAAACATCCAATTATACTATCTCTTACTAGGATGATAAAGATATAAAACAAAGAAACAGTGTCTGGTCTATATAATTTACAATCCAATGTTAACAAATGTTCAATCGTCAAAAAATATTTTTCAGATAAAATATGAGCACAGTATAATGCCATATGGCAAATGTACTTCTACTGCACAGATGGCTCATAGAAACTTAATGAAGATGGTTTGGAGATTTACTATGCACACATGAGTTAGAGTCTTTAAAATGAGACAATACAAGTGATGAACTTAATCAAATGAATAAAATAGGTATAGAAAAATATGCTATCATAAAGGAAATAAGAGTAAACATGAAATCAGAAGAACAATACAGTAATTTGAAAACATTTTATTCTTAAATAATGATAACACATATTACTATGACTTAAGGTTGAGAATATTGAGTGTATAATGAATGAAGGCATATGAAGATTAACGAGAGAGTAATCAATGCAGATTAGTAAATTAATAAATTGCTAACATATGATATGATCACCAAGAATGGTTTAAGGGTAATGATGGATTTAGTTTAATAACATTGCTTCAAATATGCAGTGGAAGTTTTGTGTTAAAGACATTCGTCTTTTAATTAATTAATTGCCTTGAGAAATGAAGAAATGTATTCTATTTAAGATGATAAAGCATTACAAAAATTCCCTCATGAAGATCACAGATAATTTCCTAATGATTAATGAGGCAGTTGGGCACACAGGCATCTAATCTCAGGTCCACTTATAAAAGTTTTTCTAATCCATTGAAAATGATGTGGTACATCATATTTGCTTCATTGTTTATGTCATCAGTTTAAAATCTTATTATGTATTCAGACATTTGTATTTAACGGTAGCATGGCTAACAAATGCCTCTAAAATACATGTTTTGTTCTTGCACAGAACAAACTTGAAATCAACTCATTATGTAGTTAACGTACATAAAACCAGATATTTAAAGGCCCTAAACTTTGCATTAAAAAGTTAATATAAGTTTAATATTTCATTATCTTAAAACATATAAATTTATTTAATAGAAATACATACTCATAAGAAATTAAGAGTAAGGGCATTAAAAGAAAAGCAATAGTCGTTTTCTTGATCCATACCTCTGACCCATCTAAGAATTTCCACTTCCCATAGGTAAAAACTTTTAACCATATCTTATGTATACTTTGAGAAATTTTTATTAACAAGAAAGTACAATGTGTCTATACATACATACATGCACTTGCCTTGAATAACTATATATAATTTTCAATTGCTTACTCTAAGATTATACTATAATTGGCTTAAACATTTTTATAGATAGGGATTTTTAGATAAACCTAGCTTTGTACTATTATAAATAATGCTACGCAATGAACATCATGGTATAAATATCTTTGGATTGTTATGTGACTCTGTAAAGAAGTTAAAATGGAATTTCTCCATCTAATGTTACATGCTTATAAACTTATACAGTGACAAACTGCCTTCCAAAATTACTGTACCAATCTACATTTGTATCATTTTTCTATACCCTTACAGTTCTCTCTTGTCCACATTCCAATTAATATTCCATGTGACATAGTGAATGCTTTAAAATGTAAATATGTCATTTCTCTGCTAAAAGTCTTCAATGCTTTCTTACTGTATTAGCCTACTCATGTTCCCATAACAGAACACCACAGACAAAGTGTTTCAAACAACAGAAATTTATTTTCTCACAGTTCTGGAGGCTGGAAGGTGCAAGATCAAGGTGCTGGCAGGAATGGTTTCTGGCGAGGCCTTTCTCCTTGGCTTGTAGGTGGCTGCCTTCTCATTATGTACTCACGTGACCTTCCCTCTGTGTTCTGTGCCCTTGCGGAGAGAGTGTGCATGCTATAACACCTGACATTTCTTCCTTTTCTTACAAGGAGACGACTCCTATAAGATTAGGGCCCCACCCTTACAAACTCATTTAATCTTAATTACCTCTTTAAAGGTCTTATCTCCAAACAGTCACATTGGGATTAGAAATTCAACATAGAAATTTGGGGAGGGAGGAAACAAAATCCAGTTCATGATAACTACTGACTTTTAAGTAAGATTCAAACTCTTCACCATGTCGTACTTGCATGATTCAGACTCAATAAAGTGACCCTGTTTACCTTCCCTAACTTACATCTTCTATTCTTCTTCACACTTAGGAACTTATTTCTGCTCTTCTACACGTTGAACTTTTGCCTTAATTAGCCCTTTGTAAATTCTGGTTCATTATATGGAATGCACATTACTTGACCCCCAAACATACACATACACATATGTTTTTCTCCACAGTTGCTTTATGTTCATCCTTCAAGCCTCACTTTAAAAGTAACTCTTCAGTGTAAATTTGTCTGGTTGTCCCAAGTAAGTCTCCATCTTTTCTAAGCTCATTTTCTTTCCTTTTAAATAATGTTAATATTTTTATTTAGTAATCATTCCATTTAATTTGTCCACATCCCATACATGCTAGTTTTCTATTTGTGTATAGCAAATTTCCACAAACTTAGTCTTAAAGCAACACAAATTTATTTTACAATTTTGAAGATTGGGAGTCTAGCATGAGTCTTAAGGGACAAAACTTAAGGTGTCTGTAGAGAACACTCTAGATGAAAATCTGTTTTGTTGTTTTTTTGTTCCAGCTTCTCGAGGTCACTTGCAATCATTGCCTTCTGGATTCTTCCTACATCTTCAAGACTAATCACTTCAACCTTTGCTGCTTCTCTCTAATTCTCTAATTCTCACTCTTATAAGGATCCTTGTGATTACATTGGGTCCACTCAGATACTCCAGTAGAATATCCCCATCTCAAGATACTTAATTTATTCACATTTTCAAAGTTTTTTTGACCATGGAAAGTAGAATATGCACAGGTTTCAGGGATTAGAACATGCATATCTTCGGGGGTCCGTCATTCAGCCCATCACGCAACTCTGGATTTAAAGTTCCTTTACATGCCTTGTTCACACTTGTATTCCCTGTACAATTTCGTTGAATAGCTGATTGAATAACTCTTGGCAATGTTAGGGCATTTTTTTGCCAATATGAATAATGAAAAAAGCATCTAAATAATTTTTGATTTGCATTTGCCTCCCTGTAAGTGAAAACAGCATCTTTTCACACTCTTTACTGGAGGCTGTAGTTCTTAATTCTGTGAGCTGCCTGTTCATATTGCCATAAGATCTTTGGGCTCCTCACCATTTTAATTATTTTAACAGCTTTTTATATATTAAGAAAATATTTCCTTTCAAAAGTTGGACAAATATTTTTTCCTAGCTTATCCTTTACTTTTTCATTTTAAGGTTATTTTCTTGGCCAGAAATGTTGTATACTTGTAATAAACTTCCTATCTTCTGAAAATTATGGCCATTATATTTATTTGCTGAGATTACTGTAAATCCTTCTTCTTTTTTTTTCATTTTTACCTTTAGCCTTTTGATCTATTAGTATTTTTTGTAGAGAATGAATTAAAACTGAAAATATATTTTTCCAAAGTAATAGCCAGTTGCCTTAACACTATTTTTAAACTATCTAACTTTTCTCTTTAGTTTTAAATGTTACCTTTTTATGCAGGGAAACTACATATATACCTAAATATTTTGGAGATTTATATTCTGTTCCATTGATCTATTCTTGTTTCTGATTCAAGATTATGCATTTAAATTTGTAACTTATTTAAACAAACGTTAAGAGGAGTCACTTCTCAAAACACATCATTTCCAGATTCTCCTAGTCCCTGCACACAGGTTTATTTTATAATTTGAACATCTCTCTTTACCCAATTCTAAACCAAAAACAAAAGCACCTTGTTAGTCTACTGACATTCAATTTATAGATCTGTTTTTGGACAGTTGATATCTTTAAAGTACTCCTATTCAAGAGGAAGGGACATCTATTCATTTATTCAAGTCATCTTTAATATTCCTTACTAATATTTTAAGATTTATTTCAGACAGACCTATTCTTTTCATGTAGTTATTCCTGATGATTTCATCTTTTTAATGGTATTGTTTTTATTGACACCATGAACGAAAGGTTATTTTCTATTATACTTCCTATCTTGTTACTATTAATATTTGGTGTTTTAGACAATTTGTGAATGGATTAGATTTGGGAGTACAAAATTATACAGGAAATAAAAATGTTTTCTTTCCTGTTTGTTTCATTCTTGTTCATTTACTACCAGTGCATCCACTACCACTTCCAGAATGACCTAAAATTATAAGCCTTGATGTAGTGTATTGCTCTTTCTTGACTTTAAAGGCATGCCTGTGGAGGTTGATCATTAATCAGAATCAAGGAATTTTGCAACACACCTTAATGACAAATATCAATCTATTCCTATTACAGGAATGATTTTTGTTCAACAATTAATATTTCTTGTCTTCAGGATCTATTTTAGATTATTGTATTTCTCCTTTGTTTATATGGATTTTTTTTTATTTCAAGAAAATATGAGAGTACAAACATTTTGGTTGATTTTATATCTTTGCCTCTCCCTAGCAAGGGTTAGAGGTATGCCCTTCCCTTCCACAATGCTCACCACATCCCTCAGATGTGGGTCTACCCCTCCAACCCCCGAATCCCTGGTGAACACCACCACCATTTGAGCACCATAGTGCTAATCAGTCAGTACCAATTTGATGGCTAGTACATATGAAGCCCATTCTTCCAATCTTGTGTCACCTTGTTTCAGATAATGGGCTCAAGCTCAATCCAGGATAATATAAGCAGTGCTAGCTCACTGTTGTTTCTTAAAATTGAGTAATATTCCATTGTAAACATATACCAAATTTTAATAATCCACTCATGAATTGATGGGCACTTGGGTTGTTTCCACATCCTTACAATAGTGAATTGTGCTGCCATAAACATTTGGGTGCAGATGTCTTTATTATTGAATGTCTTATGCTCTTTTAGGTAGATACCTAATAATGCTATTGCTAGATCTAATGGTATTTCTGTTTTTAGCTCTTTTGAGGTATCTCCAAATTCTTTTCCACAAAGGTTGCACTAGTTTGCAGTCCCACCAACAGTGTAAGAGTGTTCCTGTCTCTCCACATCCTCGCCAGCATTTGTTGTTTTGGGATTTCTTGATAGAGGCCAATCTCACTGGGGTTAGGTGATATCTCATTGTGGTTTTGATTTGCATTTCTCTAATCATTAGAGTTGTTGAGCATTTTTTTATATGTTTGCTGGCCATTATTCTGTCTTCTTTGGAAAAGTTTCTGTTCATTTCAATTGCCCATTTATTGATGGGGTTGTTTGATTTTTTCTTGTTAATTCTTTTGAGTTCTAGATAGATTCTTGTTCTCAGACCTTTATCAGAAGTATAGAGAGCAAATATTTTCTCCCATTCTGTAGGTTGTCTATTGGCTCTAATGATAGTTTCCTTGGCTTTGCAGAAGCTTTTTAATTTGATCAGATCCCTTTGTTAATTTTTGTTGCTGCAGTGGTTACTCCGGGCATCTTCAAGAATTCTTTGCCTAGGCCAATGTCTGAAAGGGTCTTCCCAACATTTTCTTCTAGGAAACATACAACCTCCCTAAGTTCACCCAGGAAGTAACAAAATTTCTGAATAGACCAATCTCAAGCTCAGAAATTGGAGCAGTAATTAATAACCTCCCCAAACAGAAAAGTCCCGGACCAGATGGTTACAGTTCAGAGTTTTACTAAACATACAAAGATGAACTCATACCTATACTACAGAAATTATTCCACAACATTGAGAAAGATGGTATCCTTCCTAACTCATTCTACGAAGCCAATATCACCTTAATACCAAAGCCAGGAAAGGATGCAACAAAAAAAGAAAATTACATATCCCTCATAAATATAGATGCAAAATCCTCAACAAAATTTTAGCAAATAGAATTCAGTAGCACATCAAAAAAATAATTCCCCATGACCAGATGGGCTTTATTCCAGGGATGCAAGGCTGGTTCAACATACGCAAGTCTATAAATGCAATCCGCCTCATAAATAAAAACAAGAACAAAGACCATGTGATTCTGTCAATAGATGCAGAAAAAGCATTTGACAAAATCCAACACACCTTTATGATAAAAACTCTTAACAAAATAGGCATAGGCAGCTCATACTTTAAAATTATCAAGTCCATTTATGACAAACCCATGGCCAATATCATATCGAATGGGGAAAAAATGAAATTATTCCCTCTTTGAACCGGAACTAGACAAGGATGCCCACTATCTCCTCTTCTATTCAACATAGTGCTCGAAGTCCTAGCTATAGCAATCAGGCAAAAGAGACATATTAAGGGCATCCAAGTGGGAGCTGATGAGATCAAACTCTCACTCTTCACCAATGATATGATATTATATCTTGAAAACCCCATGGATTTGTCCAAGAGACTCTTGGATTTGATAAATGAATTTGGTAAAGTCTCAGATTACAAAATCAATATACACAAATCAGAAGCATTCATATATGCCAATAATAGTTTATATGGATTTTTTAAAATACAATCATTAGCACTTTTAGTTTCAGTCTAATGCTGGTTTGTTAGAATTTCAAAGCTTTCTTTTTATATTTGGTGATAATTTAAATACTTTAAATAACATTTAAATAATCTAAATATGTTCTTTATCATACCAATTAATTTTTGACTAGAATATTGTTCAGTTAATCAAGTTTTGAAATTTGTTCTTAGAGAAATTCAGAATATTCTGTTAAAATTTTATTCTCTTAGCATCTGTTGAAATTTTTCATTATAATTCATTTTATTGGGCATCCGTTTTTATGTTGATTAGGATATTTAGAGATTTATGTATTACCAGTATAATGTTAATTTAGGGCCTCTCTACTTCCAGTGAATAAATATGGATTAATATAATGTTTTTTCAGTTTTCTAATTTATTAATTTATAGTCTAATATAATGGTACAGTCCTCCAGTTTCTTTAGTTTTCCTTTTCTACTTGGAAAAGGTTACAAATTCCAAAATGTTTGTAGCCTCATTATATCCTGAAATAAAAAAAAAAGAACTGGTTACAAATTAACTTAATTTTCATTCTTGATATTAATGTGTCTAAATCTGACTTCAATACATAACTTTAGCTAAATCTCTTTGGTTTTTTATATAAATATTTTATATTTCATTGAGATTTTGTTTGCTTTTGAATACATTTATTGAATTGGAGAAGAGGACTGTGTTTTGTTTTTTAATATATTCTAATTTAGTAGCCTATGTTTTTTTCCCTTAACAACTCTATAAAACAACGCTTATCCATTTTCTTAACACTCAAAATTTGAGGGCCCTGAAGACCTTTGGTTTATGTGGATTATTTCTGTAGGTATATAACTTACTCAAAATTAAAACTAAAATTATTTTTAAAGGTTTACTGAATAAATCATTTAAAAAATGAGCATAAATATTTTATGAAAATATAATTTTCAAAACAAATGACTAAGTGATATTCTTTTCCATTCTTGCAAATGTATTTAACATCCAGCTTAATAGAACATAAATAGACTCTTATATCTCCTTCCTCAATCTCTTTCAATATCATGCATGTTCTCTAGAAAACTTTCACAGAAAATGAAAGATAAAAAGGTAGATGATATCTCAGTGTTATCATAAAATGAGTTTTGACCTTATGAGCCAAGTGTAGAGATCCCTAAGGAACCCAAGACACACTTTGAAAGAAAGATTTTGAAATGAAAAGATTATACTTGATTAAGTAGGTGAGCAGTAAGTGTCTTCATGCATCCTTATAAAAGGTAGGCCAAGGTAGATTTTTTTAAAGACATGCACAGACATGGTATGAACATGAAAGCAGAAATTGGAGTTGTGCAGCCACATGTCAAGTAATGCTGGTAGCCACTAGAAGTTGCAAGAGGCCAGGAGTAGATTTTCCCATAAAGCCACTGAAGGAAATATGACCCCATCAGCACCTTGATTTCAGACTTCTGGCCTCCAGAGGAGAATAATTTCTGTTGTCTTAAGCCACACATTTTGTGGTTATTTATTACAGCAGTCACAGGAAACTAATATAGTACCTTACCTCGAAATTATTTTTAGTAATTTAATGTTCATATTTCTGTGATCAGCTGACTTGCAAGGCTGATTGCAAGTGGCTTTCTGTTTTGCATCCCTTACCTTCAGTCTGCTTCTTATGAATATCAGTCTGAGGAGGAAAAAATCAGTGTACTTGTAGAAGTTCCATTTCTCAACTTTGGCTGCAGTGATTTTAGTTGCTTTTCTTGTAACCCATGTCCCTAATTCCTTATATTCCAACTAAAAAAGTTTCTTAAGAACTCAATTACTTTTATGAAAAATTCTAGCTCACTAGAGATCAAGGCGAACTAAATCAATGGTTTTTAATATTGATAAAATTGACAAACTATCTGCATGTTTGTTTTTGCAAAGAAGTCTCACAATTATAAAACAATTGTTTTTGTAAAAATAAACATGTGGATAGTTCTTGTTACAAAAAGTCTCAATACTTTGTCTTGAGGGCAAGAATTATGGATATAGACACTTAAAATCTATAAACACTGCAAATATTAAAGCAGCAGCATCCTTTAATGTATCTGATAACGTACACATTGCCAATGAGAAAATTAGCTGTCTACAACAGACTTGAAAAACTGTAGCTGAATCCGTAACAAATCTGGACCACTGTCTGCTTTTGTAAAGTTTTATTAGTAAACAGCTATACATATTTATTTACATATTGTTTATAGCTGCTTTTACTCTACAACAGAAATGAGCAACAATGACACAGAGACCCTATTGCCTACAAAGCCTATGGTATTTATTATCTGGCCATTAACCAAAAAACCAGTTTGCTCACTCCTGATCTACAAAAAGAAGGTAAAATAAAACATGTGATAGAAATTGTACAAAGACACTTTTCTTGCTCCATAGAGCTCTAAAAATTTGCTCCAGATTTATAGAAAATGTTTATTAGTTTTTAGTCTTTTAATGGATCACCATAGACAAAATTTCTAAGTATTTTGTATGGAGACACATTTATATTAGTATTGCATTTAAAGGATTTTTGTGCAAAGATAATTTAAGAAATGTGCAACATATCTGGAGTCTAAATGAATTTGTGAGTTCCAAAACATCAATCACAAAATATTTATATATAAAAAAATAGAAATAGCTGAAGTACAAACATGTATCTGAAACTTTCCTTAAGTTTCCAAATCATTTTAACAAACAAAAGTAAATCCTATTTCAGATGGAATACATTATTTTCCTAAAATAGATAGACTATAATTGTTTACAAAGAATCAATGGGAATGACAAAATAAGTTTGCTGTTTAAGGAAGCAGAACGTTTATTTCTGCACTCTTCGGAGACTAAGTTTATAATTTATTTTCCTACATGTAAAAAATACAAATAAGAGTAAAATTTACATATACTTTATTACTAGACAGCCATGCAATGTATGCATAGCTTTTTATAAGAAGAACAAAACAAAAGAATATTAACAAAAATCCCCAAACATGGATATCAGATGTTTCTAATGTTGAAAATGGAAGGCGACTTCAAATTCCTTGGACAGCTTTTATATAATAATCTGAGATCAAAGATTGGAAAGCTTAGATTGCTAGTATATACTTGGGCATATTTAGCGTAAGTGACAATGCTATTATCACAAGTTGCACTTAGAGAAAAATATAAATATCGAATGTTTGAGCTTGTAGCTCTGACTCTGGTGGGGTAAAGGCAATATATGTAACCTAAACATTTGTACCCCTGTAATATTCTGAAATAAAAAATATTCAATGTTGGATTAAAAATAACCATTTATGTGTTAGTAAGGATATATCATTCTGTTGTAATCTACTCAAACTGCCTTAAGCACTCAAAGAAGGAATTCACTGACATATAAAAAAATGGTGTGGGGCACTGTTTGATGTAATATGAAGTGCTATAGTTCAGATGATGTCATCAGGATTTGGATTTTCTTCAAATTTGTCTCTTCTCTTCTCTATGCTAGTTTCATTCTGCCCCCAGTAGGGGGCCTTGGACGCTGCAGGCCATAGACTCTGAGCTGCACAGTATAAGAAAGAGAATTTGTTTTTCCTAGTAGTTCCAGAAAAGGTTGCCAGATTACTATAATTATATCGAATTCCTAAACTAAACGATTAAAATAGTCTGGCTAAAGCCCTATAAATTGCATTGTTTATGAGAGTATAAATCAATAGAACCAATTTAGAGAGCAATTTGTTGATATTTGAGAGAGAAGGCAGAATACTATGACAGACATGAAATAAATTTTTTCAAGTCAGCATCTCTAAACTTGAGAATCTTTGGTGAAAATATCTAATTTCTGGAACATAAGCCAAAGAAATAATCAGAATAGAAAAATTTTGTTCATCAAGAAATTAAACCTTATTTATAAAACATTATTTATAATTTCAATACCTGGAAATCACTTAAATATTTAGCAAAATGAACACTAAATTGTTGTACATGCTTGGAAAAATATCATCAATTTTCCAAATTTTTATTTTACTATTTATATCATGTCATTACCTTTTTATCCAATTCTGTGGTGTTATATCTTTCATTATTCCCCCTCCTTGATTATGAATTTTGTCTCTTTTCCTTACTGAGTTCATCAGATAGTTTGTGGAAATGCTTTTGTATTTCACAGTAGATCACGTTAGGAGGGATTTCTTCCTTTGCATTTAATAAGTGCTTTTCCAACATTTCCCCTCATACCCCACAGCACATTTCGCTCATGAGCCCTTTGTTTTGTGTTTTTCTTCTTACTCATCATCAGTCAAGAAAAACAACTGTCTAGCAGTAGTGTTTGCCAACAGAGATAGTCAATACATTTTTCTTGGTCTCAATCTTGATTTATATGGGGGTCTTTTTTACAGATAAAATATGAATTGATGTCCCCCAGTAGTTTAATTCTTCATCTTTAACTAGATTTCATCAGCCTTGTCCCTACTCAGGTGGCATTGCACTCCTATCTTATGACTTTCTACTGTTACAGATACAGTATTAACATGACAAACTAATATTCTTAGCACACTTGGCTAGCAAAGTCTTATGTGGCAGCGCTTATCTAAAGAAATCATGTGTTCCTGGTGCCTGTTTCTTGGAATACCCTGAGGTATCCAAAGTCCTTCCCACCATTTCAAACCAAGGCATTTTCTGTGTTTAAGTGTGTGTGTTTTTAATTTGAAGTTTATGTGTGCAGCAATCATTGCAGTGAGGGCTGAAAAGAACAGGGTAAAGACTACACCTTCCTCTTCACCAGCTATGGAGAGGCGTGAAGAAATATCTTGTACCACTGAGTCAGAATTTGCTTCCCAGCCTTGGACATTATTTCTAGGCAATCTCTGTGCATTGGTATGGTTTTGCTGTGAAATTAACAAATCAATACCTCAATGGCTTAAAGTAGCATTTTGTTTGCTCCTTTGTCTGCTGGTCAGCTGGAGTGGCTCAGCTCCAGGTGTCCTCCTTGAACCAGGGATATTTCATCCTCGTAGAGACTGATAGGGAGTGTAAGAGAAGCAACTGGAAACACAGTATGCTTCTTAAGATCTTGGCTTGTGTGTGTGTCTCCAATAATAGGTTAGTCAAAAACTGAATGACATTGTATTGGAGCTTGTTACACAGTCATCAGTTTGAACCAATGATGTGCCTACTTTTTTTAAACTATAACTGACCTAGATCGCAGTTTAAGAAAGATATGAAAACAATTTTCAAGTTGTTATGTGTGGAAATCCATAACTCCTAACCCTGTTGACAGTACAAAGAGATTTTGTTTTATTATCTATAATTTTATTTATTTATTTTAGTTTCAGCATATTATGGGGGTACAAATATTAACATTACGTATATTGCTCATGCTCCCCCTCCCCCTCGAGTCAAAGCTTCAAGCATGACCATCCCCCAAACGTTGTACATCTCACTCATTATGTTTGTATATACCCATCCCCTCCTAAAGAGATTTTGTAAACTAACATAAACTTGGATCCTCTCTCAGCTTCAGTGGTCTTATCTGGACAGAAAGAGAACTGGAGTTATTGATGTGAAACATTGTGCAATGGCATATTCCTCAGTAATCACTTATTTTAATCGTCACACAAACATTTTCTTTCTAAACTACAGTTTGAAAAAATACAATTTATCAGTCACTTTATTCAAATGTAATTTAATACATTTTAAAATTCTAACCTTATATCTGATTTTAAAATCATCCCCTTCTGATTGGGAAGTGGCAGAATGAAACTTTCTCAGATATTGAAAATATTTCATGTCTTGATAAAGGTGTGGGTTAAATAGGTGTATGCATTTGTCAAAAATCAGCAAATGTACATTTAAAATTTGAACATTTTGCTATTTGTAAATTTTACCTTAAAAAATAACTACAATTTTTGACTAGTTACCAGGTTTGCTTTTGAAGGGTTGCAGAATATGCCACTTCAAAATATGTAAATTTGACATTAGAATTACTTCAAAGTAAAGATGGCTTGAAAAATAAAAGAGAATTCACTTCTTGCATATTCTCCCTTTTATTCCTGAAAACAAAAGATAAAAATTCCTATGTGATAAGAACCCTCCCTGTACCAGGAGAAGAGAGAATTCTGTAAAAATCAAAACAAAACAAAAAAACAGACCTTGTTAAAATAATTCTTATCTCCTTTTGGCCTCCCCCCATGGTTTAGCTACTTTTCCGTAATTGCCTCTCTTTGTTCAACCTAATTCAAAAGCAGGCAGGTTTTTGCTACTTCTTTGGATCTTTATATTTTTATGAGGGCTCTCATGTCACATAAAACTTATATTAAATTTGTCTTCTTTTTGCCTAGTGATCTGTCTTATGTTAATTTACTTTTCCAGCCTTGCCAGGACTCTAAGAGGATGGAAGTAGAATTTTGCCTTCCCTACACTTTTCACAATGGCATGAGTTATTAGTTTTCAAACTACTTTTGCAGTGTTATCTATAGGTTTTAGGAAATAAATAAATCAAGATAAGGGGGGAGACCATTGTTGAAGAATATGCTTCAGCTGTGTCCACAAAGAGGGAATAAAAACCATGACATTGCAGTAACAATGAGCACATTCAAAGCCCAGATCTTGGTTTCTAAAAGCCATTCTCCACTAAAGGAAAACAGCAGTCTTGGAAAAAAGATTGATTTTAAGTATAGGGAAATTGAAAGGAAAAAAGTGTTCAAACAATGATGGTAATACATATTAATAAAAAAGTACATAGATGTCAGATGGAAGGTGCTCAAACTGGCCAATCTAAAATATTTTAAACATCAAAATAAATCATTGATTAAAATAAGGACTCATGAAGTCATACAAATTTAAATAATTAATAGATGAATGAATAAATGAGTTGATCCTTGCATTTGAATGCTAACCAAAGATAACATAAAATTAAAGACATTGGGATAATAGATGAAATTTTAACATGGACAGTGGATTAGAAAATATACCAATGTTAAATTGCCTGATTTTCATAATTATGTAGTTATTATGTAAGAGAATGTTTTTATTCTTAATAGATACAAACTGAAGGATTTAGTGGTAAAAGTGCAAATCTCTAACTTACACGCACAGTTACTCCTTTCTTGGGCAAGATTCATGCCTTGAGGGACTTGAAGTAAGAGCACAAACATGATCTGTACTTTTCTTTCTCCTTTTCTACACAACTGGCAAGGAATGCTCAGAATGAGGGATGGGGTATAATGTTTGGTTAATGGTTGAGTATAGCGAGCCTCCTTGTATATCCTCTTAACAAATCATAAAAAATGTGTCTCCATTTGTTGCTTTCTTTATAATGCCTCTGTCTTCATCTGAAGCCTATCACTATTTTAAGAAGGAATAAGAAAAAATCTCTTTCATATTCTGTGATATTAGCTTGTATCTCTAACATTCAAAAGTAAACTTCTTATATCCTTACATAGAGTGGGTAAAATACAGAATCTTCACAAACTTGATCTCAGCCATATATGCTGATCCTAACCCAAACATCATTCTCTACATGTATGATCAAACTGTTATCCTTAGAACTGGAAGTTTGTCATAACATCTAAGGTGTATAAATGTAAAAACAGTAAATTTTATAAAAATGATTTACACTTTCTCAATATATAGCTAGGCTATATTTTAAAAATCTACAACTCAGGCTTGGTATCTCTGAGCCAATTAACCTTGTTGCTAGAAATCTTTACAGGTATATAAAGCCAAGTTTGTGCTGTTCCACAGACAAGTTATATTTCCTAGATATTCTCAAGGTCCTTGGAGAGCCACTGGCAAAAAGTCTTGCCAAGTAGGAAGAAAACTTAAGAAATCACTTAAGTGTGGTGTCAGAGAACTCCAGGTAAACAAGAAAAACAAAGATTTATAGAGTAACTGTGGAAAAGAGAATATGTGAGTGTGAAAAATAAAATTGGCTACCGAGGTTTCACTACAAATATATTGCCATTGATTTTTCTGGAGCAGAGGTAGAAAATTGCCTGATGACGTTAAAACGAGTGCAGATTGAAAGCAGAGAACATGTAGAAGACCAAAATGACACCAAAATAAAACTTCATCCCATTCATAATGTTTATATAGATATGGACCTGCCACCTACTTCCCAACGGCCTTTTCCCTTGACCAGATAATGTGTGTCCTACAGACATCAAATTCCCCCCAGAATTAGGATATGTGACTTTACATTCAAATGCCAGATTTTATGGAGCAGAAAAGGTTATGTTTGGCTTATGTACCAAGGATATAAAATAATGTTTCTCTGAAATAGCCATACAATCATCCAGTAAATAATATATAATGGCTTCTATGAAGAGAATATATGTAAAAATTTAAGTAACCATTGAGCCAAGCAAACTAAATTCTACTTTGGACTCTAATTCATAATTCCAAGATCATAGACAAATAACTTCCTGTCTTAGTATCCTTATTTGTAAAATAAGACAGTTTTTAGGGTTATTTCTCTAATTCCTAACAACTCAAATTGGATTCTAAATACATGTAGAAAAATTTCTTTTTAGAGTCCTTACGCCAAAAAGAAAAACAGTCAAATTTTAACCCTTTATATCCTTGTGGACCAATCATAGCTTGTTTTTTCCTTAGCATATTGCAAAAAGAGACTGATTTTTTAAAACTAAAAATAATATGCAAAATCCTTAAACAAGGTAGGTGTTGGGAAAATGATGCTTGCCCTTCTCACAACCCCACCTTTCCTCCCTAACCAAAATAACAATATTGATAATGGCTAATGTTAGAGTGGCTGTTATCTTTTACACATGCTTATAAGTCTTGCTATATATTACCTATTTAATCCTTACAAAAACCGATGAAGAGATCAAGGCACAGGGAAGTCACAGAACTTGTCCAAGATTACACAGATTCAACCCTAAGCAGGCTGACTTCAGAGCTGGGACTAAACATGGGAATCCCATAAGCATTCAAAAATATACAGAAAGGATGGTAAATGTTGGATGTGGAATAAGAGATGTTGATTCCTTTTTCCCTCCTTAATTATAGGATTTTTTTATAGAGAAGAGAGTAGGAGAGGTAGGGATAAAAAGGTTAGTTGAGTCCGAGTTATGGTGAACTAATTATTAATTCTTGAAGACAATGTGGAACACAAAAGACTTTCTAGCAGAGGAATAGCAAAATCAAAGTAGCATCTTAAGAAGAAAGAAAATCAATGGTCAATGTTAGTTTGATTTTTAAACTTCTGCTAAACTGTAACTTTGGCACCACTTCAGAGGTGGGAGTATTGAGTTTGCTCTTGAAAAATAACATTGCTCCATGGTGTGTTCACAGAATTATAATGAGTAATGGTTCACTTTCTGGCATTTAGATATTTCATTTGTGATCTGGGACTGTTTAAATACTTGTATGGACCTCTCGGGGAACAAAAAATGTAAATCCAAAATAATAATACCGAATTTTAAAATATCTTACAAAAATGAAATATCAAAAACTCTCATTCTTTTCCATTTCTATTGTCACCAAACTAATTCAGGCCACTATTGTCTCAAGCCCAAAACAATGCAGTATCTTCCCAAATGGTCTCTAATCTTCAGTCTACCTCTATACAATCTATAGTTTATTTTGTTGGTTGATATATACATATATAGAGAGAGACAGACAGACAGACAGACAGAGTCTCACTCTGTTGCCTGGGCTGGAGTACCATGGCGTCAGCCTAGCTCACAGCAACCTTAAACTCCTGGACTCAGGCAATCCTTCTGCCTCAGCCACCCGAGTAGCTGGGACTACAGGCATGCCTCACCATGCCTGGCTAATTTTTTCTATATATTTTTAGTTGTCTAGCTAATGTCTATTATTATTATTATTTTTTTTTTAAATAGAGATGAGGTGTCTCGCTCTTGCTCAGGCTTATCTCAAACTCTTAAGTTCAAACGATCTGCCCGCCTTGGCCTCCCAGAGTCTATAGTTTATTTCTAAAATTATAATCACCTTATCACTCTCCTCAACATTTTTTCAATGACTCAATCTAGCAAAATCAGCTCTCTCAATCCCCCAAAATTTCCTTCAACATGTCTGTTTAATTTATCTCTCATTACTATGTCATAACAAGGTTATTCAAGATAATTATCTTGTTCCTTATCCCTGTGGAGAGGAAGCCTGGTATCACAGAAGAGGGCTAAAATTTAGGGACAAACATGAGTTTTCTTCTTGCTTATTTGAGTCACAATTTGCTATTATGTTAAAACAGGTTTTTTTATACCTCACTCACAGGTATCATAAGGATTAAAATCAAACGTTTACTGTGTTCCAAGACCTGTACTAGGCACTGTGGCTGCAATCATAAATATCCAGGAGATCAGGATATAAACAAATAAGGGCTAATATTAAAACTTAAGAGGGTATGATAAATTGTGCACATTTCCTTCTCTTATGCTCAGAACCAATTCAGCGAGAGAGAGAGAGAGGGAAGATAGAGGCAAAAATTATTAAATTTTGTTACTAATAAAACTGTAAGAGAAAGTTGCTTGGTCTTAGAGTCTAATGGGTCCAAAGGCCTGTCCTGTATCCTCTTCTTCACCTATAAGAGATGAATAAACATTGAGATACCATCCCATGTGAAGGATGCTTTAGGTCTAAAAAGCAGAAACACTTGCCCAAGAACACTGCCTCCCATTATTCTGCAACGAACTGTCCAGTTCCAGTGAGTATCATCCACAGTCTGGGTTGTTAGGGCCATTTCATTACTTTGTGTTTAAATTCATGGTAGAATGCAGTAAGAAACAGAAACACCAGAAGCTATTTCACTGTTGGCCCAAGCAGTGACCTAATAAACTTAGCCTTGTTGTGATCTAGTCTTTCCTCCAGGAGAGGGTTCAGTCCCAAGTATTACTTGCCTCTTGCCCAAACATCTATTTATTTACAAGGTATTTATTTGACATCTTTCCTAACTTCCCAGAGATTTAGCAATTGTAGATATACAAGAGATGGATATGATATGGTTTAAACTCTATCAATTTGTCCCTTGCTCAAATCTATTATGATTCTTAATTCAGTCAGACTCCCAATACTTATTTGGCTAAGAGAACTTCACAAACCCACTTCTTCTACATTCAGATTTAAACTGGCCTTTTTAAACTGGAGAGCCTCAGAATTCACAACCGCCAAAATCTTTCAGTCTTAAGAAGGATACCTTTAATCTTATAAATTAAAACCCTACTATCAATAATAAAGTCCCATGGACCCAATTTTTCTACCACCCTGAGTATAAGATACCCTCAAAATGCCAGTTTTATGTTGACCCCAGTTGGACTCTTAACCAGTTCTAAAACCTCTGATTTCTCCTGAGTAGGGTAATTAACATAGCAGATAATTCTGTTGGCAACATTCATAGTTATATAATGTGGAAAACCCCAGTCATTTGCTCTTAAATGGTGCTCCGACCTCATCTAGTCATTCACAACTGTCTTCAGTTTCCCAAGGCTCCTGAATTCCATCAATTTCATTCTATATATTTATAGCAACCCTTTGAAAGAGTGCTTACCTTTGGGGTCCCACTGATCTGTATTTCTGCCCTCTATTTAGAAACTTGGGCCTGCTGCTAGTATTCTTAATTTTTTTCTATTTGTCATCCCCAAAATTTATTATTTTAATATTTATCATCAAATTTAACCATATATAGTTGGCTAAAGTAATTTTTGATTTGTGAGTTCTACATTACCTGGGGGCATTAATTGTAAGATTAGAAAAACTGATAACACAAAATTGGCTTAAGTTACTTTCACTTTGGTTAACTACTGAAGTATCAACAAGAAATGCACAGTGAATATATATATAATGTGACCACAGTTCCCCGATGTTTCACCAGGTCCTTATAGAAATGTGCTTAAAGTTCAATGGTAAATTTAACTTGCTCTGAGTGAGTAAACAGCCAGATCAGAAGTATGAAGAAAAACACAAGCCACTATTTTTAACACCATTAGACTGGGTAAAAAAAAGTTTTAGTATTTAAGTATCTCAGCATTTAAGTGTTATTTTTGTACCTCAGTTACAGCTGCTGTGTTATATTTTTTATGCATTGTCAGGCCTACAGCTGGCCTGGCCATGAAATACCACTCATTCAAAAATATCTTACCTCTCCTGGGTAGAGTTACTTCATCTAGAGGAAATTCCCTCATTTCAATATCTAGCCCAGCATTTGTTTCTTCAAATTGTGGTCTTGACTGTTTCCCCTTTAGTTTTACAACCCACTCCTATAACATCTCTTAGATTTCTAATTCCATAAATTTCTTGAGCATTTTTCCCCAGAGCATAAGCAACATCTGCATCTCAATAACTGAGTCACCTTGAAACTCACCCAATAATACTTTTGGTATTTTAGGCTGTCCAAATTTTGTGTAATCATATTCTATAGCTGTTCCAATCTCCAAATAATGCTTCCCCAATTGGCTTTTTTATAAATCTCTCTATTTACACTTGACAGGGTAAATGTCTATATTTTCAGATATTGGTTTTCTCCAGGTTTATTCTAGGATTCCTATGCTATCTAACCATTTCTTACTCTGTTGGATCTCTTTGAGTTGGCATTGACTTCCCTAAGCTAGTAACCATTAAAACAAATTACACGTGGGCATACTTTTTAGAGCATATGCCTTTTATCTTTTTTTAAAAAAAATATTGGATTCATTGGCTTTTAAACGTGAAATCTCCTATGAAATTCATCCATGTTTTCTACATCCCTCAATTCTTCCCAAATGTATTCTGTATTATTTACAGAGCAAAAACTTTTTTTATTACCTTAGCTAGTAACCATCTTCTTTCATTAAAAAGAGTGGCCCTCAACCTAGGGAGGTGACTGGAAATGGGATAGGGCTCTTTTGATTGTCACAATGACTGAGAATGCATTTGGGAGGTTAGGAGTGGAGTGTCAAATATACTGTCATAAATAAGATTATCCCCCACACTGAAACATTGCCTCCCTAAAATACCAATACCGATAGCACACCCATGGAAAAATGCTAATATAAAGAATTATCAGTTTTCTTTATATTCTAAGGTAAGTCTTTTTATGGTTTCTGTGACAATCTGAATTCCCAACCTGAGATATCTCAGATACTCACACTTTAGTTATTTTTCATTTTTGTTTGTAATGATTTAGCTTGCTTTCTACCACTGTTCCAATAAGAAAATATTCCCACTGATATAGAGTCTCAAAGTAGTTTTATTTGTTAATAAATAACTGTATTTATATGGGAAAAGCCACAATCTGTTCTCCAAGTTTCACAACCACAATTTCTAAACTGTGAAGAAGAAAGCCTCGGAATAGACAGCCTAGTCTATGATTTCTATACTAGTTTACGGGTCCTACTTGAAGATCATAACTTAACCAAAAAACATTTTGTAATGTGCTAGAGATGTGGCTGAAAAACACAACCACAGAAACTATTCTGTCAACAAATTCCTAGATATCTTATGCTCAGAAACTATTTTTAACTGGGTCTTAAGAACTGAGAAGGACTTTCAATGTCAAAGAAATACATCCAATTATACCCATCCATCTAAATTTAATTGCTCTAAACAAAGCATCAATCTTCACATGTTATTTGATCTCCAAATTCTGTTTGTCTTTCTCAAATGTTATAGCTAATGCACCAAATATTGGAAAAAACAAGTAATATCCATTTTCAGAACCAATTGAGAGAAAGAAATATGATGAAAATAAACCTATTTTCTTTTTTACTATAAAGTGGTTTGAGAATATTGTGTGAGACTCATATGGGTCTGTTGGCTCTTTTAAAATAACTTATCCACATGAAATTGTGGTTTTGTAGAATAAACACACCCACCCAGACTGACTGCTAACATTGATCTGAGGTAGAAAGTAAAGTCAGAGACCAAATTACACAGTGCTTATAGCTTGACATGGATTAGCACCACCAGTGCATACCATTCAACAAGTAGGAAAGTCCTTCCTCGCTGAGGAGTGGGGCAAGAGGCCACTCTGATAAAAAGCCCTTTTAAAATGATGTCAATGGAAAAGTCTTTCTGTGCTATTCTAGAGCAATACATGTAGAGAAGTTGTAAGGCAAAGTTGAAAATGATTAATTTTTCTTGAAGGAAATTATGCTCAAGGAGGTTGTAAAAATGCTTGCTCTAGAATTTTAAAGTACCAGTAGAAGTCCATCAGGTGGGCAAGGGTGGAAAGAGCATTCCATGAAAAGAAACTAGCATGTGAAAAATATGGAAGCATAAAATAGCACTGTGCACATGGGGCCTTGCAAGTAATTTGGCATGACTGGTGAATTAGATACAGAGTTAGAAGGATCTAGCAGAAATGCATTAAGGCAGGCAGGAAGAGGCCAGACATTCAAGGTTTTACATGACAGCTAAGAAGTTTGAGCATTATTCCAAAAACTGCAGGGAACAATTATGGTTTTATAGCTGGCTTAGTAATCAGATTTCAACATTATAAAGGTGATTTTTTTACTTCTATTATAAATTAAAAAAGGTTTGGGGGACTAGTGGCATAATATGAAAGAATGAAAGATGATCAGAGCCTAGACCAAGTCAGTGAAACTTTTGATAAGGAGTTAGCTATTTAGGAGGTGACAGAAGATTTATGACCATTTGAATAAGGTATATGAGAAAGGAGTCTTGGCTAACTTCTAGATTTCGTTATTTAGTAGCTAATTGGATGGCAAGGCCTATAGGTATGATAAGCAGTAATGGGCAACTTTTGGGGAAATAGCAATGCATTTGTAAATAAAGCTACTGAATTTTAAATATTTAATGACAAAGGTAGAGATATTCAGTATCGGTTTGAATATATCATTTTGGATCTCAGGAAATGGGATCAGATGGAAATACAGATTATGAGTTATCAGTACATTGGGTTTATATTAGCTACTTTGGAGAAAACATGCAGAACGAGAAAAGTGAACAAAGAAAAGGTTAACATTTAAGAATTAGCAACAACCAACAGAATACTCAACTAATAGTTTTTGTAAAAGGCTTAATTTTCTCACATAACTAGAAATTCAGAAGCAATCAATCCAGGGCTTTGCAACTGTTTAATACTGCAACACTTCCTTCAGGGACCTACGGTGTTTCTGCATTTCTACTCTGAATCTACTAGCGTGTTGGCTTTCATGTTCACACTTGCAACTTTGTGGTTACAAGATGATGCTATACCTCCCTCTGCGTCATATCCACATTCTAGACAGGAATAAAGACATGGAAAACTATTTTTTTTTCAGAAACTCTAAGATTCTATCTCATTGACAGAAACAGTCACATGACTATAACTAGCTGAAAGAGAGTTAGGAAAAGAGATATTTTAATTGTGGCACATTGCTTTCTCAAGTTAAGCAAATTTCTGTTACTAAGGAAAAAAGTGGAAAGTGATAATTGTAGGTTAACTAGCAGAGTTTTTCCAGAAAACATAAGAACTTTGCTCTAGGGGTTGTCAGAGAGACAGCCTTTCTGCAGGATTTTGAGAAGGAGCAATCCAAGAACCCATGAAAGACTTGGAAAGAATAGTGACACGTATTCAAATAAGTAAAAAGCCAGCAGAACCAGAAAATATATGCAGAGTTCATGTAGAAGAGAATTGAGTACAATATTTGTTGAATATCTGTACTTTTATTTCTATCTTTTAAAATCCTGCATATTTTTCAAGTTCTACTCTACTTTTCCACCTTCTATGATGATGTTTACTTCTCTAATACCTTAGCAAATGAAATACATTTAATCATGTGGGTCATTAAAGTTTGGAAATTCTTTTTTAGTTTTTGTGAATCATCTAAAATGGAAAACAATAGCATAGTGAGTACTGTGGAGGCTCTTAGTAGTAAAGCACTTGTTTCTCCTGATACTGTACAAGTAGGAAGCTGACAGTACGTTGTTGACACCCAGACAGAGATTATCTTTATCGAAAAATTTCCTCCACCAAGGGAACTTGCTTTAAATGTATACTTGATGTAGGTTATAAATACTCCCCTTATCCTGGCCCCAATTCTGGACAATGCTACAGTGTCATCTCAGCTCCATAGCTTTACTTGGGATTATAGACTAAATCCTGCTTTTTTCACTTGCCTCATAGGAGTTTACTCTCAGAGTACCCCTCATAAATCTCATAGCCATTAATTTTCATCTCAGACCCTCTTTCCTGGGAATTCAATCTGAATGTAGGAATTTAATCAACTTTAAATATATATACTATTCACTGATTCATTCAATATGTGTATGTGTGAAATGCTACTACATCTGTCAGGCACTGTTCTTTTGCAATAAAGGGAGAATAAAGCAGACATCTCTACCACACCATGCTTACATTTTAGTAGTAAAATACAGTTTGCACTGTTTATTTACATTATTAAATTGTGAAAAGTGCTTTGGATACCAGTGCAGTGTATTGAGATGCCTATTAAACATCCAATATTAAAGTTGTGTAAGCAGTTGGATAAATAAACCTGGAGTTCAGGGTGAGATCTTGATTAGAGATATGTGTGTGGGTATAACCAGAACATAGAGGGTATTTAAATCCAAAAGATTGAGATCACCTAAAGAGTAAATATTAATAGAGGTCTGGAGATTGAGTCTTGGAACATCACCATAATTAGAGAACAGGGAGATAAAGAAGAGCTAGCAAGAGATTCAAAATATAGTAATTGGTAAAATAGAGAACCAAGGGAGAGGTTTACCCTAGCAGGCAAGTAAAGATTGACATGTGAGTAGAATACAAAACAGTATATACAGAGTGAAGAGGTAAAATGGATTAAAAATAATTACAAAATTTTTGTTCTCAGGCAGTAAGCAGTTGGAGAAAGGGGAGAGTAAGTGGAAACAGAAAGGATGTGAAAAACATTGTGATGTGATAATTGATGCAGCTTAAATTATGATTGGATTTTGGATAAGAACAAGAGATGGTCATGAAGGTTTTGTAACAAAGAAATCATTAACCAAAATGAGAAAAATTAGTGATGAAGCTGTTTAAAGAAAATGACTCTACAAATTAGTGTTCTGGATATACCTAGGATTTAGAAAACAATATGTTAAGCATGAGTACATATAAAGACAAAGTCTAACTCATCTCATGAAGATCATATCAAGTCAAGGATACAAAATTATCATATTACAAAATCTTCAATGTAAGGTAGAATAAAACAAATGGCTTTGAACAGTTATTAAATTCAAGGACTGTGTTGAATACAATGTATAAATTATGTTTTAAGAATAACAAGATGAATGAGGTACAGTCAACTTCTTTACATGGCATTCTAATCTATATGGGAGAAGGAGAATGTAAATTTTTCATGATTATGACAATGTCATAACATCATGAAGATGGCCAGCTTGTGTGCAATGCTGGCCATTTGCTTTACAATGTATTTATTGTGTCCCTGTTCTTACAGCAGCATGGAATATGGGATTTCTATCCCCATTTAATGGGCAAAGAAACAGGACTAGAATATCCAAAATATTAAATAATGATATGAAGATTCTAACTCAGATCTATCTGACCTCAACACATGTTCATTCACTGTGGCACATCCCTCTTTAATCAGAATGTGATTCTTTGCATTTTCAAGAGGAAGAGATGGCATTCAATTTGTTATGTTAGGAAGTATTTTTGAGTTATTATAACCATATTTATACTTATCTTTATATTTTGTAAAAATATGTCTATGAAAATGTATATTTCTATAAGTATAGAATTTTATTTTTAGTAATAAAACAGATATGTCTAGCAAGTTGTATGGCACCTTTGGTGTCTCATATTCCTTGCATACTCCCTATAAATGCAAAAGTTGCATTTTCCATATGGGGTAGCAGCCAGAGTGCATTGCAAAGTTCAAGGTGTTATAATTTGGTTACAATTCAAATATGTTCATCTGCTAGGGACCATAAGTCCACTATTGTCATCTGACAATGGGACTATATTAGAATTTTAAATAGAAAGCACAAATGTTCTGAAAAATACCCATACCATTTAGATAACATAATTTTTAAAACTGAGTTGAAGTTTGAAAAAATTTATCTGTGATATTTTGGTCTCTGTGTGGAGCTGGAAGTTCTGCATATGTGTCTTTTATCCCCTTTTATGCTTCCTTTAAAAAAAACCTCATCATGGATGGAAAAAATAGTACTCAGCTAAAAAGGAGTTTATTTTGTTTCTGTCTGAGTTTTGAGGGAGATGACTAGTTCTGTTTATTGTTTCTAAAGTTTTTGGCAGGACAAAGAAAAGAATTTTTTCCTTATAAAAACCATAGGGGAAAATTTAAATTAATAAAAAGAGAACTAGAGCAAGTTCAGGTCATTTCTTTGAGGTTAGTAGGCAATTCAAACTCAAAGGGAAGGGCATCAAAGAACCATTGCCTAGGAAGGCCTCTCTCCACCAAATCAGACCAAAATATACTTGGAGCAAATCCTATATATAGTCCAATGTGCCTAAAATGTTTTATTTCAAATTGGTTGGAGTTAGAGTTATTGTCCTTTTTAGGACAATACTTCAACATCATTTGTCTTTTTCCTCCCCAGTTGCCTTAGTTGGTCTTTTCCATGTCCCTTGTACATTAATATATCCCTCCCGTAATATCATCCCTCTCCTATCTACTGCTTTTGACTTAACCTGTAATATGATAAAATCTGAATATATTATCTTTAAGCATAATATATACACACATAACATCTTTGTATTGAAATTTGGTACAGAAACTTATCTACAAATAGCAGGCAGACTTTGTAGAAAAGCAACTTTTTTTAGCTGTAAAACATGTTTCAGAAAACTGGATGTGTAAATCCAACTTTGATCTATAAATCCAATCCACTAGCATTTTATATTAAATGTGTAAAAACGGAAAGCTAACATTTCAACAAATAATTCTTTTTGATCTTTCCTTAAAGCAGTGCTATCCTATGCAGCTTCCTATAATGATGGAAACATTCTTTATGCTGTTCAATATGGTAATCACTAGCCACACATGGCTATTGAGTACTTAAAATGTGGCTATTACAACTGAGGACCTGGATTTCTATTTTCACTTTAATAGGCACATGTGATTGTAGCTTCTATATTAAACAATGCAGCTTTAAGGCATTGAGATTTCTGCAAGTTACCGGGAAGTTTGAATATAAAGGGACTTCACTATAAAACTAAATTGAGTATTTATCCACAAAATGAGAGAAATTTAGAGAGGGTATGATTTATATGCTAGAATAATACATACTCTTCATTAATTTGTACAATGAAAACTTATTATATTAGATTATTATAAGAATTAAGTGAGTTAATTGAGTATTACCATCAAGTGTCAAACACTACAAGATTCTAAGGAAACAGTGATGAGCAAGGGAGATCCTAATCCCATCATAGATAAGAATGGGGGAGATAGATGTGAAAGGGGTAGAGATATTAATCAGTGGTTACCAAAATATTACAAAAATATAAAATTGCAGAAGTAGAAAGCTAATAAAGTGTTATAAGGCCCTTTAAGAGAGGCATTTGACATAAAGGGGTCAGAGAAACATTTCTAGAGGAAGCAATATGTAAACTGAAAATGGTACATTGAGTAGAAAACACCTAGTCAAGAGGGAAAAGAAGAGTGTTCCGGGTAAAAGGAGCAATATATACAAATAGTATGAAGGACAGGAAAAAGGCCTGTGGGACTGGACAAGAGAGTAGAAGAGTGATACAAGAGCACACCAGAGAGGTTGCATGATGCAAGGCTCTGAAGGCTATGATAAGAATTCTGGCCTTTATCCTAAGGGCAATATGTATCCTTAAAGGTTATTAAGCAGAGGGGGGAACATGATCAGCAATGTATTTCTGATGAATCACTCTGCAATATAATATGGAAAATGAATTAAAGGAAAGTTTAGGGAAGATTGGGGAGATCTGTCTACAGGCTTTTGAGAATCCCATGCCAGCAATGAGTATAGCAGGGAATGTTGTGTTGGCCATGAATATTAAAAAAAAAATTTTGATTTGAAAAATGTTTAGGAAGTATGATTGACAAGACTTTGTGATGGTTGAGATACATGGTAGGTTGAGAAAAATATTCTATCCAAGATGACTGCTAAATTCCTTGCATATAGAAATAAATAGAATGTAGTGCCATTCACTATTCACAGAGATACTGAGAACTGAAAAGGTGTAAAAGTGAGTGAGAATGCTATGAGTTTACTTTTCTGGATCTCCTATATTTGGGATGCCATTGTGATTGCCAAGACGGGATTATCACAGATGAGACCTGGGTAATTGCACCCATTAACTCTGTATAGGTAATAACTGAAGTTATGAAGGTGGAGAAAAATATCAGATGAGCAGAGGTTCTACAACTGTCCATATTTAATGGTCCAGAGACTTTGAAGAAAATCAATTGGTATCTTTACAAGAACTTCAAATGATGAGAATATTTTAATGCAAGAAAGTGGAAAATAGTGCTGAATTTACTGAGAAGCAGACTAAGAAAAGTATTCAAATATTCTCTGAATTTAGAGACAGAACGTGATTGTTGATCCTATCAAAAGCTGTTAATGGCGAAGATGAAGAGCCTGATGTCAAATGAGAGTTTGAAGAATGAGGCATAATAAATTAATACAGCAATTAAAAATATCTCTTTGAGACAATTTTATTAGAATTTCAATGCTCCATTATTTTGGTGCAATGACACCAAAATTTATACCATACCAGAAACATGAATGTTAATCTAGATTCACATTTGTAATTTAGTATTCTTCTACTAGTTTTCCTTGAAATCTGAAACTTTTGTCTTTAAAGACTGTCATTACAGAAACATCACAGATTAAAAAGAGTATAAGCCATAGATCTGACGTCCTGAATCTCAAATCTCTCTTTGACTAGCTATATAATCTTAGGTAGACTACTTAACCACTCTAAGCCCTTATCAGCTCATTATAAAACATCAATAGTGAAATCTTTCTCATAGAAGTACTTGGGAATTGAGTTGTGCCAAGTAAAATGCACATAGAAAGTGCATATTAAATGATAGTTATTTTAAATATGAAAAGTACTCATTCTTTAGTTTTGTCTCCTTTTCTTTCCCCTATCAATACTTCTATTTGGGTTCTCATCAGCTCTTGCCTGGTTGACTTCAATTGTCCCTTAACTATCCTTTCTTCAACTTATCTTCCAAACTGCTGCCAGGATGACCATTCTAAAAGGCAAGTATGATCATATTGCTGCCTTGCCTAAAGCCCTTAAAATATTTCAATAGTTCCCCACAGCTTCCAGAATAAAGTTCAAATTACTTAGATTAGAACCTAAGGTCAATTGTATCCTGATGCTTGCCCTAAAATTCTAGCTCTATTTCCTGCAATTTTCCCACATGAACACTTCTAATTAACCCCACAGAACTTCTTGCCGTCCTCAAACATACAGACTTTATTCCTCGTGCTATTATGCAGGTAGTTCCCACTGGTCAGAGAGCTCTTCTTTATATCCCTTTGCCAAACACCCAGCTGACATGGATTTTCTCTGTGCTCCAACAGCACTCTGTGCATTTGCTGTCTTGTGTTGTGGGTTACAGCACAGACATTGGATCTAGACCTCCTGGGTTCACATTATTGGCTCTGATATTTATTAATTATGTTCCTTGAAGCTCATTACTCTCTGTGTGACTCATTGTTCTCATCTGTACAGTGAGTTTCATGATAAAAAGTTTCGCCTTAAATGAGTTAACACACGTAAAGTGCTTAACACTCAATAAATGTTAGCTGTTAATATAGTGTGATAGCTGTTAGCTGGTAACATAGCAATTACTCCATTATATGCTCCGTGGAACCTTCTATTATTTGTTTTAAAGTTCCAATATCTACCAATTGCTTCAATGTGTATTACCACTCGATATATATTAAATAATGAAATAAATGGATGTACTAAAGAATAAATTTCACCACATTGCATCTGAGGTCTGAAAGCACCAATATGAAACAAGGAGTAGTTTAGGCACAGAGAAGTATCTCTCACTGTGTACTAACAAATTAAGACAAAGTATCTTTCTGGGGTGGCTGTGTGCCCTTGTTTACATCCCCTTATTTACTATTTGCTGAAGAAATGAACTACTGTAAATTCCAATAATGAATAATCCTTGAAGAAATATAAATTAGGTTTTATGGGAATGTGAATATATTTTAATGGAAAATTTACTTTAGTAAATCAATTTAGTTACAGGGTAACTAAAATGATCATTTTAAAATCATTGGTTAGTTATGTAAATTAGAGATATATTTTCAATAAAAAATCTAGTTTAAAATTTAAGAGTTTCTATTAAATTTTCAAGCTGTGGTCCCATGAAATATTCAGGTGTTAAGCACCTGAATATGAATAACCCAAAATATTCTGTACACAGTGGTCACTAGTAGAATCAGCATCCTTACTAAGAATAAATGGAATCAAATCTACATTGGTTTGGTTTGCTTACCTATTTTACATAATCTCAATTGGGCTGAGCAGTTCAGAGAGTACTCTCGAATTTTTAATGAATCAACTTCTCCAATACCCTGCCGTTGTGCACATTAGAGTCAATTTGAGGGAATCTTAGAGTTATTTCCTTTATCAATGACCAAGATAATTTATAGGTGGCAATCTCAAAAGATTTTGCTCTAAGAAACCAGAATAAACTGATTAGTGACCATAAATTAACTTTCCAACTCAGACAGCTTCAAATAGTTGGGTGCAAAGTAACCAGACTGATTGACAGTAACTTACCTGTGTGAGGCATAGTATGTACTTCTCAGTTCCTACCTTAAACCTTCTTTTGTCATTTAGAAAATTTTGCAAAGGAAATTTGCAATTCCAAAGCTTTAGTAATTAGAGGAGAAATAAAAAAAGTACAAGCATGAGCCACAAAGCCAAAATAGTAAAACATTGTACAAAAAAAAATAGTCACTTATCAACATAATCTGAGGCTATATATAGGTTTTTGAAGATTCTTTCTCCCAACATATTTTTTTCTATCCCAGACCTATCTATTAAAACCTTTTGGCATGGACTTCAAAACTCAGAACCCACTGAGAATGGTCTTGAGCTCCTCACTATGTTCATGGCCAAGACCTAGTGGTCTCATTACTCTTCTTTTGAGTTCTTTACTAGGTCAACAGGATTCCTAATCACTTGCTTCATGTGCTATTGATGGCCTTATACTCACCTTTAATTGGGTGTATATAAACATTACTCCCCTGGTACTGACAATGTTTTCCCACTCAGACTCATCCTGCTCCCTTGAACCCTACCTGCTGTGCCTACTCACCTAATGACATGGCCTGGAAGAACTATAGATAGAGATTAGACTTTTTTTTTTTTTAAAGACAAGGAATGGAGATTTTTCAGCCTGCACACATATCTGGACATATAGCATGTCTATTAAATTATTTTTCTCCCAGTTTGAAACATTCTGAATTAAACATTAATCCTGAAAGGCAATGTTAGATTTTAGTATTCACCATAGTAGCAAAATGCAAGTTTAAAAAAGTAACTTTGCAGGGATTTGAATAATAGATGTAATATAAGACTACATAAATATGGGAAAAAATGGTATTACATATTTATTCATTTAAAGCTGAATTTGAGCAAAGGAAATATCAAGACTGAAAGATTAGATACAAAAACGATTTAAGAAAACATTCAAATCAATGTTTCATCTGTGCTGAGTAGAGCAAGCTAGACCTACCCTTTTTGGGTACTTTTATTCAGTAATTTTACATAATTACCACCAAATATTTAATATTTCTGAATAGAAAGAGATAATCACAGAAGTCATTTCAGAATTTTCTTCATGTAAAGTTCTTTACCAAACAGAAACAGAAGCTATTAAAGTATAGATATCAAAAATGTAAAGAATTGTATTAAAATTATCAAAGTATCTGTGACTTACCATTACTAAAATATAATTTTAGAGATTAACTACTCAGTATTATGTCTTTGTATTTTTCTTCCAAGAAAAAGCTACACTATCTTATTATGTTTTGAATGTTACTCAAAGATTAAATTAGGAGAACATATTTTAAATATATAGACATATAACTGTCTATTATAGTCAAAAGATAAAAGCTGATATGAAACATAGTTTAGGGAATGTGATATTTTAGCCATCTTTGTAATTAATACTAATAGTTGCATTTTGTTTGAGCTAATCCCGTGGCTATCACATTGAGCACCTTCATTGTTTCTATTAATATCTCAAAATCACCAGTGATTTTGACAGAATCATTACAAACTGTTGGTGGTTTTCCTTAATTAAATAAATTTTGACATCAGTAATAAGCAAGACCACAGCAAAATGGATTGATTACCATTCATTTTTACTGGCAGAAGATGACTCTTTCAAGGACAATGTGTTCTTTAAATTTGGGTACTGGAAAATATATAACAACCAGATTGCTTCTGTAAAATGTTATAGGCAAGCATACATTTTTAACTTCTGTCAAGGAGAAATACTTCATGTGATTAGATGATGACAATCATGGTGGAATTTCCATAAGCAGAAACTTATCAAAACTTACTATTGTCCTTGAATATAATGCTTTAGGTTAATTTGTAGGCAAAGAGAGGAAGTCTGAGAACAAGCAAAGAAAGAATAAGGAGAAATATATGTAATCACCGTGACTGAAATTGAAAAACAGTGAAAACTACAGAGGAGAAAACAATGAAATAATAACTCACCTCCAACTATAGCCATTTTAATATAATAGAACTTAGTTTGGGCAATATGGAATATGCCTTGAAGAAAATGACTGTGATACAGTGAATTTAGGTCTCAGACCACCACAGGTTCTGACAACACTTATGACTATATTTCTTAGACAAATTATTAAACATCAATGAATTTCACTTCATGTGACCAATAAACATAAAGCTGCCTGAAGATTACATGGGAAGATCAATATAAATGTATTCAGTATAGTATCTGACACAAAGATGGTATTTGCTATGGTTTAAGTATTTTTCCCTTCCAAAACTCATGTTGAAATTTAAAAGGGTATTAGGCCATGAGGTCTCCACCCTGACAGGTAGGATTGGTGCTGTTCTGAAAAGGGGAGCTCTTCCCCCTCTTACTTTCTCTTGCCCTCTTTTCCCTTCCATGGGATGACACAACAAATAGGCCCTTGCAAGATGCTAGCTCCTTGATCTTGAACTTCCCAACCTTCAGAACTGCGAGAAATAAATTTCTGTTCATTATACCCAATTTCTGTTCATTATACCCAATCTCAGGCATTCTATCTTAACTGTGACTCTTTATCAGCAATCACTCCTGGCTTAAATATAGGAGCTTAGGTAAATTATCATTTATTGCATCTCCATGTCAAAACAGTCCACAAAATAAGATAGATAAAATATAACTATCTATAACTGGAACTATTGTTCTTGAGATTCCATGATGTCAAAAATGCTTAATTCCTCTAATTTATGGTAATGAAATTACTTTTGTTTTAAAAGTGGATCTCTTAGAATTCCACTTCCCTCACACACACAGATACACAAGTGTGGTTCTCCTTCTTAACTACTCTCTGAGTCATCTAAAACCTGCAGTGGGAATTGGAGTTATATATCATCCAAGCATTAGAAAAAGGGGCATCTAGGCTTCATGCCATCTTCTGGCTTCTCTGGTCTGCACCAAAAGGTAGCTCATCTCCATCTGGTCCACATTACTCTCATTGCCTTCACTCACCCAGTTTATGGCCCCATGCCAAGTTTTAATTACAAGGTCAAACCACATAATCTGCGTTCTATTTGTCCCAACTCTAAGTCCTCTTTTGTTACCGTTGGTCAGGGTTGGGTTCTCAAGAATCTTGGTTATTTTCCCACCATGGTCTGGGAGGTTGCAAGATTGTCCTAATGGTGATCTAAGAATCTCCTTCAGCCACTCTAATCCTGGGTGCAATTTTGGATGGTGTTCTTTTTTCTCCATAAGGCTTGGCACTGATTACACTGGGAAGCCAAACAATTAGTCTTTTTTCTTAATATCTTACAGTTGACAAAAACTTTGCCCTTTGACCAAAACTTTAGTTGAGCTCCTCTGAGTCCCATTGTTTGACTACCCTAACCTTGGTCTTCCGTCCTTGTCCCTATAGCATCAAGTTTAAGAGAGAATTTTGCTAAGTTAGTTTAGGGAAAATTCCCCATCTTTGGTATCTGACCACCCTCAATATCTTATCATTCTGGTCTGCCTATAGCAATAATCCTATGAAGCCTGTTTAATCTGAAACACCCTTACCCTTGATATTTCCTCAGTCATTTTCCATCCACTGATCTCCATTTCTCCTGGTTGGACTCAGAGTGGAGTCCTGTCTCTCTTCCATGCTATAAGATCCTGCTGCAATGTTCCCTATACCTATTGCCATGATTCCTGGTTGAATAAAGTCTGCTTTTCTGTCTTTAACAAGTGTTTGGATAAATTTTTCTTTAACAGGGTTTACATCATCTCCTCCACTCTTTGGGGCTTGGTCCAAAAAGGAGATTGGGCACTTCCCAGAGACTACTGTTTCTAGGGTCTAGTCACATTGCTTTGTGAACTTTCCTCTCATACAATAATCAGCCTAAACCTCACTTTCCTATGCTATGATATCAATTCTTGGCTCTAACTTCAACAGGCTTTGGCTCTTGATATTCAAATGGAAGCTTCTGGCAATTAAAGGAAAAAAGAAAATAAGTAAAACTTTAGTCTCAAGCATAAGTTTCTTGCAATTGAAAGTCTACCATTTCAGAACATTGTCTTTGCCATAGGTTTATAGACTTTCAGAAGTAAAGAATTCCCTTCCTTGTTGTTTATTTTTTTTTTCCTTTGTTTTACTCTTATCTCTGCCCTGAGGATAAGGCTTACAGAAAAACCTCCCTACTCAGAGGCTTGAGCCCATGGGAAAGGAAGCAAGAACATTGTTTCACCCTCAAAACTCTGCCCAGTGCACTTGCACCAAAGAATGTTAGACTACTAGAGTCAATATCCCAGGCATTTAACTCCTCACTCCCATGTGCTTTCTGTCTCAGTGGTTCCATATACATGGTTCCTCCTTCAAGTTCTTCTCTCTAATTTGTATGTTCAAATCCAAACAATTCTTCTCAGCTCAGTCCAAGTGCTGCTTTTTCCATGAATCTCTTCCAATCAAAGATAGTCTCTTTCTTACTTGAAATTCGTATGGCATCATATCTGCACCACTGTCATAAATAAGACAAATCTCATTCACACTGAATTTTTTTGTATGCCTTATTTACCTTTTAATATTTTAAGTTCCCTAAATATATTTACTGTTTTCTAAGTTCCTTGTTTATCCCTAGTGGTTACCAAAGTGTCCTGTCCTTAAAGACTGAAATAAATAAATATATATGATTGTATCTGAATGAGAAGTTACATCAGTTTACTTCACAAATTGATTGAAATCATTTAGCTTTTTCCAGAGCCTATCAGAGTACATAACAGCTATATTATTATAGTTTCCTAGGGTTGCCATAACAAAGTACTATAATCTAGATGACTTAAAACAACTTAAATATATTCTCTTATTGTTCTGGAGATTAAAGGTCCAAAATCACAGCAGGGCCATGCTTCTTCTCAAACCCATCAAGGAGAAATCCTACTTTGCCTGGCTCTGGCTTCTGAAGGTGGCTCTCAATCCTTGGCATTCCTTGGCTTGCAGCGACATCACTCCTATCTCCGTTTCTGTTGTCACATGGCATTCTCCCTTCTCTGTTTTTCACATGTCTGTCCTTCTCATTGTGCACATCTATGTCCAAATTTCCCTCCTCTTATGAGGACACCAGCCATTTTGGATTATGACCTCATCTGTATTGCATCAGCAAGTGTGCTATTTTTAAATAAAGTCACATTCATAGGGACCTGAGATTAGGACTTCAACATATCTTTTGACAAGCTAATAATGCTTGCCACATAACAGGTATTCAAATAATACTTAAAGAATTTTGTAGAAATTTACACAAGGTATCTTTATAATTTAATTGTACCTATTTTGTTGTGTTTATCAACATGTAGCAGCATCTTAAGGATGATCACTACATTTAATCATTTGAACTTAAGTCTCCTGCTATATCACTGCCTCATTCCTCTTCTCCCTGAACAGTCCTTCATTTTTATTTTAAAGCTTCTGATCTGAAATCGATTGCTATTGTGATTTTTCTGCTAAAGGGCTGAGTCAAATTCATTTAATCAATAGTAGAATTGGGTCCATTAATCTATTTTATTACAAATCACAGAGAAAAATCAAACCCAAAAGAAATAAAAAATAATGTTGTACAATATATTTACTTCTGTAAACCTAAGACTTTGGGTCAGCTGTTCAATTTCATTGCAAATAAATTTATGATTCATATTTATCAACTTTACAGTGTATCTTAGTTGTTGGAGCATCTCTGTGGAATATGCCACTGTATTGGAAAAAAATATTAAAAATACAACTGAAAACAAACTGCACTGTATCACATATATGGTAGGTGTGGTTATTAATAATGATATAAAAATTCAAGAGTAAGACATTAATACTATGTCCCAAATGCCATCTGATTTGTGGTTTCAATCAGAATTGCTTCCAATGATTAGAGTATTGTCAAACTCCCACTGGAAAATACTAAACTCCCCAAATATTAAATTCTATCCAATAATATCACTTATATTAGACATTACTTTTAAAATACCATTCAAAATGTTTTATAGCCATGGTAAGATATCCATAATGGCATTTACAACATAGCAAACAAGAAGGCAACACAGAGATAATATTTGATATAATTTTGAAGGCATTTCCATTTGCAGGTGTAATATTCTTGTTGGGCATAAGACTTTTCATTCTTAGTTGGCTCCCTTATTCTTTCCCACAATGACTCTTCCATGTTTTCCCCACTCCCATATCTTCAACATATCCCTCAAATGATAATATTCATTTCCTATTTCTCTAAAAAAACTGGGTATGAACACATTCTGTCTCAAGATTCCATCTATATTGTCACCAAATTTCATCTTCTTTTCTCAGGTAGAGTAATTGGCTCTGCTGGACTCTGTCTGCCTATAATACCCTTCCCATTACAACTAATCCTCTTGCCTCATTCAAGTTTTTGCTCAAATATTATCTTTTCAGTGAGATCTACTTATCTCTCCTATTTATTAAGTAAAATCGAGACCCCTAAGTCATTTATAGTCTCCATGATTTTCTCCCATTGTACTCTATTTTTTGTTCCTTACCATTTATTACCCACAAAGAGACACATACATAGTTTACTTACTCAATTGGTCTAAATAAAAGAAGCTCCACCATAAAGTAGAGATGCTTCTATGTCTGTTCAGTGAAGGGTAATGGACACAGAGCATATATTCAGTAAATATTCACTAGATAAATAAATGCCTTACTCTTAAGTTACCAATCTTTTAATACTCAAAAAATCTTAAACACTTTTATTTAATAAAAACCTTAAGAGTGAAAATACATTTTTTAAAACAGTATGACAAAACTAATACAAATATATATTTGTCTTAACAAAATGTAAATGAGCTGAAAGTAAGTAAGAAAGAGAATGCTTGCATGAATATCAGCGAGAGAGAGAATTTTAGTTTGGAACAAAATCCAAATAATTTTTAAAGCCAATAAAATGAATTGATTCAGAGATTTTTTTAAATACAAAATTTTATCATGTTATTTAAAACAAACCAACACACAAAAGGATTCAGGGAGGTATAAACGTCAAATTCATGTCAAAAAAAGCATTATGAGATATTAGAAAGGCAACTTTATGATGCTAAAGAGTGTTATTAACAATGAAGTTATAAGATTTGTAATATGTACCAAGAATAACATAAAATCATAATATAAAGAAAAACTATAGAAGTAAAGGAACATTAGAAAAACCCTATTGTGAGGAAACTTAATTCATCCATCTCTTTAGATTGGTAAGTAGATAAATAATAATAGAAATCATACTTGAACCACTTTGAGCAGTGTGGATATTTTAACAATGTTGATTCTACCAATCCATGAACATGAGATATTTTTTCATCTGTCTGTGTCATCTGTGATTTCTTTCATCAGTGTTTTGTAGTTCTCCTTGTAGAGATCTTTCACCTTCTTGGTTAAGTATATTCCTTGGTATTTTATTTTCTTTGTAGCTATTGTGAATGTTATTGAGTCTTTGCTTTGACTCTCAGCTTGACTGTTATTAGTATATAAAAATGTTACTATATACAGTGATTTTTGTAAACTGAGACTTTACAGAATTTATTAATTCTAGGAATATTTTGGTGAAAACTTTGGGGTTTTCTAAATACAAGATTGTATCATCAGCGAAAAATGATAGTGTGAACTCCTCTTTCCCTATTTGGATATCCTTTCTTTCTTTCTCTTGCCTGATTGCTCTGGCTAGGATTTCCAGTACTATGTTGAATAGAAGTGGTGACAGTGGGCACCCTTGTCTTGTTCCAGTTCTTAGGGGGAATGTTTTCAATGTTTCCCTATTTAGTATGATGTTGGCTGTGGGTTTGTCATATATGGCTGTCATATTAATAGTTTTAAGGTATATTCCTTCTATGTCTAGTTTGTTGAGGGTTTTTAATCATGAAAAGGTGCTAGATTTTATTAAATGCTTTTTCTGCATCTATTGAGATGACCATATGGTCTTTGTTTTTACTTCTGTTTTTGTGGGCAATCACATTTATTGATTTGTATATATTGAACCATCCTTGCATCCCTAGGATAAAACTCACTTGATCATGATAAATTATTTCTTTCATGTGCTGTTGAATTTGGCTTGCTAGTATTTGTTAAGGATTTTTATGGGATGTTGTGTGTTACCAGGAATTTGTCCATTTCTTCTATATTTTCCAGTTTATTTGTGTAGTACTTACACATCATATTTCACAGATCTAGAAAAAAATAATTCTATGCTTCATTTGGAACCAAAAGAGACCAAATAGTCAAAGCAACCTTAAACAAAAAGAACAAATCTGGAGATATACATTACCTGACTTCAAATTATACTACAAAGCTAGAGTAACCAAAACAGCATGGGGCTGGTATCAAAGTAAAGGCGTAGACCAATGAAACAGAATAGAGAACCCAGATATAAAATTGTCCACCTACAAACAACTGACCTTTGAAAAAGCAGACAACAACATACACTGTGGAAAGGAAGTGCTGTTCAATAAATGGTACTAGGAAAACTGAATAGCCACATACAGAAGAATGAAACAGGACTATAATCTCTCACCATATACAAAAATTAATTCAAGATGGATTAGAGACTTAAATGTAATGAATTGAAGCCATAAAAATTCTAGAAGAAAATGTAGGAAAAACTCTTTTAGACATCAGCCTAGGCAAAGAAGTTATGACTAAGACCCCAAAGGCAAAAAACAGCAACAACAAAAATAAATGGGACTTGATTAAATTAAAAAGCTGCTTCATGGCAAAGGAAATAACCAATGGAGTAAATAGACAACCTACAGAATGGTAGAAAATATTTCCAAACTATACATCCGATAAAGAGCTAATGTCTAGAATCTACAAAGAAATCAAATCACCAAGAAAAAAAAAAACCATTAAAACTTGGGCAAAAGATATAAACAGATGTTTTACAAAAGAAGATAGACAAATGGCCAACAAACATCTTCAAATGGACACTTTCAAAGCTATGTAAACTCTTGTAGATCACAGATAAATATATCCAAAGCCAGCATGACCCTGATACAAAAACCTGTCAATTACTGCACAAAAATACTACAGATCAATATTTATTATGAATCACAACAGAATAATCCAACATTAAATATTTGCAAACAGAATTCACCAAATCATTACAGAAGAAATATGTCATTTAAGAGAATTTTATTTGAGAAATATGAGGATTTTACAAAATAAGCTATTCATATAGTTTTTCAATTAACTGGGCTAAGGATAAATATTCTAATATCCATAGATATTAATGCAATATAAATATAAAATATTCAATCTAAAAACTCATAGATATCTTCTTAACATCATAAAATCTATTCATCTCAACTCAAAAGGCTAATGATGTAGAAGACATCCTTATTGCATCCTTGACTTAAAAAATTATATCTAGCAAAGTTAGGGGCACAATAAGGATGACCTTCATCTCAGTATTTAACACTGTACTTGAGTTATTGGTCAAAATAACTAACTTACTTTCTTGACACAAGAAAGAAACTGGAGATATAAAATTTGGAAATAATGAGACCTATTTACAGTTGATGTGTTTAAATAGCCATAAAACAAGAGAGTCTACAACAGTTATGCTATAAAAAATTAAGGCATGATATGGAATGAACCATTAATATGCAAAATAAATAGCTTTCCAATGAAATAGCGTGAACCATACTGAAGGGTTGTTGTTAGCCAAAATCAGTAAAAATATCAGCAACTCAATTAACTAACACCAAGAACAACAATTAAGATATAGTGGAAGAAAAGATGCCATTTATAAGAGTATACAAAAGATATAGTACCTATAGATAAGCAGTACCAGAAATGAATAGTCTTTGACTAGAAACTTTAAAACACTCATGAAGGAAGAAGATTCAAATAATTTATAATGTGATTTCAATAAGAAAAGAAAATTTGAACTAAACAGATTATCCTAAAGATCATATGGAAAAATAAACTATTAATAACATGAATAGTGAGAAAAATTCTTCAGAAATAACACAATGAGGATGACTAGCCCCCTAATATTAAAATGTACTATAGAGCTTCCATAATTAAAATAAGTTATCAAAGGTACATTATTAGACCATTGGAGAAGAAAACCAGAAATATATTCTAGTATGTGTATATATGATACTTTAATGTATGAAAACATTTGCATCTCAGATTAGTAGGGAACAAATGGCTGATTCTATAAAAGCTTTGTGGAAAGCTTAATTCTATAAAAGCTTTGTGGAAAAATTAATTTGAGTCTATATCTCACATCATACACCAGGAAAATATCAAAATGAATTAAATATTGAAATGTTAAATTTTTACAACAGCATGCCATGCAGCTGGTAAATGAATGACCCTAATTCTCTTATAAAACCAAAATGAGTTGGTAATTACAGTGTCTCATTTTCTAATTCTTAATCTACTGGACATATTTGAACATTTTACAGCTGTTCGTTTCCATTTGAAACTCTCTAATCTTTGGCTCCAGTGACTTCAGGGTTCAACAGAGGCTCAGACCAGGCAGACAGTTAACTTGTTCAAGATGTTATATAAAGAACACTGAAATGTCACTGAGCAGTAGAAGGAGAAAAGAAATTTCCAATGCTTCTCTGAAGGATGTTATTATGGAAATAATATGGATTAAGCTTCTTGAATCTATGGGAAATTCTTCCTTGACTCAGAGTTTCCAATGAAAACTATGTTGACAAACAGCTTTTGATGGAGGTAGGTTTGGTTAACTCAAAGGTTTTTGTTTTGCAGAGGGTTATGCAAGCTTAGGCAGTGTCTTCTGCCAACATTCCTCCATGTAAGTGTTCAGCCTCTTCTCCAAATAAATGAGGAACAGCCACTTAGAGAGTAAGGTTTTAATGAGTATCCAGTTAATGAATTGTTCAGGGATATCCAAGTCTCCATGTGTTGTAGATACTTAATCTTCTAATCTCCATGGTCCTTTACAGTCATCTTTTTTGTTTCTTAAATATTACTGTTTTCTCAGTTGGGTCCTCCTTCAGAGATCTCCTACACTCTCATAATTCAGAAATCAAAATTGTATATTGACTCCAAAACCTATAAAATTATATCTTTAGCCTATAGAACTTTGGCTTTCAGACCATTATTACCAGTTTCCTATTAAATTATCTTAAGCCAGAGACAATCATATAAGGACAGCTGAATTTAAGAACATAGAGCCAGACTCCCTGGGTTCAAATCCCAGTTCAGCCAATTAGTAGCTATGTGATCCTGGGCAAGTTGATCAGTTTTACTGTGCTTCAGTTTCCTCAGTAATAAAAATACCTACTTCACATATTTTTAGATAATTAAATTATTTAATATGTGTAAAGCATGTAGAATAGGGTATAGCAAAGAGTAAGAGCTATATGGATGTTAAATGAATATAAATAACCTCTATCACTCTGGACTTTGGTGGCTTCTCAACATTATCCAGGAAAATATGGAAGTTGACAGTAAGAGAAATAGAGTATTGCTCTTCCACGCCTACTAGAGAGACTCTTGACCCTTTACTCTGCATTTCTTCCCAGAGCTGCTAAGGTGAAGAGATGTCCCACAGAAGCACGAGATAGCTGCTTATTTGACTCCCAGTGATAGTAAGGAAATCAGAAAACAGACCACACTTCCCCACTCCAAGTCCCTTGGCTCCAACCAGGCCTATATTGCAATGAGGAAAGATATTAGATAAGAATGTAAATTAGACTTTTTAATAACTTAAAGTAGAAAGAAGTTATAGGACGTGCCCAAGATATCACTAAAGATCTGCTACTCACTAGGAAAGGAAAATTTGACATTGCACAGCTGGTGGCATTGATTAGAGAAAATAAAGGTTTTGCAAGTTTGTTGTCCGCAAAGTTCAGACTCTCTAATAAACCTGTTTTTTTTATATATGTTTTATACATGTATGTGATATATATATCGCATTATAAAAGGCTCTGACATGTGAGAGGCAGGCTGGGGCATTCATGTGTCTCTGGTTGGAAAAACTTCCTGCAAAATTTAAAATATTTTCATCAAGTAAAAAAAATTAATATTTGATAAAAAGCGGGAATCACTCAAAATGGCTTATAGGCTAGCTGATTTTATTGCCATAATAAAAGTCTAATATTAAAAGTGACTTTTTACTTGATATAAAAATTTCTTTAAACTCAGGAATTTTTACAGGCAGCCATGCTTTTCTTTACACACACAAACGCCCACATACATATCCCAATTTGAAAATTTAAGTCATGTTTTACTTTTATTTTACCAAAACAAAATTATAGTCTTAAATACTCCCTCTTAATTCAATGTTTCATATGAATTAGATTACATAAACTGGATATAAATAAAAGTGACAAACATGGCAAGCAATTAAAAAAAAGAGTGGACACAGTGCTGTTTGAAAAATATCAAAACATTGATTAGACTCAGAATTATATTCTTCCCATTCCATTTCCTGACTAATGAATTCATTCTCTCATCCTTAAATTTATTAATAGCTATTAAAACCACTCTGAGTTTAGAATAATAAATGTGGGGTAGGATGGCCTTATTTCAAAAAGACAAATAAATCACCTTATTAACATATAAAACTGTTAGCAGTGTAGCAACCACCTAGCAAGCATTAAATATATGTAACCTTTTGGTTATTGCTATTAATCCTTGAGATGGGAGGAGCTGCCAGATTGCCATCAAAGTCTATTCATTAGATTTGATAGTTGAGACTTTATGCCTGATTGAGTATTTGTGATAGAGAATTGCAAACTCTTAATTTTAGATTACTGGAGTGATAAAGAATGTAGAACAGACAGATGAGACCTGATTTTGGGATATTAACAAATAGATCATAAATGATCATTTGCAAAGAGCAAGTCTTTTGGGGAGTCTTAGCCAAAAGGAAATAAAGATACAGTTAGTTCCTTTTCCACTTAAAATATCTTTTAAGCTTAAGTTTCATAATAACACCAGTAGAAGCCACAGAAACATGAGATTGCAGGGATGAAGTTGCAAGGCAATGGCACGAAGGAGTGCAGGCAACCACTAGAAGCTAGGAAAGCACAAAGAAAGTTCTAGACCTTTCAGAGAAAGCATGACCTGTCAACACTTGCATTTTGGACTTCTAGCCTGCATATCTGTGATAAAATACATTACTCTTGTTTAAGCCACCGAGGTTATGGTACTTTGTTATAACAATCAAAATAAACTAATGCAGATTTTAGTTATATGAGTCTGCCCATCACATGAAAGTTTCTAAACAGGATGGAAATGAAAGATGTCTGCTGTGCGTTAGTTTCTTTATTGTCTCTCTCATACCCTCAAGTCAACCTTTCTAAATCTGTATCCATAAATACCATGCAAAAATTCACTGCAAACACCAGCTTCTCCAAGTCAGCTTCAGGTGGTTCCTTCAGGCATACCCTGTACTTTGGGGATCTCTACACTTCAGCATCTCAATTGTTCTAAATCCCCTTCACATCCTCCTCCTCCCTGCCCTTCTCTCCCTCTTTATCTCTTCCTCTTTCATTATTGCCTCTCTCTTCTCATTTTGTCAAATTTTCGTTTGACAAATTAACAATTGCTCACCTCTCCACCTGGGAATATTCCTCCTCATGTTCCATAGAAAACTTCTCCAGTCTCTCTGGAAAGAAGTTATAACAGGAGATGTCCATCATTCAGACAAGCTATAGATATGTGCTTCTCAACTTGTGGTCCCAAGACTAGCAGAATCAGCAAAACATGAGGACTAGGAAGAAAGGCAAATTTTCTAGCCCTACCCGAGACCTACTAAATTGCAAACTCCGAGGTAGGAACTCTGCCATGTTTGCTGTGATTAGCTCTCCAGGTGATTCTAATACATGCTAAAATTCAAGAATTACTGCTATAGTTGATGCTCAGCCAAGTAACTCTCCCATGTAAGAACTCTAGTTAGTAGCTGAGTCAGAGGAGTGAGCTAGAAGCAGGTTAACATGATTGAGAGAAGTAGTGAAAAAGCGAGGGCTGTATATTATAGTTCCTCTGCTTATGTTTATACAAAAGTCTCCAGAGGTATAAAAAGAAATTGTACTTTTATCAGAGTAAGTAAAAGGAGCATTATCAGCTAGTTAAATCTGGTTTAATGTGGTCATTTATTTATTCAGCAAATACTTATTGAAACTTTTCTAGACAAAGGGAATATTGCTGTCAACAGGACAGAAACTCTACCTCAAAAAGTTAAATTCTAGGAGGAATGACAGAAAATAAAAAGTAAATGTTACCTGATTTTAAGTAGTGGTAAGAGCTATTAATAAAAGCTTTAAGGAATTAGGTGATGACTGGTGCTAGTTGATAGGGTGAACAGGAAAAGTCATTATAAGGAGGAAACACTTAAACAGAAAAATGAAGTTTGGGAGGAAGCCTTAAATTTGGACACAATATATTCTGACTGAGAAAACAGAAAAATACAAATGCCAATTCCTTGGGGTAGCCCAAGCTTGAACGTTGCAACAAATAGCAAGCAGGCCAGCCTGGCTGCAGCAGAATTAGCAAAAGGAAAGAAGGGTGGCAGGTATGAGTATAGGCAAAGGACAAATTATGTAGAACCTTGAAGATATCCCCAGGATGTCAGATTTTATTCTAAATTTTATGCAAACTTATTGAACATTTTTTCAGTGAGGGAGACTGACGTGATTTGCTGCAGCCGCAACATGAAGAAGCTATTTAGTATAAGTGGGGCAAGAGTGGGAAAAGGTAAGACCATGTAGGAGTCAAGGGGGGTAGAGGTCAAAATCATAAAAGATGGTAAATTGGATGAGAGTGGCAGCAGAGGAAATGAAAGAAATGGTTAGATTATGGATATATTTGAAAGGGGCAGCTAACAAATTATGGATGCCTTGTGTGAAGTATGACAGGACAAGGACACAAGGATGACTTTTAGATTTCAGGACAGAAAAACTGAATATCTGATGGTACCTATTATTGAGATGGGGATCAATGTTAGAGCTGCATGCTTGGAGGGAGATATGGAGCTCAATTTTGGCATGCTAAATGTGTCCATCCTAGTAGAGATGTTGAGTAGAGAGTTGGAGATATCATGCTGGGACTGTCAGAAAAACAAGAGTACTGAGAAAAATCGAGAGAAACTCATAATTTAAGAAATGGAATAGTTTTAAGAAGACAACACAGTTCGTAAGAAAGGAGAGAAAGTGCTTGCAGGTAAGGCGGGAGATACTGAACTTTTTTGATACGAAATAGAATGTCCACCTAAAAACTAAATGGCAGGATTTGTGGTAAGCACCCAATCGTATTTGTTCACAGTTTAAAACAGACTCTATTCACAAATATGTCTGGCTAGTTGATAAATTGCCAGATTAGTAGGACCCCAAATTTTCTTCCCAATATCACCTGTTAGTGAGCTACAAAAACTGATACTGATGTTCTACCAATTAATCTGGTTGGTGATTCCCACCTAGCTTTAATGGGGTATAACTGTTAATTAAAAATGATATATATGTATATACATTGATGATATATGATATACATTGTGAAATCATCACTTTTTTTTTTTTTTTGGTAAGAACACATAAGATCTATCCACTTAGCAAATTTCAAGTATATAATACAGTATTGTTAATTAATTAGATCTCCAGAACTTATTCATCTTGCATAACTGAAGCTTTGTACCTCTTTACCAATATCTCCCTATTTCCCCCTACACCACCCCCTGCAACTGCCATGCTACTCTCTGCTTCAATGAGCTTGACTATTTCAGATTCCACCTATAAAGTAACATTTTAATACAGACAAAATAGGAAAGGAAAACTGCCTGAAGGGAAAAGTAGAAGTCAAATTTTAGATGTGTTTTTCTTATGTAGAAATGGTCTAGAAAAGATTACTTATAGCAAGTATATAATTATTGATAACAAAAAACACACTATAACAGTAGAGCCACAGCCAAACTTTAATGATTTATTTAATGTATTACATATTGTCAAGAGAGTTTAATAAATGTATTCTATTGCCCATTAATATGGTATGCAGAAACAAATAAAATGATCTGATTTAATATATTTTCTTAAAATGTTTCTATATATCTTCTTGGCCAAGACATTAAAGTAACTTGTAACTCTAAATATTTCTTCTATTATAGCCTAAAGCCACAGAATATATTTTTGCAGACTTGTTAATATGTACATATTAAAAACTCTATTATTTATATTTGAGAAATTAATATTAGTCCTATATATTATTTGAACATTCTAATTTTAAACATCTGACTTTTGCATCTTATGGATAAAAATGTTACAGTAAACATAAAGACCCTGAAAACTTATAGTTAAATAAGAAAGCAAAATACAGTAAAATAATGAGAAGTTCAATTAATTTCATGGCTTTTACCAATAACACTAGTGTAATATATAAATCAGTTTAAAGAAAAAAACTTGTAGGGAAAAATATTCTTTTGTAAACAATACATTTTGGTTACAAATTCACACTAGTAATTTCATTGCAAATGTATAACACATGTACCACCATGAAGACAAGCACGCTGTAATCAGACTGCTTTGTGAATTTAGTATAACAAAATGATTAGACACTGGATTTAATCATGCCATGTCTGGGATTTGGCATTCTAACAACTGTAGCCCAGCTGCCAGCCCTGCCACAGTGGTAGAAACTTACCAGTTCTATTACTTTGATTATAAGAGAGAGAGAGAGAATTATGTACATCATCTACATTTGCAGAGATGGCATGACTCATGTGTGATTAGAGGCTTTTCTTACATATCTTAGTACTCATTGGTATCCATAGGAATGATTACTGCCATAAACTCAGGAAATGAGTGTCCAGGTAGTTTTCATGACACTAATGAATTCTGATGAGGATGCACTAATACTCTCTTAAAGACTTCAAATTGTGTTATGCTTCAGTACAGAGTAGCCTGCTATACCCTTAGAGAGCTGTAGAAGTATGTTTCATTTTAATAAGGAATTATACTAAATAATGTATGTGAAAATATAACAATTGAATATATCCAGTGTCTATAGAAGAATTAATTATTCTATAATCAATCTCACCAAAATCCCAAATTAGAGAGGTTACATCATATTTTCTCTTTGATAACTAACTTCTCGAATAATGATGCCAATCACAGGAAAATAGAAATGTTGTGAAACAGAACTGATGGGTAGGGAATGGGATGATTCCATTTAGAAGCTTTACAATTCACAATGCCATTACATTATACAAGTGAAGGTTGAGAGTTGAGATGATAATTTGTAATTATCTTACTGGTGTGCCTGAAATAGAGTAAATAATGGAAACTGTTGTAATAACAAATCTGAAAATCATAATAGCTTCATACAATAAATATGTATCCCTTGCTCCGACGCAGATATTCCTGTTGGCAAGCACTTCTTGTGGTTATTCATGGGCTAGGCTCTTTATACCTTATGGCTCTGACCTTGTCTAATAGCTTCATTCAGCTGGTGGATAAAGATTAAAAGAGTCAAGTAATGTGTATGGAAGATTTTTGGAAGCTGGACCTTGAAGTGACATATAATTACTCTTGCCCACATTCCATGGTGCAAAACTCTAGGGAAGCTGAGAAATACTGTCCACTTGTATGCCCAGGAGTAAAAGGTGAACACAGCAATCTTTGTTGTATTTTGTTTGGTTGAGGTGGGAGGAACTGTAATATGAACTTGGGCAGCAGCAGAGAAGTGACCACCAAAACTTGATAGTGGGTATTCATGAAAAACTCAAAATTTAAAACTATATCTTATGATACTATGAGATGCATGGAACAAAAGCAGATGCAGCTTTTAAGTATAATAGTATTAATCTTTTAAAATATTAATCCTATTAAGTGTTTTGGCCAATAGGGTAAATGAGATAAATACATTGAACTAGTTAACTAGTTGAAGGGATCCAAGTTCTTTAATTTTGTCCATCACTTCCACTTCTATGAAACAGCCTTTTAAAAAAATTTTTTCTAATTTGGGCCTCTGTGATACAGCTCCAAGTCACATTTGCAGGAAAAGAGTATTCATTTTAAAGCTTACTTTCCATGATATTAAACACCTTTCCTATAATTCACAAATAGTTTTAATTCTTTGTTAGACTAAATCAAAACTATGCAAACAAAAAGTAGCCATATTGTTTGGCAAGGCACACAAACTGAATCCATAAATAGACACAGTCAGCAGTTCACATATCACAAAAAAGTAGCTGCCTGCATATAACATGTGGTACAATACTCGATACAATACATTTCACAGTAAATATTGTTAACTGAGATTTATACTTGAAATTTTACCTCAAAGTCTTTTTCTTACAAATATAGCACTGTTTTCAGTAAACCAGTGGGTTTCTTTTAAAAAATTGACACATTCTAATAGCCTCAATGTTCATTTCAATTACAGACATGTTACTCTGGCAGATGTTTCCAAGGCAAATAAATGATCAATATTAGCAGAGAAACATCTGCTGCTAAAAGCAAAGAGAATGACCATTTTATTTCTCCAAATCTTACATAGGCCAGTGGCTCATCACTAAAACCATCTACCATTCATTTTGGAGAAACATTTATATTATTAGGAATGGACAACCATTTTCTTAATATTCCCTGAAATCTCAGCTATGTTCTGCTCAAATACATGAAAATGGTTTTGCACTTCGACAATCTTTTTTCTGTATCTATTCAATTAAAAATAATAAAGATAAGATAGAATACTTATAACCAGTTAAAATTATTATAAATATAAATGGAAAAAGAATATCTATAATTTAAAAGGCGATCAACCTTTTTACTTATCCATCTGAAAATAGCTTCAGTCTTGGAAAAGACTTTATCATGAATTGAAGGCTATAAATACGTCTGGTGTTTTCTTGAGATTTGTGGTTGCACAGAGAACTTTTGTTTTGATTTTTATCTTCCAAAGAATTTTAAATGAAATTAAAATGCATAGTCCATGGCCTATATGCCTTTCTATCACTGTGTTTTAGGAGAAAGGCAAACTACATGAGCTCTTATTTTTAGTGAACACTTTGTAAGTAATGAACATTTTTTAAATAAGTAAAAATGTTTTTCTGAAATACAATTATTAAGTCTCTAAAACACTTCATCATAATACTAAAGAGAAAAGGAGTCTAAATTTATCATTACTACCAGCAGAGTATTTGAACATAACAAAACAGCATCATTTTAGCAAAATAAATCTGATGATTATATCTTTGTCCCATGTTTTCTTGTTATCTCAAGGTTAGGATGAGTTCCCAAGAAGCCTACAAGATAATACTTATGTATTAAGAGATTAATGATTGGTTGAAGGAATTTAAGTAGTTCGTAGCAATGGATGCTTTTACACAGGTGAAGTGATGATTGCAGCAGGAAGATTAATAACTAAAAGAATTGGTTCTCAAGTCTGTTTACCTAAATTGAAATCCCAACTCAATAGCTTTCTAACTGCATGACTTGTACAAATTAACCTCTCTATTCTTCATCTTTCTTATCTATAAAATGGAAATACTTATAATACCTAATTCATAGGATTTTAGTAAGTACTATTTTTGCAAAGTTTTCCGAATAATACTTGGAACATAATAACCTATTGTTGTTATTAATTTGCTATTTACTAGGTCAGGGAAAAGGGGATTTTAGGAGAATACAAAAGAAATATATAACATGGCATCATCCTTTTATATTGGACCATTGAGAGTAAGCTATGTGACACATGCATTTACTCATTTATGCAATAATATTTTTAAAGCATAATCTGTATCAGGCAATTTGTTAGGGATTGTGATTATAGCAGTGAACAAGATAGAAGTGGCCCAGCCATCAGAGAGCTCAGAGAATTCCACCATTACAGAATATTACACAACTGTATGCAGTTAAAACTAACTGCACTGAAGTAATCACTATGTGGTATAAGCTTTTATAATTAATACAAGTAATATGTGTCATTTAATCAACAGTTTTATATTATCTCTACTCCTTACAGCAAACTACAGGACATTTAGTAAACCCATGTTATAAATAAGGTTTAATGGCTTGGCTTCTCTGAGTTCACGTATCTGGTAAAGTAATAGGGACAGAACTCACATTTCAATCTTTATTCTCTCCATTAGCTATTACAAAGCCAAGGTCACTTTTTGGAGATTCCCTTACTCAATACTCTGCATGTTTTTTTCTTTCCTGGGTGCTTTCTTCCCTCTCAGGAAACAATTCTCTATTTTCATCCCAAACCAACAACATAAAGACTTCAGCTAAGCCATTGGTTCTCAAACCTGTCAACCCACAGGATTCAATCTTGAAAAATTCTGATGCTTTGTTCCACGGCCAGAGTTTCTCATTTGATGGCTCTAAGGTGACCTCTGGGTGTTGAAATTGTTTAAAGCTCCCCAGGTGATTTTAATGTATTGTGAAGGTTGCAAACTAAGATGTAAATAACCACTTGGGTGGAGCTTAAAATAGGAATCAGAGATATAAGTTAAGGGGATTAAGTTTTAAATAATTTCTCAAAGTAGCAGATGGCAGGAAAGATAAAATGTAAGAGAAAAAACAGAATGTCACAGAAAGATTTAAAAATCTACAATTGGGCTGGCTGGCAGGGAGGGAGGGGAAGGGATTAATGGGGTTAAAAATTCTAGGTTGACCTGTTGCAATGAAGACTTGAGAATGGAGTTTCCTCATTTAAAAAACTGGTTGACCATTCACATTTGTAAATGTGAGGTTCACCTACAAGGTTCTTAAAAATCTCTAGCACATAAAAACACTCATTACATGTTAGCCTGGGTAGATCCAGTTTTGATGGGGCCAGAAGTTTATATAATTTGGAGGACCATATTGAAAAATAAACAAATATTACAAATCCAAAATTACATTTTTGTCATTTGTACAGAACATGAAAAAAATCACAAAACTATAAATTTTAAAAAGCTGACAAATATCATAAATATGAAATCTAGAAAAATGTTTCTTAAATTAATTGCCTGTTACACTCCAAAATATTTTTCTACATTTTGGCTGCATCTCTTTAATTGTCCTTTCACATGGAAATTATTTTGTAATATTTTCTATAAAGAACAATAATTGATTAAAATATATTTTGTTTACAATAGTTTAAACAAGATATTGATAAGACACAAAATTTCCCCATACAATTTTATATATTCTATAATTAGAAGATTTTCCACAAACTAGTTTCTGGCCTCACACATTTCAAACTTTGTGTCTGCTCTACTATACACACATTTTGGTGCTGAGAGTCATAAGACAAATGCACATTTCAGTAGAATTTCTAGCCCTGTCAGAATGTCCCAGTGGGTTTGCACAGTTAGCAGAAATATTCCTGAAAGCTATTCATAACTACGACAGCTTGCAATTATTTAACTGTACACTAAAGTTTCCTTGAACCGTTCAACTATATCCTTCTAAACCCCAACTCAACGTTACCTTAACTGGATCCCAGTAATGCCTGTGGCCAATCCATAGGCATTATACTAGGAGAAGTATCATAGAAGGGAAAGTCACACAGGGAAGCAGTTGTCTCAACTGACTGCAGTTATTAGAGTACTTTTAGCAAAAATGCATAACTTTCAAGAGACCTATACAAGTAAGGGATTCTGAAGATTAAACTTTATTGTATTCAGGGCAAATCCATCTCTGAATATTAGCCATCCTTATTATTTTCAGTAACAGCACCATAATTTCCATAGAGGGTAGGCAATCTGGTTAGAAGATGTGGATAAGTAATGATTATTATTGAATGTCATTCTAAGCATTTTACACATATTAATACCTTTCAGGTTTATAACAACCTTATTATATACGTATTATTCTTATTATCCCAACTCTTGGATGAGGAAAGTGAGGCCCACAGATGTCAATGGCCTTAAATGACACAGAGTGAATGGCACAGAATCAAACTGTGGGGCATGTTTTGCATCTCTATGCAGACAGCCTCTCAGATTAGTCTTGAAGCTGAAAATGCATACCTGTTTACCTAAGTTTGAAGATCTATTTTAACACACCAAATAACTGAACAGGCAGTTGATAAAGATTATAGAAAGCTGTGTAGGTCCATGGGATTAGTATGGGTATCTGCTACATACTATTGAGGTAGCTCACAAAATTACATAAAGTTCTAAGGTAGGCCTGACTAGTGAAAAGGAAACAACTGAAAGAAATGCCAAGCAAAATGAAAATTGAGTAATTTGAGTAATTTTCCTGCCATGTATCAAAGCAAACCTGCATTTATATAATATGACTTACTAACATACTTAGGATAAATTAGCAAGACAATATCCATTTTTGTTATTTAGATGTGATAATATTCCAATCAAACAGTTTATAAATGATGAATATGATTTATGGTACATCCAATCAGAAATCAAAACGTGGAATGTCATTGTGGTAGACAATTGTATGCATTCAACATAAAATGTGCAACAGTTATATTAAGGATATGGTTTGAGAGAGTAAGAGGAGAGTTGGAAATAAATTCAGTATCGATTTTACTCTGAGAGATAAATTTAGCAGACTAATTCCTAGTCATCCTAACTCAGCCCTGAAGTCAGGAGACAAAATGAGATGCACCTAAAACTGACACACTGTGTGTGTGCACATGCACACAAACTCACAGAATCTATGATAGCATTTATCTTCTTCAACCTATGGTGACCTCATTAATGTCAGACCTCATCTTTTATTTCTGTGCTCTGGTCCTGTTCTATTGGAGAAGTTGAATAAAATATTGAATAATGAATGAACAAATGAATAAGGTAAAGAAATGTAATGTCTGACATCCTGCCTAATACGCATCATGGGTTTTATCTCCAGCACCACTGAGTATAGAACTAAGCAACAGCCAAACGTGACTCATGAATCATTCTACATATATCATATATTGTCACCTACCTTTTGAACCTGTGGAACACTTTTATACTCTTATAATATTTATTATATCCATTCATCCAACAAATATATGTTGAGTACCTACTAAGTGATAGGCATAGTTTCAGGCAGTACTAAAAAAAGTGTTGACATGGCTGTAATTTTGTGTTACATTTATAAATATTGCTCCTATACAATGTTATATTAATATTAAAAACTTACGGACTACTCAATAGTGTATCTCCTTAACATATAGTAACTCATCTTAAATAGAGTAAGTTCACGTGTCAATTGCTAAATGAATGTATACTAGGCAAACAAATTATGTGTTGAAATCTTATCTAAATTCATAGTGAATGCATATATTTATGCCATCACTGGCCCCAAGGGAACAATTTTTCCCCCAGGGAATAGTCCTTTCTGAACAATTTTTGTGTGTATATTGCTGCTATGGAAATAGAACCTATAATGTTCTATTTGGCAAATGATGGATATTCTAGAAACTTGCTCCTAAGACATCACAAAATAGTTATACAAGGATCTATGATCTACGAATACGGAGGTAGCCAAACACCAAATAATGTGGTTTAATTTTTGAGCATCCCTTCTTAACGGATAGATATCTCATTTATGTCATCTCCTGTTATTACTTAAATTAATGTAGAAATCAGAACTTCAAATCTAAGTAATTCATTTCTAGGCTATGAAACAATAGCCTAATTTTACTTTTAAAATTCTTTTTGTTTTGTTTCAATAGAATTTTTTTAAAATAATTTTGAATTTTTTTTTTATTTTAAAAAGTTACTAAGGTTTAAAACATGCACTTTCAATCATTTAAACTCAGTCAAGTTACCAGCTCTGTCTTAAAGTTCCTGCCATTCAAGTCCTGCCAAATGTCCTTTTGTTTGTTATTTGAGAGATGAATGCTGTGTTTTCTAACAGTACCAAAAGGTTTTTGTGTGAAGGCAGTGTTTATTTCATTGTTTTGATTGATTTTACTGCCCTATTTCCTAAAAAATCAAATACAACTTTATAATTTTATTTATATTTATAGTTTAGTTTATTTCTTGTATGAACAAGGTTATAAAAATTACAGATTTTAAAACTAATATTGGTTGCAATTTAGAATACTGAGAAACATGAACTAAAACATGTTAATTCTTATCATCCCTTCTATTTTGAAGGACCTACAATGCAATGTATAATTCTACTGAGAAAACTGTCTTTCTGTGGTAAAATTCCTTATGTTAATGAACTCCTTATACATATATAAATAAAGTTTTAAGTAACTTTTGTTTAGCCTACAGGAATTTAAGCAATTTGAGTCTAAAGATTAGATATTCTACAATACCTTAACTACTTCAAATTGCTTATTAATTATGTCTTCAAACAGTTGCCAATTATTATCATGTTTCAGAGAAGTAAATTAAGAAATTTAAATATTTGACTTTGGGCAAAATTATAGGCTTCTCCAAGTCAAGCATTAACACATTTTCTCTAATCTTCTCATCTTACATTCCTATGTATGCAAGAATTGAGGCCTACAAATTCCACAAAGATTAAAGTGTATCAGTTCATATCTGTTTACTTCCATTAAATTCAGTATTTTCACCTAATGAAAGGATTATCTTAATAATTGTGATATTGCTAAAATAATTTAGGCCCTGTATAATGTTATAGAAATCAAAAATATGAAAACTTACCCTTTGGGAAAGACAATTAGTACTAGCAAGGGTAAAATTTATTTATCCTATTTAGCAAAGACAAGTTCATTTTTTCATATTCCAATGCCTGAATCAAAGATGCTAATGAGACACTTTAAGGCAATTTCACAAGAAAATTCCTAGATTCTAACAAGATATTTAATACTGTGTGAAAAGAAAGAGAAAAAAAAATAGCCCAAATTTAAGAATTATTCGAAAATGGTCCCTTAGAGAAATCACTTGTACTCTAATAATTTAGAAAGGTCTGTCGTAATCATAGTGAGCAAAAGTCAAACTTCCATTCTGTGCTCAAGAACAGCTCAAAAAGCAATTTACATAGCATAAAACCATAAGTCAGGCTGAAATCTAGAGTTTACGTGATTTTTCAAATTGTGTTGCTGAGTGCCTTAGCAAATTGTTTTGCTAACTACAAACACTGTGTACCTTAATTAGTGAATTGTTTTGCTCCAACAGGAGTATAAAAATTAGCAATAGGTGGGTTTTGTTTGATTTCTTTACACTCTCAATATTTTTAGCCACTTTATTTACCACTAAAGTAATATTATTAAAGTATTATTACCTTAGATTTAGATTTGGGACTGAACAACTAAGGATATGGTCATTAAAGCCTTCCCAATGAATGTACACCCTTAGACTAAAAAACAAAACAGGAAAAGCAGTGAAACTTTGAAGAATGCTATTATTTAGGGGTGAAACAAAATGACAGACAGAAAAGCTGACCTGAGAAGCAAATATCAGGGAGAATAGAGTTGTAAGAAAGGAGTAATATAATCCAAGAGAAATAAGAGTGTCAAGGCTGGAGCTCAGATGTCTCAGAACAATCACATAAGGGAGGCAATACCAGGTAGGAGGAATCACTGGTGCCTTTCATGTAGAGATACAGGTTGCATTGAGAAGAATAATTCATGGGAGTGTAGAACTGACTCAATGGTGTCAAAGGCTTCTTTGGCCTTTTCTGAGCTCTCCATTTAAAAGGGCCCTCAAGCAGAACTTAAGCCCTTTCCTTGCTTTCATTTTTTTCTGTGGTGCTTATTCCACATTAACACGTTGGATGTTTTACTTGTTTATTGTCATCTCCTTCTACAACAATAACAGTTTCTTGAAGATGTGGATTGTGTTCATTCTGTATCCACAGTACTTAGACTAGTGCTTGACACCCAGTAGTTAATAAATACCTACTGAAGGAATGAATGCAATGAAAAAAAAAATCTGTAAAAAAGAGAGCATTAAGGAAATACCTGCAACAAAGACTTGCATTGAGTGAAATTGTTCTTTCATAAAGACTTTCACCTATTTATATGCAAAATCTAAAGAGCCCCTAAGGAGGGCTAGGGAGTTTGAAGATGCAGAGGAAAAAAAAGAAATGATTGATACAGGAATGCCCTGGAGATGGAGAGGAGAGAATATTGGTCATGGGAGCCAGAGGATAAGTCCAAAAATTAACCTTGACTAGAAGGAGAAATATTTCTCCTTAAAGAGAACATTTCAGTATGAATGAATTTGAATGTGGATGTTTCCTTGCAAAAACCTGTTGTAGAAAAATTCAAAAAGAAGTCATGCATATTATCATGTTGGCAATGCTTTAAAATATCTGTGGTGAGAAACAAAAACTTTCTAGGGGCATATTAAAGATGGCAGCTAATAAACAGATCTCTCTTTCAAGTATTTGGAATGTACACAAAGAACTAGGTTAATGATTTTATTGGTTAAGAAGTTGAAGAACTTGTCTTGGTTGTTGTCCTTGCCGTTGTTGGGGCATTTCAGAGAGATGCTTAGAGCATGAAAAGATGAAGAATCCAATGAAAAAAAGAAAGAGGAGCAATTTTGATATATAAGATTTTAAAATACACTAATGGGTTTTTCTCGTGCACAAACTTCCCCCATTCAACTGCGAGTAGCATTGCCTTGGAGGGAATTAAGATTGCCATAGCTGGAATAAAAAGCAAAGGAGAGAGGTAATGAACAACTTTGCATTCCAAATAGGTTTGTGAATCCCATTTCATTGATAAGTAGCAAATTTGAAAGAGACTGTCAAGAAAAAAAAAAAACAAGAGGAAGTTTAAGGATCGAAAAACCAAAGCCCTAAAGAAATACAGCATTAAGTTGATTCATAATAGTCTTAAGAGATAGATGAAGAACAGTATTTTACAGTATTCTTGATAGATTTTTCTAGCTGAAAGAGTATAAAGGTCTATAAAAGCAGAGAAAGGAGGGCCTCTTAAACCTAAGTGGACCCTTCTTGACTAGGAATGGAAACATCAGTAAGGGTGCCTCACTTCTTTCAAGAGCAAGTACTGTCTATACCAGTATGAAGGACACACTGCCTGTGCTGAGCAGCAGTCCTTCTTACTGTAGGCCTGGAAGGTGAAGGCAGCCAGCCTGTACAGAATTTGTATAATATAAAACTTGCCAATCGTCAGCAGGATAAATTCCCTTCATAAACCTCCATTGGATAATCTCTTTTTTTTAGTGTTCTAAGATACTCCTGTGTTCTAGTAGGATAAGGTCTTGGATAACCAGAGGGGATACTTTAAAAGTGGATGGAAGGAGAGAGCTCCTTCCATGAGCCTCTGGACTTGCATGGGAATAAGCAGAACCAGTTCTAGGGTCCTCATAGCCCTGAACAGGGCTAGTGTCACCCATGGCCTATTCCAATTATTCTTTTGAAGAAGATGACAATTGACATACACATGTCCAAGGTGGGACAATGTAATCAAAAGCAAAGACATATATGCTAAATTATATATGAGGAAGTAGAAATACTTTCTCAAAGGTGGGAAGGACCAAAGGGCATTAAAATACAGAGGAGAAAAATCTAAAAATGAGGGAACTAACTGGACTTCAATAACATTCACATAAATATGGGAGACTAGTAATTTTTGAGGAAGATAGTTCTGGGTAGAGTGGTGGGTATATCCTTGGGGGTTTGAGAAATTTGGAGAACCTTTGAAACAGATCTATGGGTGACATGACATGCTATAAACAAAACATCATTATGAAGGTCTAGCTGATACTAGGTAGTACAAATTTAAAATACCAATTAATTACCAAATTATAGCAACATTCACTATGGTTCGATTTATTTTGGTTTATTTTCCTAGTAACAGATGTCCATGTTGTTGCCAAGTCACAGGAATCTGTTTTGATAATAATCGTGGTGCTTATTTAAAAATATGATTTGTTTTATTGGACACAAACTGAATATTTAAATGTTGCTAAATGAACGTTTTAAAAAAATAAGGCTACAGAATTCCAGTGAAATTACACTTCTCCCATCTGTTATGCAAAAAATTTTAGTATGTATAAACACTTGACTTCTAGCATTTGCCTATATACTGTGATTTACTAGATTGTTACTTTAAATGAACAGAAAGAATAAAGTGAAAATGGAAGCAGCAGGAATCGGCAAGTTTTATTAGCCCAGAGAGACATTATACAGAAATGTCAAACTGACCACCTACTGAAAACGGCTGGAACCCTCCCTTCTCTCTAAATGTCACCAGCTTGCTCAAAGTAAACATTATGGATTGATGTAGCCAGCAGCCTTATATGATGTTCTTATAAAGTTATCCATATTTCATTCACTTTTTTCCTCCAAACTTCCAGTAACACTGCATTTTATTTTGCTTTTTCCCTAGCGGCACATCATAAAGCTCTTGCTTTCTTCACCCAGATAAACTTCTTTAACACACTCTTCAAGGCCTGCTTCAACTGGACATGAAAAGGATACAAGATTCAAAGTCAGAGTTTTAGATCAGAATTTGCCATTGGCTCATTATGTGGCACTTGAGCAAGTCTCAGTCTATCTGGTCTAGGGTTTCCCCCTCTGGAAAACAGAAGGATTCTCAGAGTCCCTTCCTTCATCCTTTAAAGTTCTGTCATTCAAACATATACTAAGAAGTACACAGAGCAGCGATAGTAGATTAATCAATCAAATTAGGGCCAAAAATGATGTCAAAGATTTCATAAAAGGGGAACCCAGACTTCTACATCAATACTTTACTACCAAATTCCCTCAGAGATGCCTTTGGGTTCAAGTAATCTGTATATATGTATGTGTGTGTGTGTGTGTGTGTATATATATATATAAAATATATTTCTAGAATATTCTTATTCTAGGAACCATCTTACAATTTATTGAAGACAAGAAATTCACAAGGTACTAGCTGGCAATACTAAGATTTGCTTACTTGATAAACTCTATTCAACCACATGATTGTTAGGAAAGCAATCATAAAAACATCAAATATGCTATTTGTAAAAAAGTATGCTATAAATCATAAAAAAACTAGTGCAAAGAACTTATGATTCCTAATTATTTTAATTAAGTACATCCATTTAGGAAATTTTGATAAATGTGAATTTACCTTTTTGTTTTTTGATCTCTGAAATAAAACTAAAGACATTTTCTAGTATCAACTCTATACACAATCTTTTTCCAAAGTAACATTTTCATCAACCTCCAGTATTTCTTGATCGTTCCTCAATGATTTAGTATCTACATATAATAAAAATGGACTTAGAGCAAAAATCAAGAATTGCAGCAAAGATTTTCTTAAAATGTACTGCTTCTGGAGCTTTTAAATGCATAAAAGCTATATGCATTTACCCAACGTCAAAGAGTAAATTATAAAGATTGCTATGAATTAAACAGAAGAAATCCAATCAATTCCAAGAATCATTTTTGCACTGATATTAACTAAACCATCATCTTAAAATTGTAGAAACTTGTTAATTCAGCTCTTAATTGACTATAATTGACTTCAGGTGTGTATTAAGGTTTTTGTGGGGTCCTATAGAAAGACAACTTTGCTACATTGCTTATTAATTCTGTGAACCTTTCTGGCTTAAGTAAAAATCACTCAAAATTGAGTAATGGATTAGATTTTTGTAAGTCACATTAATTGCAGAATATCTCAATAAAGAACCATTAACACAAGAGTATAAATTATACAGATGCCATGATGTGACCTGATGGGTTCCTGTCACTCATCAGGTCACATTACAGATCCATCTGCTTAAATTATTAATATGGGAAGGAAGGGTGTTACCTCTCAGTGCAGGCAGCTGCAATGGCAGTGCCAGGCTGCTTATGACTTCAGTAGCCTATGATAGCACAATATTTTCCTTTTATTTCGAAGATCTGATATTTTAGACAGGTTCAGACCCCCGAATGCCAATTTCTATCTTTCCAGCTCACTTACTCTAATCATTAGTCCCACTCTAATAACTCTTCAACCCAGTGAGATCACTGATCTATTGACACTACCATTTTTTTTTTTTTCAGACATCAGCCCCATCATTTTCTCATTTTCCTTTTATCAGGTCAGATTCCTGGTCCACATTTGTCATCTATTCCTTGAGTAAAACTTGAAACTCCCTTATAGTTTCTCCCTTACTTGTACTAATTTAAAAAAAATAAAAATTCCTCAATCCTGATCTGATTAAACCTGATTTCCTTACCACATCATGCCTGCTCCCATGCTGCTCAACATGATTCTAGAAAGCCTACAAACAGACACAACCATGCTGGCTACTTTTGTGACCACTTATCTCAACTGGGACCTCAGCAGTACTCTGTGATTCTAATACATATCCCCCATCCCAAAGATGGCTGAAAGGTCCCCACATCAAATGTCAACCCATTAACTTACATGCATTTCATCTTCATCTCAAGGACTTTACTCCTTCAGTTAGCTCCTCCTCTTTCAAATGTAATTAATTTATTTCTGTTGGATCATTTCTATTTGTGTACAAACATTATATAATAACTCTCACTAAAGAAAAAGAAAACTCTTTATACCCTGTGTGCCCATCCAGTTACTGCCCAACTTCTCTGTTTGCATTTTGGCAAAATTCCTCAAAGGATTTGTTTATATTTTCTGTCTCCATTTCATCACTTAGGGCTTTGATCACAACCATTCCACTGAAATTGCTTTGTTCAGGGATAATGACAATCTTCATGTTGGTAAATTCTATGGCATTAAGGTCTATATTTACTCTTTACTTCTCAGCAGCATTTGACATAGACATTTCTTCATTCTCAAAACATTGTTTTCCTTTCCAAGACACTTTACTGACCTAGTTTTTATTTTATTAAATATTTATTTCTTCTCAAACTCACTTTCTGAATTTTCTTCCTCCTCCCAACTCTTAAGTAGTGGAATGACCCAGAGCTCAATCTTTTTTCTTTGCTTTCACTGTTCAACCTCACTTCTTAGGTGATGCCATTTAGCCTTAGGGCTTTGGAAAATATCTATATAATTTGATAACTCTTAAATTTATATCTCCGTCAAGAGATAATGAAAAAGTTCTTCCTCATTATCTCTTGACGTCTTCATCCAACTGCCAAAACTCATCATCCTCACTTGGATCTTCAATAGATATCTCACATTTAATGCTTCTAAAATAGAAAATGGATTGCCCCTGTCCCTCCAAATCTGGCATCATCACTCTTCCAGTTTCTCAAGCAAAAAACTTTGGAGTCATATTATCTTTTACCTTGCACCCAAATTCAAATTCTACATCATGAGCAATGACATTGTGCTCTGACTTTAGAATGTATCTGAACCTGACTACTTCTTTTTACTTCCACTGCTAATACTTTAGTCTAAGGCATTAACTCTACAGTAGCTGAAGTGATTTTACTTTTTCAAATCCAATTATTGACACTTCTCATATCAGAAGCCCCCAGTGGCTGCCCATCTGGTTTACCATGGGATCCTTACACTATGGTCTAGTAGGTCCTCCATGATCTCACTCCCACCTGTCTCTTTAACCTCATGTCATGTCACTCCTTTCCTTCTTTGCTAAACTCAATATATTTGTACTTATTGTTTATCCTTCCTTAAATTCTCTTCCTCCATATATTTGGATGCCTTGTTCATTCACTTTATTTAGGTCTTTCTTTCAAATTACCCTCCCTAGTGAATCCTCTCTTGGACACTTTAAATAACCCTCTCTTTTCACTTTCTACTTTAGTCTGCTTTATTTTTCTTGATAGCACTTATATCCAAGACACATAAAGGCATATATATATTTTACATACATAGTTTGTGTAAATAGATGTATTTACATATTTATATATTTGATTGAATCTACCAATGTCATAAATTCATAAGGACGTCACTTCTGTCTTGCTAATCCCTCTATCCCTAATAGAGTACCTGGCACATAGTAGGGACACATTAATTGTGGGTTGAATGAATGACAAAAGAACAAATGAATTTAGGTAAATTCAACAATGCAAACTTCTCATTCTATTGAAGAGTCTATTACCTAGCCTCATATGTCATAAATAGTATATTCATGGTGGCTTAGGCTTAAGCAAAATGCTCCTCAGTATTTTTATTATTAACTATGAAATTCAACTATGGAAGTTGTAGATAGTTACTTTAGTTCACAGAACTGTAGCATGATGTTGAAAGATAAATTCCACTCAAATCTCACCTCCCCTTGTTCTAGAAGGCTTTATAAATGTAGCTTTGGAGTCAAACTGAGTTCCAATCCAGAGTCCGCTCCTTACTACTTGTATGACCTTTAACGCATAACTTAACCTTCCTGTGTCTCTGTTGCTTCATCTGTATTATGGAAATAATACAACATAAACTAAGGATTAAGAGATATATGGTATGTAAGGTACTTAATAGTACCTGATCCTCAACTTGCACTAAAATGTCAGCTATTATTATTACACATACATTTCAAAGTAATCTCTCCTGACTACTTTGTCTCTGATTTAACAAATGGTAAAATATTTCCAGAGACAGTGACTTCCTTCTCACTATAAATTATTTTGTGATACACTTAGTAGACAAGATTTAAAAGAAAAATCAGGAGTCCTAGAATTAGAAATTACCAGCCCTAATTGGTCATATAATCACATCTGAATCTCTGCCCCTCAGATACTGAATTCTGTGGACCTTCCTAGACTGCAGGAATCTGCCACCCTCTCCCTACTCAAGTACCCTTCCAGGGCTCACCTACTTTCCTCCTCCACCCAACTACTCACCTAATAGTCTAACAACACTTTCTGCCACTTGCCAGATCTTTTTATACATATTAAATCTAATACTATTATCTCTCTCTCACACTCAGGATTTGTAATTCATATTTCTGGTTGCTATCATCTGATCCTGACCCATTTCTAACTATGTTCTATTACAAGTTTGCATATTTATTCTAATAGGTTAATATACCACACTTTTTAGCATGATTTTATATTATGCTGTTTGGGAGATTTAGTCAGAGATGAAATAATATGCATATTAATTTATTACAATTTGCGTTATCTATTTTAATTTCTTAGGGGATTTTTCTCCTTTACATGTATTACTCTACATATCTCTGAAACTAATGTGCTTTATTGATTATACTGAATAATTTACATGATTAAAAAAGAATTTTTCTATTAAAATGAGTTTCATTTGGTTTTTCAAAAATTTTTACAAGCACAGTTATTCTCAAACTATTATGTTGTATCATACTGCTTAAACTCTAAGCTAAAATTAAAACAAATAAGATAGTTATAGGTTATTTACTAAATTAAAAATGCAATTTACTAAATTAAAATTTTCTATTGCTACAGCTCAACAACTGTCTTAATGGATTAATTTGAAACATTCAGTCAGAACAAAGTAATAAAGGGCAATAAATATGCCCAATTTTTTCCACGTTTAAGTGATTATATTGCTTGAAAATAATGTATAAAAAAGACCTTACTTTAGCATAGTCTGCGATGTATATACAGCCCACTGATGCTTATCTTCAAATTTTACACTTATTTTACATATTTATAAATTTGAAGGTCAAAAAAGGTAACATAAACATTAAAAATGAAAGAGAAATATTAAAATTAGTCTCTCTCAGATTTTATGCTGAAGTTCATTACCTTCATAGTCCTAAATTGTAGTTTGAAAATGCAGGCATTTAGACTTTAACACTACATTAACAAACAAGAAATAAATAGCAGAAATAAAACTAAGTGAATATCAAACGCAATATTCATGCAAAGAATGAAGAACAATACTGTGTTGTAAACAGCCAAAAAGAAACTGAAGTCTGATGGTCATGCTAATTGGTATGCTAAATAAATATAAATCAGTGGTTTGAGTTACTGAGGTGCTTTTATATAGATAATAGCAGCATAGATGGAAAGTTAAACTTTCTAAATTACCTAGGAAAAGCACAAAGGCTGGGAATTCAGAAGAAAGATCAAGTGTCTTAGGCATTGGGAAGACTTAATACATCAGAGAATGGTGTATAATTGTTCCCAAAGTATAATGAATATTGAACAAGAGATAGAATTAAGGAACCCTGCAAAAATACTTTGTCATACAGTAAAATATTCTTTCAATAAGGACTGGTAAACACCAGACAGACTTTAAGTGAAGTTGTGGAGTGAAACTGCATGGAGAAATTTGAACATAGACTAGGTCTTCATTTAATGACATAGCTGGTATACAGGTCTTTCAGAAATGTCAAGATCTTCACCAGACTGCTGTAGCTATCTTCCAAATATATGATTAAAAGAAAAAACAGGCACATCACTTGGCATTTAATAAAAACTCATTGGCTTGACATCTATCTTAAATTGTACTTGACCATTCTTAATGAGCATAGAATATGTTTTGGAATTCCAAAGAATACAACTTGGGATTTAAAATCAGAAGACCTGATTTTGAATTCCAGCTGGACCAGTCTTGTCACTCACCATGGCCGTAGTATAAAGAAATAGGGTTAATTATTAGCAAGAAGAAAGAACTGCACACATGTTAAGGAGAGAGAGGCACACATTCAAGAAGCCACAGCCATTACCACTAATTAAAAAATAAACATTATGACCATAGAACAACACAGGTTTGAACTATGCAGGTCCACTTATATGTGGATTTTTTTTTCATCCAAGTTCGAATGGAGAAAACAGTATTCAAGGGATGACAGAACCCACCTGTATGGAGGGCCAACTTTTCAGACACAGGTTCTGCAGGGCAGATTGTAGGACTTCAGTATGTGCAGATTTTAGTATCACAGAGTGAGGGGTGAGAGGCCTTGAACCAATCCCCTCAGGATACCGAGGGATGGCTATATATGTAATTTAAAATTTTTTTTAAAAACCCAAACTACCAGACTTTGTGACCTACATATTGATAGAAGGGACACAATATCTTTTACATAAATCACAAATAACCCCTCATTTCTCAAATGTGTTTTCAACAAATGCATAAGAATTTAACATGATGATTAATAATGGCCCAAGTTCAAAAGCAGATATCCCAGCTCAAAAAATTATGTTCATGAGACTCAGATGAGGAAGCAGAATTTATAAAAAAATCTGAATCACACCAGAAGAGAGCTTTATCACGTAGTTTCAAGGTTAACGATTTTAAGTACTTTCCGAGTCAGAGGAACTGGAAACTGATATCATCAGAAACTCAATCTATAGATGCATAGTTCATCATTATGCCTGAGTAGAAAACATGTATATTGCTCATTCCTTAATGGGTTCAGTCATTGCCAACAAATCTTTTTGTCATCTTCAATAAATCCTAAGTTTAAAGAGAAAGAAATATGCTCTCCATGTATTGCTGTACAAGGTTCTGTGAGCTAGGCTGCCCATTCCCAAATATTACAGATGGAAGTAAAAAAAACTAGTAAGCAATGCTCCTTGATAAGACTATCTTAAGGAGGCTTAATTTTGTTTTGATGAGCCACAAATGACAAAATTAAGATTAGTATTTCTCAGATTTGGTGAGTATCCAATGAGCCTAGAAAGCTTTATTTTTAATACCAAATTTCAGTATTTAGCACTGGAAATTTTGAGATTATAAATATGGGATGGAGCTCTTTAATGTGAATTGTGTAGTTCCCAATTGTTTGTGATAACAATTAAAACACACAAAGTCACAATAGGGAATTCCTCTGATAGAAATATGTATTTACTAACCTGTTCAACATATTACGTTGAACTATATTAAATCATCATTTTTGTAGAAGTAAATACTAGTAGTTTCATACTGTTCAACTTAATATTTATTGAATCATTTCTCTGTTTAGGATCAGTTATAATCACTGAAGATTCAATGCAAGCAAAACTAGAGTCCGATGTGTAAATTAAGTAATCCTCTGCAGACTGAAGGGCTTTTAGTATCTCTATGGCTACTCTGAATGACTATTTTCAATCCATACATCCATTGGTTCTCCCATACATTCATTCTACAAATTTTGTTTTGGCACTTCATATATGCTAAATATTTGCCTAGGTATTGAGAATACATTCATTATCAAAAGAAACATAATCACTGTCCTCATAAACCTTAAACCTCACACAGAAAAAATTCACACCATTGTAAGTATATACATTGTAATAAGTGCATTAAAGAATAGGTACAAGAGGCTTTGTAAGAGTAGATCAGAAAGATCTGAGATTCCATATTTTGTAATCTGTAAAGACTGCAGTGGAGGAAGCTACAATAGCTAATACCCAACGTAACTTAGATGAAGTGTTTTATAGGGCTTGTCTTGTTTAATCATCATGTCAAAGACGATACTATTTGCCTCTCCATTTTACTGATCAGAAACTAAATCATAGTGGTTAAGTAACTTGCTCAAGAACACAAAGCTAGTAAATGGTGGTATCAGAATTTGGACTCTAGCGGTCTCTTTCCAGTATCCAGCTCATCAGCTTTTGCTTATGTTACTTCCTGTAGCTCAACCCTGATTTATTCTGCCTGACCTAGAACTCCAGGGCTAATATACATAGCCCTAGAGCACAACTCTCCTAAAACCTATCCCCACAATTTTTTCAAGTAAGCCTTTCTCATTATGAACTGAGATTGAACTGGGTAAAGCAGGACAGGAGAATGCTAACAATTGGTAGCATGGACAGTCAGCCAAGAATCAACTGAGACTAAGGTGTCTCAAATATCCATCATCTCCATTCACATAATCCTGTAAAATGTCATTTGAAGTTCCCATTCATTTAGGACTAATCCCTGAGATTCAATCCTTATGAATTGGAACAATCTTTACACAAGTCCTAAATGCATGCTTCAAAGAGCTAAAGCTGACAAACAACTATAAAACAAGAGCATCAGAGTCTCATAATTCCTGTTTGTGAACACTTAAAATGAAAAGAAAAAGTCAAATCCAAATATTAGCAGACAAGTTTAAAATTTAAAAATTAAGTAAAACACACAACGTTAAATCCTTAAGCAGAGCTAACATAATTTGAACAGGTGAAATACATAAAAGGCGATATTGTGAATGCTATTTAATGCACTTAATCTGAGATGCAAAATAACATTTATATATAGTATAATTATTATAGTCACTAGACTTCAACTATGGAAGACAAAATTTCCTTTACTGCCAAATTTCCTCTTTTTGAATATCTACCTCTTCCATGTAGCTAAGGAAGAGAAGTGTAATCTTGGCCATTTTCCCCCAGGCCTCATTTGTAGAAAGTATTTACACTCTGTACAGAAATCATAAGTATTTTTTAATGGATGCCTTTAGCTACATGTAGCTTCCAGGGTTATTTTGAAATTTATCACATGCATCAGAGTATAGTGAAATGGATAATTATTTGTACTATAACAAGAGAAAAGGTTTTACTAATATGTAGTCAATGAGGTTATGTATGTATGACATAGGTTTCTTTGGTTGCAAGCAACAGAAACTAACTTGGTATTTTAATTTAGAAAAATATATTAGAGATAGAGGAGCTCATAGAACCAGGGGAGGGTGAAAAATCAGGCTTAAAACTGACAAGAAACAAACCACTACAAATTTTACCAGACTTTCCAAGTCATGATGGCTGCTACTAGGATCAAATGCCAACCATTTGTTCTGTTTTGAATTACTTTGCTCAATATTCAAATCCTTCTACCCCCAAAAGAATCTTACTGAATAATCTTTGATCATAGGCCTCTACTAGATTCTTTTCTCTCCAGGAAAAATATAAAGTTCTAATAAAAGATGCATCCAAAAACCCCTTCTGCTTCTGGAGTAGGAACACTCAATTTATTGTATTAAAAAGACCACATGTCAATGGTGAATTTTTCCTCCCAAGGAAATCAGGATGCAGTTACAAAGAATGAATGACCTCTGGTTAGCAGAAGACAAAAAACTAAATATTTTTTCTCCCTAAGCTGTATATATACATCTCCTATGACCCAACAATACCACTCCTAGATAGTCACCAAAAAAGGAATGCACACATGGGTTCCCAACAGATACGTACAAGAGCACTCAGAACGATATTTTTGAAAGTAGGCAAAACTGGTAATGACCCAAGTGCCCACCACAGGTAATAACGCAGATGAATCTCACAAATGATAAGCAAAAGAAGCTACATGCTAAAGAATACCTAATGCATGATTCTGTCATCAAATTTAAAATTAGGCAAAAGTAAGCTATGATGTAGAAGTCAACATATGAGTGACTCTTGGGAAGGTAAGAACTAGCACAGGGCAGGAAAAAATTCCTAGGGTGCTGTTGATGACCTGTTTCATGATCTGGGTGCTGCTAAATGTTCCATTAGCAAAAATTTATCCAACTCTGTGCCCTTATGATTTGAGCACGTTCCTCTGTGTGTGTATCTGTATGTGAGAAAGAGAAACTATATTTGCATACAAAATTTTGTGAAGGAGATACGGTGTTATAAATCACAGAACAAAATTTAAAAGAATTAAAGGAATCTGGATAACCATTGTAATGCAGAATTGGCCAAAAAATTGAAGCAGCACAATATTCTTATTAATTTTAATGTAATATTAAATGTGAATCATATACAGGGTATTGTGTTTAAATGCATGTTCTCTGGAGTTAGCTAAACCAGGGTTCGAATCCCAGCACTACCATTCACTAATTAACCTCTAGTAAATTAATCTCTATAAATTTTCAGTTCTTTATCAGTAAAATGTGGATACTAATACCTACATTATAAGATTGTAGATATTACACAAAATAATATATGTAAATGGCTTAGCATAAGTTTTGATGCACAGTAGCAATTACTGCTAATGGTGAAGTGTTTTAACATGTATTATCTGAAACTTACTATACTCCTCAAAGGTGGTCATCGTAGGAGAGATGTTGTACAGTATTCTCCACAATGTGGGACAAATACCCACTGGTAGCACACAAATTGATTTTAGATGGCATATAGGTATGGCCTTAAATAAGACTGAATTGCATAGTGAGAAAATTGTCTTCTTTCAAGGCTTTTGATTGCATTAAGAAAAGTTCTCAGTTTGGTGCCAGTATGTCTTCAACCTCTTTGTAGGGCTTGCTAAGCTCCCTTTTTAACAGAGAAAGAGCAAATCTCAGGCTAGAATTTGATGACATTTATTTAGTTTTGGTTTCATGCTGTGCATATGTTTTAGGAACACCTACCATTTATGGCAAATGCTACTGATTATTCATTTGCAATAACTACATGTAATTTACTTATATACATTTATGTTAAAAGGGAGCCAATTAAAATATATTTAGGATATAATAGAACATTTGGAAAATAGACTGTAAAAAATGATAATTAGTGATACCATTTGACTGAAATTTGAAAAACATTGGAGAAAAAAAATGGCGGAGTAAGGGTGGCTCCCCCCATCCCTGCTCCCAGAGAAAGAGACATAGATCTTGGTCTCCTACATGTGAGTGGATGTCCCCGCCCACAAGAACAGCATGGTGAATTGGTAGAGGTTCAGCGGGGGACTCTCAAAAATGGAAAAAACAAGGTGATTAGGAGATAAGATCGCATTCTCTGGAAAGTGCAAAACAAACAATAGAGCATGGGAGGGCGCCGGCCCAATGGGCCAGGGGATGAAGTTGGATCAGACCCACAGGAGAACTTCTTGCTTCCCCATTGACCTCCACACCCACCCAGCCAGGGACCTGCCTGAAGTTGGTATGAAATTGCGGCAGAAGAAGAGGGTGCTGTACAGAGCGGTCACTAGAGGAAAGCACCATGAACTCCCCCAGAGCTCCATGCTAGGATGGCACTGAGAGGGGAGGAAACCAGACTGAGTTGATAGGGGAGGCAGTTGGATATCTTGCTTCTGGTAACCAGCGGGGCCAGTCGTACAGAGCTGTTCACTAAGTCAGGGACTCTAAGCTGGAACTGCATCAGGTGAATAGGTGGGCCCAGGGTGGGTCAGTAAGAGTGAGAGCCATGGCTGAACAGGCATGAGTTAGTGGGAAGGCGACATAGAGGAGGCAACGGGGCGTCCTGATGACCCAGACCCTCAACCTGGCACCTGTCACCTCCTAAACAGTCGCCCCCAGTGCTGGTACCCTGCGAGTGGGCAAGCGGTCACCATTGAGGGAGTCCACAGCCCAGCCGCCATGTTGTGATACGGTGCAGTGGGCACATCCCCTCCTCCAGCCTAGAGACTCTCCTGACAAATTCCGCCCTTACACAATCTGTGATCAGCTGGCCAGGCCTGGCGTGATCAACAAACAAACTGAGAAGACTAAAGCCAAGGGGAGTTACAGACACTGGGGCACTGGGGTGCAGGGCAAACTGGGGAGCTACCTCCTCCCCCTAGCCTGCATCTCTAGCGCCAAAAGTGGTAGGCTCCACCCCTGGAGGTGGGGTGAGACAAGAAAAGCCACTCTCCCCCTATTCTAGGGCGAATCATCTGGGCCCATGCACAGATCGAAAGTGGTCAGCCAAATGACTTTGCTTTCCAGAACAGTTTAGGTCACGCAGTTGATCAAAACGCTGGGGCTGGATCTCTTCCCCCGGTCAGTGGCCAACAGTCATAGCCGTGGTCAAGGAACAAATCCCCCAAAGTGGCCACAATAGGCTCCACAAGTAACCCCTCCCATCAGGGGTAGCCTTCCAAGTGTGGTGGAAGAGCTCCCCCCAGTGGCGGATCAAGAAACCATAGAAGAGAGGACCCTTGTGTACCATACGAAAAACATCAGTTGATCCAGATGGGGAGGGCTCAGCAAAATAATTCTGGAACTATGAAGACTCAAACCGAAAACACTCCCCGAAAGAGACACCAGCTCTCAATGTATGGATACTAACCAAACCCAAAACACTAAAATGACAGAAGAAGAATTCCAAAAT
>VBSM01003169.1:5861290-5903139 GCA_008086735.1 Cheirogaleus medius | reverse complement strand
AAAAAAAAAAAAAGAAAAGAAAAACATTGATTTATTAGAGGGCGTGGTACCAGAGGAAAAACAACTATATAAAACTTGGTCTAAAACTTATGTTCTAGATATTAACTCAGAGCTTACTGTGAGGTCTCTCCAGATAGGCTTGTTGGCTTTGGGCAAAATATGTGACCTTTTTGAGTCTCAACATCTTTATCATCAAATGTGCATAATTGTGTCTGAGCTGTTTATCTCACAGGGATAAGAATCAAAGGAGGTTTAATGAATGTATGCCCTAGAAATAAAACCCCATACAGATCTACATCATTGTTATTGCTTTTAATTTGCTCCATTTTGGGCCCAGCACACTTCCACTGTGCTACTCTGCTAGATTGCTCCGTTTTTAAGAATAAAGGAAGAGAGACATTAAGTGATTTGTCTAAGATGGTCCTGTGTTAATATGCATGAAAGTGGCCATGCCACACCTGCTCCCAAATTAAGTAGTTCCCATAGTTTACACAGTTTATATTCATGGGAAATGCAGAGAAGAAAGCAGGACAAGTGAGATCTTTTAATGTCAAGCATAACAAGGTATGGCTAAACAGAAGTTCCTACTTAGAGCACACCTAGATAGGAAGTAATAAGGAGCAGAAGCAGCTCTTTACATACACTTAAAAAGAATTTTTATTCAAGTTGTACCAGACTTAGAGGCCATGTCATTGAGATGCCACCTTTAGGTAGGGGCAGTGGTCATTTTCTAAAATGAAATCCTTAAGAGAAAACCACATGGAAGTAAAAATTACTCTGGAAAATCACTTATATCACCATGAATTAATAATATGCATATTTTTGTTCATACTCTTATAAAGTAATTAATCTACACACTAAAAAATTTGGAAGGCCTAAGCTAGAATAAGAAAAGAAATCATAAGAAAATCTATTTGTAGACACTGGAAAAGGCACACACTTTTGACTTTAATATATTGATAAAATTCTTAGTAGAAAACAAATGAGGGACAAATTGAGTACTGTGAAATATTCCTATTCACTTCCTTCTATTTTTAATATTAAGCTTCCAAAATTTAACACATTCAATTTGTTTATGATTGATGATTTTATCTTGGAGAGAGAATCATTTCTTAAACACAATGTGAAATGAACTCAATTTATGGTGGAGGTCTTAGGATAATGTAATCATATTGTTGAATTATAAAGACACCTTGGGCAGAATATATTATATCTTCCATCTATAGGTCACATATTACCTAGAAGTCTCTCCAGATGACTGATTTTCTCTTGGAAATGTAAATTCTAAGTCAGAAACCACAGTTACCATAAACACAACAGATGATTTTACAACCAGAAACACCCCCAATGTATGAATCAAGAACTTTGTATTCTAGACCCACTGGGGAGATGAGTAAATATATGGAATATGCATGGAATTACATTGAGAAATCTAAATCAAAAATCTAAATATTTTCTGAATTGTGAAATATGTTTAGATCCAAAGATTTCAGATGAGGACTTGTTGACCCATGCTATTTAGTCAATTATATAACCGTATTTTAAAGTAGTATAGTAGGAGTGAAATTAATACTTATAAAGATCAAAGTAGTCAAATATCAGCATTTTTATATCTAGTTGTTCCTCATTCCTCATACTTTCAATCATTTATGGAACAGGATATTAGAATGTGCCTGGTCCTGTCTCAGCTTCAAATGAAGCTCCAATGAAGAGTATGGATCAACTTCCCATACCTTTAAAACAAACCACATTTAAAAAGGGAATACGGCCAGGCACGGTGGTTCATGCCTGTAATCCTAGCACTCTGGGAGGCTGAGGTGGGTGGATCGTTTGAGCTCAGGAGTTCAAGACCAGCCTGAGCAAGAGCAAGACCCCATCTCTACTAAAAATAGAAAGAAATTAATTGGCCAACTAAAATATATATATATAAAATATTAGCCGAGCATGGTGGCGCATGCCTGTAGTCCCAGCTACTCGGGAGGCCGAGGCAGAAGGATTGCTAGAGCCCAGGAGTTTGAAGTTACTGTGAGCTAGGCTGATGCCATGGCACTCTAGCCTGGGGAACGGAGTGAGACTTTGTGTAAAAAAAAAAAAAAAAAAAAAAGAATACAAGAGAAACCTATTCCAGGTTCCTGGGCCCCTGATCCAGATCAAGGATATTAATAGATATCAAAGAGTAGAGAAGGGAGGGCTACTGAAAAGTGATTTGGAAGAGTCTTTGTAGTCTTATAAAATGCTATTTCTGACTCCAAGCATAGCAAGAAGGGATGGGACTTCAAATCTCCTACCTAGAACTGTTTATAAAATATGTTCATTGAAATTGTGAGAGACAGAGGACTGGTACTTGACTTAAGCCCAAGGAATCTAAGGAGACAATGGATGGGGTTTGGCTGCTGCCTGTGAGAGATGGGCTCAATCTTCTTAGATGATGAATCAAGGAGAGTGCTATTACAGAAGATCAACTTGCACTTCAGAGTTTGGTAGACCATGATATCCCAAAGTCCTTCTAGAAGACCAGTGGATGCCACACCAGGGAGAGAGAGTAGGCAAGTAGCCATCTGGGATTCTTCCCTATAGGAACCAAAGACCTCCAGAGAAAGAGGCCACAGTTGCAGCAGCAGATGCTCAGGGGCTAAAGAAGTCATCTATTAGGGAACCTTGCTCAATAAAGATGGCTCCTTCCTGGAAGGGAGAGACCAGGAGCAAATCGAGGAAGAGCTCAGGATAGTGCTGTATATTCCAGGCCCCAGTGCAAGAGACAACTTGTTACTAAACCATGCCAAATGAAGGTTTATTTTGTCCCAGCCCTTAATCAAACCTTCCTCCACCTTGTTGAAGACAAAATAGCAGTTGTTAGGGGAAGGGAGAAGGAAAAGTCAACCTTATTTTCCAGCCCTCCCACACCCCCTTTTCCTATAATTTTCAGTCTAAAACAGAGCCCCACAAGTAAAAGTAGAATAATAGGAGAAACAATTTAATGCATGCAAATTCAGAGTTTAATTACAGGTGGCAGACATTCTGAGTTGAGATTATGTACAATATAGAGGGACTATGGTCTGAGAAGAAAATTCATAATTTATCGGTGTTTTCATACAGAGGAAATGAAAATGAGTGTGCTAGAAAATGTTTATGAGGTTGGTGGAAGACAGAAACAATTGTGTCTTGATTACATCATGAGTTGTGCTTATTAGGCATATTGTTTATTTATTAAATAACAAATAAAATGAATAACAATAAGCCTATCATCTAATCATATAAATATGTATATAAAATTTGGTATTTTTACCAAAATAGTATTTTCTTGTGCAGAAAGAACCAGGACACACAGAATTTCCACAAATGGAAGACCCACTACCAGAAATGCTGCATTTTAAAAAACAAAAACCGTGATTGTTAGCAGTAGAAATACTGGCAGTTAGAAATCACAAACTCAATTCCATAACTATCTTCAATATGAAGTTATGAAATATGGGTCATGAATCAAATAAATGTCTTTCACAAAATTTAGTAAGGCTTCATATAATAAGATAAACCAAGGTAATTCAGAGTGAAAAGTTCATTTCCTGTTAACCTATAAACTGCAGAGAAAAACATAACCACATATTTCAAGCCCACAGCTTGTGTGACTTAGAGCATTTTTTAAATTTGTGCTCAAAGCCAATGTGTTCATGTATATGCAATATGCTCAAATAATGTTTCACATTCATTAATTCATTCTATAAATATTCTGAATATCTACTTACATTTCAGACATTTTTCTCGTTCATGGTAGGTGAACATTTCCACAAAATGGTATAAAGCCTAAAAGTGTTTCAAGGAGTAATGTATAGTCCCATGGGGGAGTGAGGGAAGGTAAAAATCGCTCATTATTTTTGTGAACAATTAGTAATTTGGTCACTGCTACCAGTATCAATGCTCTTAAATGACAATCAAAAAATAATTGTGGTACTAATAAAAATTTGTTTATATAGCACTAAATGAATTCAAATGTATTTTTGCCATTATTTGAAATAAGGTAGCTCTACTATACTATTTTAAAGCAAAAGTTCAAAAGAAATATTCTGTTATTCATTCTATGTGATATCACAAAAATTTTACTAAGAAAAGTAGTCCTTTATCTCACTGCAGTTCAACTAGGCTATTATCCTAATCCTCATTCCAACTTTTCCAAGTATTTCTGAGTTAGTTTTGTCTTTTTTTTCTTAAATCATCTAAGCACATGACTATGATCAGCACAAATCTCCTGGTCCATTTCAATGACAGAATCATAAGATAGATAAAGAACTAGAAGACCAAATAAGCATCACTGAAGATGTCTCACAGGAGGCATACTTTAATACAAGCTTCCCTGAGGTGCATGAGAGGTTAATCTTGGGTTTGAAAATACACTTCAGAAAAGCAACGTTGTTTACTTGGAAGACAAATTGAAGGAAAAGAACAATGGGTTAGGTGTAGAGCAAAACACTCTACAAGAAAAATAAGCATGAAGTAAAAAATAAAAGTATTCCATGTGGAAAAACATATTTCCCCAATGTGTTATGAAAAGTAACAAATACTACCCAATCACGCTGAGAAAGAAAAGTTTCTTCATAGTGATTTTCTGCAGATGTCAGCTGTGGCAGGCCACTAATTTATGTTCAGAGAAATAAATAAGAATGGAGGAATTTATTTGAAGAATTTTTAGGTTTGATGTTTATGCTTTCTTGGAAAGATCCCTAACTGTTTTGTATGCATAAAGAATACTTGCAAACACACACTCCAAGTAATCTTGTTGTAATATGAAGGCAGTAATGATCTGTAAAAGGTGAATGCATTACTATGGTAATAACAAAACCAATAAACCTGGGCTGTTCTTATCTTTCCTCCAGCTCTGACCCCTACCCCCCAACACACATGCACATAGTAGCTATTTGTTTTCCTGTTTTTGTTAATGGTATCGCTATTCTCCTGGATTTCAAAGTTGAAAACAGCTGTTAAGATCACAGGTTTTGAATTAGACAACTACCTAGGGGACCAGCTCTATCAACAGCTGTTTAACCTGAGCAAACTATTTAACCTCCCTCACCCTCCATTCTCTTCTCTATATCACAGGGATAATATCTTCCTCATGCAGTTTTTGTGAAGATCACAGTGATACACATGACCTGACTATAGTAGACATTCACTGTGTGTGGTGGTGTTATTATCATTGCTATAATTATCTGCCCTCATTTATTCTTACTCCTCTTTATCTTCATTCTATTACTGAGCCCATTAATCCTCACTTCCTAATGTCTCTAACTCCGTTCCTTTCTTTCTAATCCTGAGTGTTCTACCTTTCTTGGTCACAGACCCATGTTCTACTTTCCTCAAACAAGAACAAAGTTCCTTTTGTACACCTCATTTCTGCTGTAAGTGCAGCCTGTCCCTTCCCTCCCCCTGCTAAGCCCACAACAATGTGACACCCCAGCTGCATGAAATAATAGTCAAATAGACTATGCACTGCAAAATATTTTCAGATGGGGAAGCCTAAGCTATCTAGTAAGCAGTGTCTTATTCATTCTGAACAAGATTACTCTCTCTCTGATCTAAGGCATTTAACTTCTGTCAGTGCCTCTCCTTGGTTTCATCAGACTTTCCCCCATAAAAACCCTGGTGCTCGTTGTAAAGAAGGAAACCCAAGCAAAAGAAAAGATTTTCTCTTTTGCCATACAGTCTCAACATGTCTGCTTTAGGTACTTCCTTTGACTCCATACCACAAGCTCCTTGGAGTACAAGTTGTTTTGCTAACCTTTGTTTCTTTTTCTTCCCTTTTTCCTCCCCCTCTTATCCCTTCTCTCTTTTCCTTCTCCTTCTTTCTCTTTTTTTATTAGACCTGTGTGGGTAGATTATGTTCTCTCATATGATCCTAAGTCTATTTGAGTATGTCCAGGTGCATTTGGCTTCAGCAATTCTGTCAGTCACCAGGCATCTCCTGTTCTAGATCAGTGGCATAAAAACAGAGCAAGCTACAAATCATTCAGCCCATTTGGATAAAGGGATTTTAACTGTTTTGTTTGCCCACCTTAGATTGACTAAACCTATTCTAAGAGGAAAAAAGTATACAGTCCTCATATCACTTCTCCTGGAATAATGTGAAAATATTCCACCTCACTTCTGATGAATATCTGAATATTTAAAGAAAGTACCTCTTTGCCATCAAGGAAAAGGAAACTTGTTTTTGGTTAATAATAGTCTAGCCTCTGGACTTACTGTTCATCAAGAAGTACAATAAGAAAGAATTTGCAGGTAGGACTCCACATGGAGGCATAAAAGGGATCTTGGGAAATATTAGAGGTAGACCTAGCAGAAGGGTTACTAGGGGGAATTCCAGTTAGGTTGGAGAATGGGAAGGAATTTTAGAGAAGTTGTCTGGAGAGAGGGAATGTGTGTGTATGTCATTGTGCTTGGAATGAAGGAGAGGAGCTTAGGCCTAAAGATGAAAGAGTTGACCAAGAGAAGGTCCATCATAAGGAATACTCTTTCCTGCTAGAAGCTATAATGCGCCAGAATCCTCAGCAGCCAACAATTCAGCTTTTCTTGAGTGAGACTCTGCCATCAGTTATATTCCAACCCTCTGGTCTTCATGAAGGAAAGAAACTGGCCCCTTCCTCACAGGTCTTTCCTGGACTTCCCAATAGGGAAAAACATGAGCCACGTCACGAAACCTTGTTCTGACCCTATCTTATTTCACTCCTTGTGCAGCAAACCTGCCTACATCGCGTCCAGAGTGCTTGTAAGCCCCAATGTGGCCCCTGGGAATTAGCAAGATACTGGGGAGGAATTCTTATACCTTTATCTTAGAGAGCTAAACTGAACAAACTCATCTCATTACACATAGGGAAAATGGATGTCTGAGACGTGACACTCCTATAACCTCTATGCAAACAGTCCTTGACTGCTTGCTGCAGCTCTTCCTCCAAGTCAATGTGGGTGAAATGTGGGTTTGAGGACTACAAGTTCATTCAAACTTCTACTTGAGCCTAAGGAAAAGATTAGCAGTTCTGGAGAAGTTGCAAGATATAGAAATCTTTATTCTCTAATAATTCATCAATAATTTTGATGGTATTATTGATACAGAATAATATCAATAATTCATTCCATGTTTATCTGTTTTTATTTTCCCAACCACCAACTTCCCTCAGAAAATACTTCAGTAAGAAGGAGGGAGGGAAGGAGGACACTGATTTTTATTTATCAGTGACTACAGATTTGTATTATTTCAACAACTTGTTTTTCTCTTTCTTCTTCCATTCCCTACCCTTCTCAGCAGATTGTGGGCAAACCTAGCCAAATCCCCCATCATAAAATGATTCTCAATGCCTCCCACACCACCACTCTATTGTTCCAGACCAATCCCAGATAATCTCTGTTTTGGAAACTACTTTTCTGTAAAGTTTGCCCCAGTGTGTATAGTCACACGTCTAGACATAGAATTGCTTTCCATGAAGCTCCTCTTTTGGTTTGGAGCATTAATTCAAAGCAAAACAAGCTCCTGTGACAAAGTATTCAGAATTCAGTAAGCTGAGGGAGTTGAGATCAAATGACACTGGCAAATTCATATGAATCAAAAAAGGCTTCCTTCTGCAGGCATTTCGATTTTCCATTTCCTGTATGCCAGGCAGCCCAAATGATCAGAAGAAATGCACTATCTGTCACAAAATATCCCTCCAGAGTATGATTGTGATGTATTTAAAACATTGACTAGAGTCTACAGAGAATTGTATTGTTCCTGCTTGCCACACTGTACTCTCCCATATGCCATTTCTTCCATCATCTATCCCCAAGGGCAAGCCCAGGCGACCAATGGGACCATTAGATTCTGCAAACACCTGAATGCCTAATGACACTATTTTACCTCCACGCTTTTCTGCATTCTACCTAGCCTCTCTCTCTTAATGATGCTTCCCTCTGTCTGAGATGGTTCCTATGAGACAAACACTCTGAAATACCTCCCATCTCAAAACAAAATCCCTCCAATGAGGTTCATGTACTCCTTCAGCTAGCATTCAGTCTCTTTGCTCCTCTTTTAGCAAAATACATTTAAAATGTTTCTGTCCTCTCTTCCACTTCTTTCATCTCACTTGAATCTAATTGGGCTTTTATCTTTGCCATTCCACTGAAACAACAGTTGACAGATGCAGCAATTATCTCCATTGTTGCTAAATCCTATGGTTGCCTTCTTGCTCATCTTGTTTTAGCACAGCACTTGACACAGTTGGTCATATTCTCCTCATAATAGCTTCTTCCTGTAGTCTCCATGGGTGCCACTCACTCTTGGTGTAACTCTTATTTCATTGGAAAGCCCTTAATCTGCTCTCCTGGATTCTGTTATTTTCTTAAACTCCAAATTTGTAGAGTTTCCCTGGGTGTGATTTTCAGGCTTTTAATTTTGTCTCACAATATTACATCACTGATAGCCTACTAACTCCTAAATTTATTTCTATAGCCCAGTATCCCTCCCCCCACAATTTTACTATTAACTATTTTAAGCCCCTTCCTTATGTAACTTGTCATGTGACTTTAGGGAAGTTATTTCACTATCCTAAGTAGTTTATTCACCTAGGGTTGATAAATCATATCTACATTTTAGGGTTGTCTCAAAATTGAAATATAATACCTTAATGAACATATTTTGTTTTCAAGTGCTAAAAATATATGAAGAATTAAAAATTAGAAAACAGCCTTAATGTTACTTCGAAAACATTCCCAATTCTTAGCCTTTTTAGTGGCTCAAATGTAATGCTACTTTTCAAAATACATTCCACTATTTAATGTAAAATAAAACTACCTTGTAAGATTATGTGTTTCCTAGGACTTACTAAAAGAATATTTGATGTTATTTTCTAAAATGTGTCTGGTAAACATCTTTTTTTTTTCCGCTAGATTGGGGTCCTTCAGGAGAAACAGAACATGTTTCCCAAAAAGAAAGCTGATGAAATAGCACCAAGCCAACTCCATAAAACACAAAATTTGATTTTTGATTAGTCTTTGTTGACAATTATTTCTAGGGAAAATCATAACTGAAAGAATTGATCAATCAGAAAAGCAAGAAAACTGATTGTTAAATTCAAACAAGAGTTGAACTAAGTTTTTATACTTTTCAAACACTTATTATGATGTCAAAAAGACAAGGGCATAGTGGATGCTTCAAGGTGTTCTTGATCTGTAAGTTTAATTCTACAAGGTTACTCTGAAGGACAGAAGGGGAACAGCAGGGATAAGGCTGACTGCTAAGTGTTCATGGGATTCTGCACAAACCAAATACTATTTTTGCAACCTAATGATTTTTGAAAACTATTTGCTGGGTAATTATGATTAATCCGAAAGAAAATCTGGCAACCAATGCTTTTAAATCTATTTATGGGTGATTAGGGCATTGACAAAGTAAGATAACAGCTCCCTTAACAGGGACAGCATTTAAGCACGAAATTACCTTTTGAATGCCTGAAGAAAAACATTTGAAGATTTTAAAAAACCCTGTGGTGATTATCAAAACCTCTGAAAGGCATTCTCTATTCTCCAATAATCAAACAAAACAAAAGTTCTTTGTCCCCTTCAACTCCAACCCTTCAATCCAGATCAATCTACCCACGTTGTCACATCTTAATCTCATCTTCATTATGATGAGCTCCTGTAATCGCACACTGATTTTCCCCTGAGCATAACTTTCTTTCCTCTTTGGCAGTCTTTCACTAGGACAGAATCTGTTCATCATCTTCAGTGTATCACTGAATGTCCTATATGTCATGAAATCTTTCTTCCTTTCATATTCATGGTACTATGGCAGTTATTTACACAACTTCCTTCTCAAGGCCCATTTTCTGTTTATATCACCACCTCTTAAATGTAGGCATTTTCTATACTTCATACCTTAACTGTTTCTTTTGCCTCCTTTTTATACTGTTATAAGATTAACAGGTATAAAGTGTCACCTTAGTCTGTTTGGGGTGTAACAACAAAATATCATAAAGTATATTAAAAAATAAAAATGTATTTGGCTTATGAACAACAGAAATGTGTCTCTTACAGTTCTTGAGGCTGGACAGTCTAAGATCAGAGCACTGACAGGTTCAGTGCCTGGTGAAGGTAAACTTTTGATTCATAGACAGGACATTTCTGCTATATCCTCGCATGGCAGAAGGGGAAAGCTAGCTCCTCGGGCTGTGTTTCATAAGGGCACTAACCCAATTACCACCCCTTAAAGGCCCTACTTCTCAATACCATCACCTTAGAGGTTAGGGTTTCAACATATGAGCTTTGGGGGACACAAACATTCAGACCACAGGAAGTGGTCCATTCTCAAATAATTTTTTTAAAAATTCCTAAAGATTTTAATATACTGTTATGAATTTAATTGTTTCCATCCAAAATTTGTTGATGTCCTAACATCCAAGACCTTAGAATATCACCTTTTTTGGAAATATGGTCATTGCAGATGTAATTAGCAAAGTTAGGATAAGATCATCTTGGAAGTGCCCCTAATCCAATATGACAAGTATCCTTATAAAAACAGGAAATTTGTATACAGACACACACTGAGAGGACACAGTGTGAAGATTGGAGTTATGCTGCCTTAAGCCAGGAGTTAGGAGAAGTTAGGAAAGAGGCCTGGAACAGATTCTTCCCTAGTACCTTCAGAGGGATCATGGCCCTGCTGGCATCTTGATTTTAGACTTTTGGCCTCTAAAACTATGAGACAAATTTCCTGTTATAAGCCACCCAGCTTGTGGTACTTTGTTATAGCATCCCTAGTGAAGAAACACATATGCATATTAGTCTTCATGAGAGAAGTACAGTATACACCTTCCCAAGCTTCTCAACTATTGCTCCCCCTCACATAAGCTATCTTATTAATATCTTTAAGGAGTGGGTTAAGCAGAATTCCAAGTTGAACATGTAGATCTCTTTTCCAAGATTCCTATCAAATGTTTGCTTGATCGTATATGTAATTCCTTGTATTTTGATTCTTGGGTGATATTTAACAAAACCCATGATCCTAAACTCAAGACTAAGGAGTGAGCGGGTAAAAGAGAAGCATTTGTCTAAAACTCTTTCAATATTGAGTACAGGGATACCTCATTTTATCATGCCTCACTAATATCTGCTTCACAGATATTATTTTTTTTTTTTTTTACAAATTTAGGTTTGTGGCAACCCTGCTTTAAGCAAGTCTATAGATGTCATTTTTCCAAAAGCATGTGCTTACTTCATGTCACTGTGTTACATTTTGGAAATTCTCACAATATTTCAAACTTTTTTATTATATTTGTCATGGTGATCTGTGATCAGAGATCTTTGATGTTATCATTGCAATTGGGGGATGCCATGAACCTCACTCACATAAGATGGTGAATTTGATACACATTCTGTGTGTTTGGACTGTTTCCTAACCAGCTATTCCTCATCTCTCACCCTCTCCCATGGGCCTCCTTATTACCTGAGTCACAATAATGTTGTAATTAGTCCAACTAATGACCCTATAATGGCTTTTAAGTGTTCCAGTGAATGGAAGAGTCACATGTCCCTCACTTTATATCAAAAGTTAGAAATAATTAAGGTTAAGAGTGAATGCATGCCAAAAGCGGAGACAGACCAAAAGCTAGGCCTCTTGCTGCAACCAGGTAGCTAAGCTGTAAATGCAAAGGAAAGTTCTTGAAGGAAATTAAAAGTCATATTCCACTGAACACACAAATGATATGGAAGCAAAATGGCCTTATGATACAGAGACAGTTTTAGTGGTTTGGGTAGAAGATCAAACCAGACACAACATTGTCTTAAGCCAAAGCCTAGTCCAGAGCAGAGTTTTAACTCTCTCCAATTCTATGAAGGCTAGGGAAGCTGTGAAAGAAAAGTTTGAAGCTGGAAAAAGTTGTTGGCTCAAGAGGTTGAAGGAAAGAAGCCATCTTCATAACATGAAAGTGCAAGATAAAGCAGCAGGTGCTGATGTGGATGCCACAGCAAATTATACAGAAAATGTAAATAAGATAATTGATTAATGTGACTACATTAAACAACAGCTTTGCAATGTAGACAAAACAGCTTTCTATTGAAAGAAGATGCCACTTAGGACTTTCATAGCTAGGGAGAAGTCAATGCCTGGCTTCAAAGGACAGGCTATAGCTCCAATAGATATTGATTCCACTGATGGATCTGAACAAAGTAAATTGAAAACCTTCTTGAAAGGATTCACCATTCTAAATGCCATTAAGAACATTTGTGATTCATGGGAGGAGGTAAAAATATCATCAAGAGAAATTGGTAGAAGTGGATTCCAACACTCCCGGATGACTTTGAGGGGTTCAAGACTTCAGGGGAGAAAGTCACTGCAACTGTCGTGGAAACAGCAAGTGAATTAGAAGTGGAGCCTGAAAATGAGACTGAATTGCTGCAATCTCATAAAAATTCAGTGAATGAAGAGTTGCTTTTTATTGATGATCAAAGAAATTGGTTTCTTGAGATGGAATCTACTCCTGGAGAAGACACTGTCAACAGTATGGAAATGACAACGAAGGATAAAGCAGTGTCAGGGTTTGATAGGACTGAATCCAATATTGAAAGAAGTTCTGCCATAGGTAAAATGCTATCAAACAGCATCACATGCTACAGAGAAATCTTTTGTGAAGGGAAGAGTCAATTGATGTGGCGGACTTCATTTTTGTCTTATAAGAAATTCTCACAGCACCCCAACCTTCAGCAGTCACCAACCACCCTGATCAGTCAGCAGCCATCAACATCAAGGCAAGACCCTTTGCCAGAAAAAATATTATAATTCACTAAATCCTCAGATGATTGATAGAAATTTATTAGCAATAAAGTATTTTTAACTTAGGTATATGCGTTGTTTTTAGACATAAAGCTATTGTACACTTAATGAACTACAGTATAGTGTAAATATAACTTTTATATACACTGAAAAACCAAAAACTTTCTGTGACTCACTTTACTGCAATGGTCTGGAACTAAACTTGCAATATCTTTGAGGTATGCCTGCACTAGTCATCCTTCTACGTTTAATAAAAGCAATGCACTTTTCATATTCAATACCTTTAAAATATAAATCCAAAGTCCAAAGTCTTTCACATAATTTTTCATAGCATTCTCAGAAAAATAAATTTTGTTTTTTTGAGCAAAATTTCCTACCATCATTTCCCACTGATTCCTTGGTACATGTAACTCATTAGGAGAGAAAATGGAGATATGACTCTTGGCTTTTCCACAAAGGGTAAATTTGATTAGCTTTACCACTGCTTGGCTAAAAAGAACTTTAGAGAAAGAGTGCAAAAAAATCCCCTGATGTGCATTTAATATGACTTTTCTTCTTTATCATCAAACATGAAGCCTATACTGATACATTACTCAGAATTTATACTGTCCTTAGTGTTTAATGGAATCCAATCTAGGTATAACCAGTAATAATCATTTTAAGTGATGATTGAATTGTTTGTGTAACACTAATATATTCTTCTTGAGTAAGCAGTGTTTGGGATGCTTGTAATTTACAATGCACTGATAGTCAATTATCCATGAGACTAATTCTCAAGGGTTTGAGTGCCTTCTATACATACTCCTATATCCTGTAGCCCCATAGACATGTTTTGTTTTTGTTTTTGAGGGAGAACAAATTACATAGAAGTCATCCAATAATATATTTCAAAGCTTGTTTCTAGGTCTTGGATATTTTACTTCGAGAATGTCACATTTTTTCTTTAGGAAGCATAATGCTTAGTGGCACCATGAAAGAATTTTATTTAAAGTAAGGTACAGCATAGTCTTGCAGAAAGATGAATAGAAGTATGTGGGTGTCAATCCTGAACTGGAGCAGAGTTTGAACATCTCACTTAACCTCTTGAGCTTTTACTTTTCTTATTTGTAGAAAGAGACAACTGGACAAGATAATCTCCAGCTGTAAAATATCAAGGATTCAGCCCAGATGGAGCCTGCGGTTAAGTTTGAGACATGTCTAAATATAACTATCATGCATATGTTGCATGATCTAATTAAAACAGGTGAGACAGGGTCTTTACAGAGAATGTTTGAATACAGGACCTTAGCAGAAAGTCAGATGGTGAATAGTGTGCTTATCTATTCTCAGCTCAGTCAAACTAACTGGTTTTCAATGTTCTGTGAGAGGCAGCACACAGAATTTAAAAGTAATGTCTTCAGGAGGTATTGCAGTATTGCCTTCAAACTAAGAAGCCATTCTTCATCACATACAACATCAATAACAAGTTTTCACAGAAAACAACATAAAAGGATATGGTACATAAAATTTACATGTTAATATATAATATAGATCCTGATTTTAGGAGCCATAAAATATGAAGAAAACTTGTGACTCAGATTGAAATAAGGTATTTGAGACACGAGGTACAGGATGTGGTATATTATTACCTAAATTTATGTCAAGTATTTATCATCTCACCTCTCCCTTAAGTATAAATGCTATTTTAGCAGGGAACTTTGGTATCTTGTTCATTGTTTTACCTTCCCTATATTGTTCACTGTTTGATCTGTAGTGACTTGAACAGTGCTTGGTGCATAAAAGACATTTGACACATGTTTGTTAATTGATTAAATGAATTAATAATGACAATTTCTATATAGACTTGGAGAGAACATAGCCACATTTTTGCAAAGCACCTGAATGGTATTGCTTAAAGGGAACCAGTACTGTGTTGGTAGCTCAAGGTTTTCCACTTTGGGAAGTTCATGACCTAACCAGGAAGACACTATTCCTTGAGAATGGTACCCATAGCATGCCAATAAGTGTGTGACTTTCATCTCAAATAGTTTTGTAGAGAGGGCAACAGCAACACTGTTTATTAGCCCATGTAAGTCACCACTATATATAACCACAGACCATAGCAGTGAGCTGGAATTTCTGTAGTATGCAAGTAAATACAGCAAGCCAGTGACATTTGAGATATGACTGTAAATGTGAGTCTCCTGGGGAAATCTAAGTTAAAATTCTACCATTTCATTTATTCAACAAACATTTGTTGAGTACCTATTATATAAAACAACACGGTAAGTACTGAATATGCAAAATAAACAAGACATAACTTCTGCTCACCCTACTATACCTACCCCTTGCCAAAAGCTCACATTTTTTTTTGAGGGAGAACAAATTATTTTTTAAAATCAATGTAAGTAAATTATAAGCAGTAGTTTTTGTAAACAAAATGGAGACAGATGGAGATTTTACTTCTTATATCTTTTGGGAAACAAAAGGCAAAGAAAAAACAATTGGCAATTTTGTTTCTCAAAGACAATGTAGACTCTACTAACTTCCAATAAGGTAAGCCCCAGCCCATTATCTGTAAGAAAACTGAATAGTGAAGCTGATGATCTTCAGAGAAGGCAAAGTATTGATATTACATGTAACTACAAACAAAAATATTTTTAATGAAAATATAAATACATTGACATTATTCTAAAAAAGAACCCACAACTACAGAGGCAAACACTCATCAATAGGGGAGCCATGAGTTAAAGCATCCAGGTAATCGTCAGGAACAAAAAAGAATACATTGAAGTAACACAGTATTTCAAGGATTCCACAGATACACAATTACTAAGAACCACCCCATTGTGTGCTAGAAAAAGCAAACAAATTTGAAAGGGCAAGGTGCCTACAAATGATGACCATCTCCACTAATGATCAACTTATTTTGATGGAAAACATTAGAGAATTGCCTCAAGGAACTACTAAATTTGAAAAGGAAAAAAATGCATATTTTATTCTTGTTGCTAAAGGTCATAGAAACGGCAATGTTCTGTATTATTTCCTTAACTGATAGGATTTAAAGGTCGTTCCAGGTTCTAGAGCATTTATTTCAATCTGTACTGAATAAAGGAAAGAGATGTCAAAACAAATAAATCAAGATTAGCTTAAATGTTGAACAATGGTGATGTGATGAGTGAAGGAGGATATAATTGAATGAAACTCTGGGAAATTTCTGTATGATTAGAGCATTTGTTATAGAAAGCATTTGAACAGAACAGCAATCTAAGTATCCTTACATGGGAAAACCTGAAAGAAAACAACAGTTGCATTGAAGAGTACATTAGTACATTGAAGAGAAACAAAGAGAATCATCTGCTGTTTTGAATGGTCTTCCCAACCTCATCATTGTCTTCTTTATATTAGATTTCACTGTTAATAGGAAATTTGTTTGTAAAAGATTAGATTTCCAATAATATTAATTATTACTCTAAAATTTCTGCAGATTACAATAAAATCTCAAATAATCCCTCATTTTAGTACTTCCAAAATTGAGAAGAGGGGGAATTGAGTAGGGAACAAAAAACTATTGCTCTCTCCCACAGCTTTCTTCTCTCTCAAGTAGAAACCTTTTAGGCACTTATATTACAGTGTTGTGAATATATAAACATGTTTTTTGCATCATATCTTCCTGTGTCTAAATTTGTAGGCAAGCAGGGTTTACCCATACTATGGCTAGGTTGTTACCCAGGCATACTATTTTCCATTTTTTCTCTTTCTTAGATATACTTATGTCTAAACTTATGCTTAGACACATATGCTTAGACATGCTTAGCCCTCTCCCATTTGTAAACTGGTTCAAGAGTTGACTAGATAATTTGTGGAGTCAATTGTGAAATTAAAATGTACGTTCCCCTTGTTCAAAAAGCAGGGAAAAGTAACACTAAAGATACTAAAATATAAAGCTGTTTCCATTCTTCCTCAGTCTATTGTCCTATTTATATTATACAATGAGTTTTGAATGCAAATATAAATACATTTAAACTGTATGCAGAGCCACAGAACTTACACAATTCTTATTTCACACACATGGAAAGACTGCAAGAAACTAACTCAACTTTCTTTACTTCACATGTTGATATGCACACATTCTACCAATACATTCTATCTTTAGCTCATTGATGAGTAAAGAAATGAAAAGGAACTATAAGCTGCCCTATCTTCTTATTTCAAGAATTTAGAATTCCTTGGTCCTTCATGTTTTCTATAACATCATTGTTTCCTGTCTGCATTGGAAGCAACTTCTGGTTCTACAAAAAGTGTGGCCTCTTGGGGTTGTCAGGCCCTGCTTATAGAGTCATAGATGTAACACATTGACCTTGCATTAACTCTGTGCCTTGCAAAATCCCCCACACATTGTGTGTTCACCCAACTTCTGTGCTCATGGAGTATTGCAAATCCTATATGCTAATGGGGTGACAAGGAACAGTGATAGACATGCATATCTCTTTTGTTCACAAACATGCTCCATTACTCCATGAGTCTTCACTTGCAAAACACAAGTTCAAAGATAAAATTAAGAATTTAAGAAGGCAACAACTAAGCATTAAACCAAGCTGTGGCCCTTATGAGCATGAGACTATGTGATTGCCCAGGTCACACACCCATGAAGCCAGCCCTTACTGGTTATGTATCTTATTTTTAGGGAAAATCAGAGGCCCTGTTTATGTCTTGAGCCCACATCAGTTATACCTTATTTTTTTATCATATCAAATATAATCTTACCATATGCAGTGAATTAAACGTTTGGATCCCTCCAAAATTCTTATGTGAAAATTCTATGTGATAGTATTAGGCTGTGGGGACTTTGGGAGGTTATGAGGGTAGAACCCTCATGAATGGGATTTGTATCCTTATAAAAGAGACCCCCAGAGAGTTCTCTCACTCCTTTCTTTCACGTGAGGATATAATGAGAAATGAGCAGTCTGCAACCAAGAAAAGGCCCCTCATCAGAAACTGACCATGCTGGCATCCAGATTTTAGGCTCCAGAACTGGAAGAAATAAATTTCTACTGTTTATAAACCACCCAGTCTACGATTCTTTGTTATAGAAACCCGAACTAAGGTACCATGGTATTATGTAATCCTCTAAGGGAAAAAGGTGGAGATACAGCAATTATACCTTGAACCAAATACCATTTAATAAGATGCAACCCTATATCATTAATAGCCATTTTATAAATACAGTATTCTCATTTTATTGCATAAAATTAGCTATAACATAGGAATGAAAAACTCAATGCATAAAAAATTAGGACACCTGTTCATCTAATATTTATTGAACACCTGCTATACATCAAGAATTGTTCTAACTCTGAGGAAAAACTTTACATCACTAACCCCATCCATTTTATAAGCCTTATGATATTAAATTAGCTCTGACATAAGAAAAATTTCAATGCATAATAAATTAAGATTCTCGTCTATTCATCTAATATTTACTGAATGCCTATTATGTCTCATTCACTACTCTAGGCTCTGGAGAGATCCCAGTGAACACAACTTATATACAAGTGGCAGTTACAAACAAAAAATAAGTAAATATTTAAAAAATGACAGATTACAATAAGTGCTATGTGGGAAAATCAAAGCTGAGTAAAAGTTTTAGTTTAGGGTATCCAAGAAGACTTCTCTAAGCAGGCAACATCTGAACAAAGACAAAATTAAACATAGACAAAACCAAGACATATCTGGGAAAAGACTCTACCAGACAAAGTTAACAGCAGCTACAAAAGCTTTGAAGTAGTAATATGTTTGCCATATTTAAGAATATAAATATAAAGACCAGTCTAGATATCAGAGAGGTAACCTGCATTCAGATCAGGTAAATCATTTATTAGAGGCCTTATCAAGATTTGGGATTACATTCTAAGTGTTACAGAAAGCCATTGGAGGGCTTTGAACATTAGGGGGATAGTGAGTCATTATTTTTGTTATTAATGCATGCTTTTATTCTGTTCACCAAAGCTCTACAATCTGGAACCAATCAATCTTACCTTCCCAGACTTATCGCAACTACATTCTTCCATAAATCCTAATTCTCTAGGAAAAAAATCTTGTCATCATTTCCTATTACATCTGTCACTGCTTATCAAAATCTACTGATCTTTCAAGGCCTCCAAGATTCAAATGCCACCTCCTTTACAAAAGAGACATTTTTGATTGAAGTCATTGCTCTCCCTTCACATCTCTGTATCTTTTTGTTCATTCCATGAGATGGTATTTCTATGTTACTCTCTAGAAACCTTGCTATTCAAAACAACTGTCCAGTAATCAAAAAAATGAAAAAGTCTGCAGAAGTGGAGAATCATTGAGATTTTCACATCATAAATATACTAAAATATGGAATTTTAAATTTATATGTGGATATGTTAGTATAGGGTCATGACCTTTTCTATGAATGAGGATCTATTGATTAGAGTTCTGCATAATAGTCCCTCCTAGACCACACTTACAATGCTTTGCATATTGATCACAATTTTAATTGTTTAACATTGAGCAATGACTTAAAGACTTAAATGACTTAAAGTGACTTTAAAGTGACTTAAAATGACTTTAATGACTTAAATGACTTAAAGAAACCTCTATATAAATCTGAGGGTAGAATCCTTGATTTTTTAATTATTTTTTTGCCTTTTAGTGTCCTCTAGAACCTTTCATCTACTAGCATCTTCTTCATCATACATTGCAACATAATTAGAAATACAGAGTCTCAACTGGATATCCATATCCAGAAGTGTGAAACTAGACCCCTGTCTCTCACCACATACAAAAATCAATTCAAAATAGATTAAAGACTTAAACATAGACTTGAAAATACAAGGTTACTAAAATAAAACAAAGGGGAAATGCTCCAGGGCACCAATCAAGGCAAAGATTTTATAGCTAACACCTCAAAAGCATAGGTAACAAAACCAAAAATAGGCAAATGGGACTATATTAAACTAAAAAGCTCTGTACAGCAAAGGAAATGATTAAGAGCGAAGAGACAACTTACTGCATTGTAGAAAATATTTGCAAACTATTCATCCAACAAGGGACTAATATCCAGAATATACAAGGAACACGAACAACCCAACAGCAAATAATAATTGTATTAAAAAATGGGCAAAGGATCTGAATAGACATTTCTCAAAAGAAGACAGAAGAATGGACAAAGATATTTGAAAAAATATCCAACATCACAACACAAATTAAACCCACAATGAAATTTCATCTTACCCCAGTTAGAATGGCTATTATAAAACAAAAGTGCTGGCAAGGATATGGAGAAAAAGGAACTCTCAGACACTGTTGGTAGGAATATAAATTAGTACAGCCATTATGAAAAACAGTATAGAGGTTCCTCAACAAACTAAAATTAGAACTACCACATGGTCCAGCACTCTCACTAGTGATACTTAACCAAGAGAAAGGAAATCAATATATTAAAGGGATAGCTGTACTTGCATGTTTATCATAGCACTACACACAATAGTAAAGATATGGATTCAACCTAAGTGTCCATCAATCCATCAATGGATGAATGGATAAAGAAAATATGATATGCATACATAATGAAATACTGTTTAGCCATAAAAAAAGAATTAAATTCTATAATTTACAGGAACATGGATGGAACTAGAGGTCATCATGTTAAATAAAATGAACCAGGCACAAAAATACAAATATTACATATTCTCATTCATCTGGAGGAGCTAAAAAAAAGTTGATCTCATGGAGGTAGAGAGTAGGATAATAGTAATCAGAGGCATTAGGAAGGGTGTCTGTGGGGGTTGGGGATAAAGAGAGGTTGGTTAATGGGTACAAACATACAGCTAGGTAGAAGGAATAAATTTTAGTGTTTGATAGCAAGGTAGGGTGACTATAGTTAACAACAATATAATGTATATTTCAAAATAGCTAGAAGAGAAGATTTGAAATGATCCCAACCCAAAAAAAAAAAAAAGGTAAATGGTTGAGGTGATATATATCTTAAATATTCTTATTTGATTATTACACATTCTATGTATATATCAAAATATCACATATAACCCATAAATATGTATTAATTCAAAAGAAATTTTAAAAAATTTTAAAAAGAAATAGAGTCTGAGGCTCTATACCAGAATTAATTCAACATGAATCCACACTTCAACAAAATCCCCAAGTAATTCTCATAAACCTGAAAGTTGAATAAGTAGTGGTCTGGCACATATCTAATTCGACTGCAACTAGTTTTAGCAAATTGCATTTACCAAGTCTCTTCAAAATATTAAATTTAGTTTTCATAGAAACAACTTTCTCTCCAGCTTTCTCTTTTATGTACTCATATTTCATTAGTTTACAAATGTGCAGAAAACCTTTAACATAGCAGGCCATGATGGTTATCCTTAGAAAGGTCCTCTTGCAATGTAGGCTTTTGGCTAGTGTTAGGGAACTTGATAGGTAAACAGTTCCACACACTGTTATAAACTTGTGCCTAACCGATAAAAGTGGCTCACTGTGTCTAAACTGTGCAGACAATGTAGTTTATGATGGATACCTATTCTCCTCTGACAATCTGGAATTTGGGAATGTACTTGACATAGGATACCTATGTGACTGACCCTCAATAAAAACTGTGGATTCCTAGCCTCACATGAACTTCCCTGGAAGGTAGCAGTTTAACAGATTGTCACAACTAGTTGCTAGAGGAATTAAGTGCACCCTGTGTGCCACCAGTGGGAGAGAACTCTTAGAAGCTTGTGCCTAGTTTTTCCCACATTTGCACTCAGCACCTTTTTCTTTTCCTGGCTTTGCTTTGTATCCTTTCCCTATAATAAATCTTAGTTGGGATTACAACTCTATACTGAGTCCTTCTAGCAAATCATTGGACTTGAAAGCAATCTTAGGGGACCCAAAACGCAATGTAATTAAGTTACCTTATTACTAAAGCAAATACAGCTGATTTGGGAACACACTTAAGAGATTTTTAGTAAGCAATTACTGAAAGCAAAAGTGCATGAATATTCAAGAGTCACCATGAGCAATTAGTGCATCCCAAACATAATTCAGCATATTTTAAGAGCAATGAGGTGATGTTGGTTAATTCACCAAAGAAATAAAGCTTTCCCTAAGGCAAGGTCCAGGCTTAACATACCTATATCCCCCCCCCCAATGTAACAAACACTGTGCCCTACAATAATAAACTTTCAGGGAGTATTTATTGAATAAAATTCTTTAATCATTTAAATAAAGTAAAATATTTACTAAGATGTTTTTATAAAAAATCATAAATGACATGCAGAGCTAAATGTACATTTTGCCTGTAAATATTTTTAACAAAAGGAAAACATTATGTTTTCAGTGTTTCATTAGGAGCTTAATATGGAAACATATCAGTAGTTTTTTGAATCTCAACATACATCAAAGTATTTATTGTGTTTTTATTTTAGTGATTTTGGCTGTCTGACGATTTTAGGTCTTACGGTTTTTATTCTGCTTCACTAAAGTACTCTAAGGCAGAGAAAATCCACAGTGGTATTTCTACTCTAAAACCAATCTGACATCCCCCAAAACCATCATTCTTAACTTGTCAACAGATTCAGTTCAATTTCTTGTATTTATACTAAAGTTGAACTCAGAAAACTAAATACCCAGAAAGCTATGATCTTTCTATACTAGTTTGAAAGACTTTGCCACTCAGACAAGAAAATGACTCCATTTAGAAATAATTGTTACAGTTTACTATAATAATCAAGAACAATTGTTAAAATGCTGATTTACCATAATCTAAATAAAATTGTTTCACTTTGCTGTTAACATGGTTTCCTACATCGTTTGGTCACCTAGAAAAGGTTGCCTTTATAAATGTTAATTTAGAATTGCTTCTGACATACATGTGCTAAAAATCATTTCATCATCATTTTTTATAAATTAGAATCCTTTGACTACTTAAACATCTGGTACTAACCAAATCTATTTCTATACAAATACCCCAAATTACTGGTCAACTTCAACTTGTACTGGGCTGACACAAGTAACCCTCTAGACCAGAGTACCATTAAATGCTATTTTCCACCTATCCTGATTCAGAATCCTTTGTATTTGTCATATATAAAGAGCCACAAAATAGTATCTTGCTAAAGACATATAGCATATTTATTGACAAGGAAAATTAATTATAGATTCTATTTTAAATTGACTAAAGCCATAACTTCCTATAGGATTTTTCTCCTTGACCTCAACCATCCATTTCACAAAAATGTTAGCATGCTGAAACAATTTGTGGTTTTTATATTTTTTAAGGCAAGAAAAATGTTTCCTGTAATCATAAGGAACAATGAAAATAAATTGAGTCATTTTTTATTCAAATACTAAAATATCTAGGAAAATTTAAAAATTCAGGTACTTATATTTTAAAAATTTTTATTTAGATGTAAAGTCTAACATACATTGATTCAGCCTAGAATAGTATTTGATGCATAAAGTAACTTAATATCTCTTGAATAAAGGAAAACATTAAGGAATACATAAATGAATGTGTTAATTAGTAGCAGATTTTGAGAGAGAGAGATCCTGACCTCTCTAAAACTATAAAATTTACTAGGAGAAAAAGAAGAGGTACCTACATATAGCAGTTTCATACCTTTTATGAATTGATAAAATAACACAAATGATATTAGAAAACAGAACATCATGTTATTTAATAATTTTTGTGATGTAGTATTTACCCTTCAGTTCCTAATCTAAGATAATCAAATAAGATTCTACTGGACTAAATATGTGCTTTTCTCCCATTTACCAACCTCTAGTAATAGTAATAAAAGTATTAGCTTGCAGTACATGCAAGTATATATCATAATTCTCAATTTCTCTTAAATGTGTTTTTCTACATCCCACGAATGGTCTTAAGTAACCTCTATACTGACTTTGAAAATAGGAAAATTGGAGATGATGGAATTATTTGACTCACATAAAATATGTAAATGAAGTAGAAATCATTTAATAAAAAATATTCTACAATGTGATGCATGGGTGCTATCTATACTTGTAAAAATGATAACAGATTATACAATATTTTTAAAATCTTTATTCTAAAATTCAAAAGTTTTTGGATTTTAAATATATGAAAAAATTCAAAGAAAAGAGACAAGTACTTCAATGTTATACCATTCAAAAGTGCTTCCATCAAAGAAGATTAAAAAAAATGTCACTAGACTATCTCTTAAAAATACAGTAAACCCAAGGTATAAACAATATAAAAAATGAGATGTTTCACTTTAAATGTCAAAGTCTGAGATCTACAAAAATATGCCAACTTCTATTATTTTCCATTCCTTGACTTCCTTAAATATCCAGTCCACCTAATTCTGATGTTTTCTTCCAAAATTAGTAATTTAATGGTCTTATATGCCTTGTATACACCATTATAATCATTCTCTAATGGAGAAAAATGATGTGATTCAGTCTGTACCTTGGAATAATCCTTTATCGTTGTCTCTCCTTTTGTTTTGAAGTAGGTTTAAAATGATCTATTTTGGCATCTAAATAGAAAGTCTAGAATACATACATGAATTTAGTACATGAAAAAGAAGACATTACAAATCATGATTCATGAAGAAAAGAATCATTCCTCAAATAAGCTAGAAAAATTGAGAATTTGAAATATACATTTTAAATCTTTACATAATATTACACATCAAAATTAAATTGTGTCTAGTATTTAATGATTCGATTATGGTATGAGCAAAAATTCGATTCTTGGAAAGGTAGAGCTTAGGGCAATTTTGCAGTCTTCAGGCCCTGGAACCATCCACTGAATACTCCTTTCATGTTTATTCCTGTATTCCTTTGCATGTTGGCTTAATTTTCTTTTGCTGCTAAGATATCTTTTCTGCCAGTCAGGGAGATGACATCAACAACTACTGGGCTCAAATTTTCACACCTAGTGACAGAGCTGAAGAAGTTCCTCCAATAGTTCTAAATCTCCCAGAGAAGGAGCATGACTAGCTGCATTTAGGTAAGTGGTCCCCTCAACCCACTGCGGTGGCCAGTATACAAATGCCTTGGGACATCTGTCAATTCCCATTTGGACAATAAGTTATTGTGCTCAAAAGAGAGGAAAATGCTAGAAATCAGAACAATACAATTACAAAAGAAATATCCTGATTTATTTACATTAACTAGCAATAAAAGTGTAAAATTATATATAAACAAAATTAAAATATAGGTATAAATGCTTGCTTCATCATCATGTGAGTGTAGTAGACAAGTTATTTCATTTCCATGAGTCTCATTTTTTACCTGTAAAATGGAATTCATAGTGTTTTCCTGAAAAGATTGTTCCGAGACAAAAATGCAAAATATATTTAAAGTGACAAGGTCTTATCTGACATGATAATCATGACCCATAAATTGTGGTCATTATTCAAAATTTAAATGGTCATAATCAGTATTTACTTTGAAAGAATTCTGTTAAATATCCTGCTCAAATATTATTTCCCAAACAATATGCTTCTGGGCTAATTTTACTTTGTTAATAAAATGCCACTAATTATTTTGGCATTCTGGATCATAATGCATATGCATCTGAAGAATAGCGGTGCATAATGGTATACATGAATATATATGTGGTATAGATAATGCAGGCAATAACTCAACAGTAAAAAGAAAACTAAGTCACAAGGAAACCTTTGTTATCTTTTACTACTGATACGTATTTCTTCTACAAAGGTTTACACTTAGAAGGGTATTTTTAGAAGTAATCTACTTTTATAGTTTCTCTCCAGAGACTATTGCCTTGGAGCAGTGATTGTACCTGAAATAATTACTCTGTGGCTTAATTGTGTTTTTCTACATTATCTGGGTTCAGGGAAGGTAAAAGACCCATGCCTTTAAGTCAATGAAACAAACAAAACTTTGCAGGGTTCAACATAAGGAAAAGAAGGTCTCTGTGCATCTCAATTACATGAGTTCAAAGTTGTGATCTGTTTCAATATTTACAAAACCTAGGTCTACATTTTCACCCCATCTCTGTTTGATGAGGCATTTTTTCAAGTTAGCTAACTATTATGTATGGGGCAACTCTTTCCTGAAGTTTACTTGGGAGGATAATTTTTCTTTTTAAATGCATAATGTCCAACCATGTACCTAACCTAAGTAACTATTGTCCCTAGCCACAGAAACCCAAGGTTTGATATGGATATTTGTTATGAGTAATAAGCTCTGGTCATTGTTTGCTCGCTCCATTTGCCAAGGTAGGGCTCTCAGTCCTCTCTGGCTTACCCATGTGCAATTCCAGTGAATCTCTAAAAGGTGGCTGAGTCTACCTTGCAAATGAAACCAGAATGTTTCTAGCCAGCATTTCTGTGGTACACTGTAAGTCCTTCAGGTAGAGCTAGTCTCCATACACACTGTTACCTGTTCTGGGGACCACTGTTTCTTCTGTAAGTCCTCTAATCCAGTGAGTATCAAAGCCAGCTCCACGGAGTACCAGTTACCCCTAGGTATAGCTACTGTTTCCAGTGGACACTGTCAAACCTATCAGGCACTACCTATTCCAGATATCTTGACAAAAATAGAAAAAGAAAAGAGAGCAGCTCTAAGCAATGCTTAATAAGTATTACTAATTTAGCATTCATGAGATGTGAGACACTATGCCTAAATCATCTTGTTTAAAGTTCATTATCACATTGTATAAAAAAGATATAGCTATGTATAGATTTAACAATTAAAAACTGGAGTTTGAAACACTGAGTACATTGTTCAAGATCACCCCATAAAGGGCAGTGCTAATTTTCACACCTATATTTGACTCTCAAAACCCAAGTTCTCTAACATCCCAGTAAATTATTTACAGGGGTTTCCTTTCTAAAACCCCATGAAAAAAACATAAGCAAACTATAGAAAGCATTGAAACATAGAAAGACATTGAACATCAAGCAACAAAGGACAGTGATCTCCGGGAGCCAGGAAACAAACAAAGGTGAGCTCCAGGATTGCACCTGCTTACTATCTTCAGAGACTTTTTAGGCCATGACACAAAGAGAGAAAATGCAGATGGGGCCCTGCAGTTTCCCTGCATTGAGAAAATGGAGCTGAGATCTACCAAGGTGGCCAGAATTCACAGGTGGGAAGAGCGCTACACAGAGTATATAATCACAGAGATCTGCAGCAGTCCCCCTGGATGTTCAGCGGAGCACTGAGCAGTACAGGTGTGAGGAAATAACCTAAATCCAGGAAAGAACTACCCAAAAGGATTAGAGGAAACATTATTAAAAGTACACACAAAGACAGGAATAGTGCCTGTCCCTCAGCCAGAATGAAACACCTCTAGGTATTTCACAGGACACTGGGTAGAGTCCTCAGAAGGATCTTACCTCAGTAGCAGGGAAACAGGTAATTATCTGCAGAATAGACACTGCTCTGGATCTACCTATCAAATCTTAGAAGACCTAAAAGGATCAAACAGTTTTTCAGGTAGCTCAGCTATGCCTCAGAACAAAACTCAAAAATACTTTTAGGAACACAAAAAATACAAATACATAAAAGGCGAAATTCACAATATCTATACCTAAACAATATGTTGAAGACCACCTGAAATGCTGTTTGTAAAACTATGTTTTTCCTTATGTAAACATATTAATATTTAAAAGAAAAAAAATAGGCTTCTGTTTCCAGGAAAATGGAGAAGTAGTTTTCCCCATTTGTTTTGCTAAGCACAACTAAAAACTTTCAACATTACATATAAACAAATACAGATGCTCTTTGACTTAAGAAAGAGTTACATCCTAATCAACCTATCATGAAAGTCAAAAATGCATCTAATATATCTAATAAGACCCTGGTAACATCAAAAATCATAACCATTATAAGTCAAGGACTGTGTGTATAAGCTTCTGCAAGGTAGGAAGGAGAAGGAAGACTGGCTGTGGCACTAGGGACTTAAGAAATGACAGTGATTTCCTGGGTTTTCTTTTTGCTCCATATGTGTATATTTTCTTCATACACAATCTGAGAGCTGCAGAAGCCAGTAAACCACAGGACATTTATGTGGAAAGTTTGGGGTTTTGTTTTAAGAAAATAGGTGGGATTTATACTTCTGGCTGATTTGTAATACTGAGAATGGGATTTACCTCCTGCTTAAAAATCACATGAAAACAGGCTAAATGTAGGTAGTGTGACTTGAAAGACATTGGATATCAAACAACAAAGATGCCTGTATGTGCAGACACACATGCACAGCCTCAATGAAAGCCTGTGCTCTCTAGTGATAGGACCAGGAAAGGGGCAGCCTGGCAGGACAAAAGACATTTAGACAATAACTATTCTACTCCATCCAAACACCACAGGAGAAAAAGAAAACAAACAAACAAACTAAAGCCACATATCCACTGACTCCACCAGAGGCTGCGTGGAGAGTCTAGACTTCTAGGCCCCTGCCACTGTCAGGGTGTCAAAGAGGCCCAAAAGGAAGCCAGGACTTTCATCCCTTCTAGGTGGTAACAAACCTCGCTTGACACTTCATGTCAAGAAACTGAATATTAAAACAAGAACTCTTGGTACTTATTCTTTTTTATATGTGTGTATTTACACTTAAGCTGATGCACAAGCATTGAATGTTTATACTCTAAGAAACAATTGATATTCTCTGGGAAGAAGCCATGTATAACAGATTCCTGGGTCAGCCTAAAAACAGCCTAGGACAAGTGGATGCAGAGTTGTCAAATGTCCCTGGGACCTAGGGAATTCAGATAGCTCAACTTGTTTATGGCACTGTATTGGGACACACACCCTGTTTACATTCTCAGATTTCCCTCAGCTGCCTCCTCCTTCCTCTCATACATGCCACAGTGGACTTGAATGAAATATCACACCGTGGGCTTTAGGATGTGGCTTTCTGATTTAACCAGGAAGGGCAGGAACTTTGTCTCTGGAAGGAGGAGGGTGAATGTTGACCAACAGGAAATGAGAAGGGATTTACTCTTCCGATGACTACTCCCAGTTGCACTTTTTTCTTGCATCCTGAAGTTCTGACTGCCAAACAAGTATGCACAGCGAGCAGCCTGCTGGCACTCTTTCTAGCACATGACACAGTAGCTTGGAGGTAAGGCACAGCTTACCCTTATTGTCTCACTTTCCTTATTCCTCACTGGCAGTACTCTGGGCTTGAACTTCCCAAAGACCTACCAGTACTCTAATCCTTACTGTAGGCTATTTGTTATCTAGAGGAACCAGACTAAGAAAACTGATACTGGAAATAGGTCAAACAGACCCTGGAGATAATATTTTGGAACTGGATTGCTCACTTACTTGGAAATAACTGCTTGTGACCAGAAGCTGTTTATATACTGCTATCTTAATTCAGGGCATCTACCTCTACCTGATTCTGTTCAATCCCAACCTTGTTAGGTAGAGTTGCTTCTTGATCGCACCAAAACATATTGTGACTATGGGGTTTACTGGAGCCAGATCATTGGATAAAATGTGGTCCATGGATTATATGGAATACAATCAAGAATGAAGGAAGACGACTAGGCAGACACTGCATAGCCACTGATAGTTGCTAGTCATCACTCATTGATAACTCAAGGCCAAAACAGCATGCACTAATCTCTCTGATCATAGAAATAAAAGGCCTATCTTTCTACTTCAACTCCAGTTGACATCTACTGGGGGACTGCATCCTGCCATATGTCTTCCATCATAAGAACCTCTTATTCCCTTTTCAAATCACATGATCTGACACCCCTTTCTAACTAAAGCAAACAAAATGACATGTGAAGCTTATTTACTAAGACATAACCTATTATAAATATCAAAATTAAAGTTGCTTTTATGGCCATACATAACTGAAGCTTAGCATTTGACTTGACACTGCTTATATGTAAGCAAATTACTATAAGTTCATTGTTATCTTAGTTCACAAATTTCTAAAATCTGCCTGTAATGACCCACTTTAGGATCAAGAATTCTAATTTGCAAGTAAAAAACTGAGCCTCAATCTCAGAGTGACCAAAATTAGTAAAATCTAATGGAATTGAGATCAACTTCTCTACATTCTCAAAACTATTACCTGTAATAATAGTTCAAAGAGTGATATTAGCAAGATGGACTAGAAGTGCCTAATACTTGTCCCTTTTACAAAAAAAATACGAAACAATGACTAAACAACTACATTTTGGCCAGAGTGACTAAAAGAGAACACTGGAGTACAACAGGGAGTGGCAGAAACCCTGTGGAGCACAGAAATTCAGGATGGTCCTATAGTGAAGAGAACAAAACATGTTGCCTCTGTCACTCCACACCCCCAGTTGGGATTTTCTCAAAACCAGATGGGACTTCTCCCTGCAGGGAAAAGGTAAGCAGGAGGCCCCCGGTGGCTTCCATCACTGCTGCAGACACCTGCAATTTTTGCCACTGGAAAATCCTGCAGTCCTTACAGGCCCTGCACCCAGCTTAGTGAGCTGCCTTACCTGGAGTTTATACTACTGCACTACTCCAGAAAAGGAGCCCATGTTGTGTGCTGTCCCCCAGCGGCCCAAGTGCTACTGCACTCTGCCATCTTGAAACCTGAGCTACTGCTAGACCAGTGTGTCCTGCTCCAGGATACAGTAGCCACTGCAGCCCTCCATACCTGGGGCTCTGTTTTCATTGCACCAAATACACATGCATGATAACGCACCATTCCTCAGCTAAGATGCGGACATTCCCTACTCCTTGGAAATAAGCTGCCTAGGAGGCACTCTACCCTTAATGCATTTGAGAAGTTCTTAAAGCTTTTAAGCTTTGATATAGGCAATACTCAAGTTACCACCCGGATGAGAGAGAAATAGGAGATCATGACTAGTTGGTCTGCTCTACCTTTCTTGCACTAGGACGCAGAATACGAGAAGGCAGGGAGTCTGGTTATAGGACACCTCCCTGCTGCGGACATTGTTGAGCTGTCAGAATAACGTTGGGATTCACTGTAATCAGTGTTTATACTTTCTAAACTCTTTCCAAGTCTGGATGTATAAGTGTGGCAGTTTCTACCTACTGAATGCTATTATTATCCACTAAGAAAATTCCAATTAAATGACACTCTTACCTTGATATGCATATGTTCCAGAACTTTACGGAGAGAAAGAGAAAAAGAAGGGAGGGAGGGAGGAAAATTAAACAATATAAAAGAAATATGAAGGCAATGTGAAGGAAATGTGAGATGAAAAAAACAACAAAAAAAGGCAAACTCTAGACCAGGAGATGCCTCCCATATTTTTCAACAAACTAATCCTATCTGAGACCACAGTTTTACTGCATCACTACCTGGGGACATGACAACTGACATCCTGCTTTAAACTTCTGCCTCCTCTCCTTCCTTGATCAGTTTTAATAACTACAAGTTGTGGGGAGAGGGAGAGATCATACTCTAATTACACTCAGAGCAATTCACTTAGAAAAGCTTGAGCCTGAAACTGATCCAAACGAACTTTAAACTCATTTCCAGATTCCACAGCTTTTCAGGTAATGAAGATATGTTTCCCCCTAGCATTCTGGGAAATGATTAAGAAATTGGCTAGAACTGCCCTCCATCCAGCTCTTTACTCATCAAAACGCCCACTCGCAAACATTTACACATTCTCCCATGGTCATGGACTTGTTTTGGTTTGGCGTGGAGTGCTCAAGTGCGGTGTTTTCTGACTGTGAGACTTCTCTGTTGAGCAACAAACTCAAGCAGACACCTGGGTCATGGTTTAAAGGCCTCTGACCTAATGCTGGGGTAAGATTTCTTGAAAACAATCTCTGCTTTGTTTAGTTTGTTCCAGTAAAAGAAGAAATAAGTTCTCAAAGTATGTATTCTGATGCTGAGGTGTATTCATCAGTCTAACTGGATGTATTTTCCAACTCTTCGAGGTTACCTACCATCCAGCCCTTCTTCAAGGAAGGAAACAATTATTTTTAAAGATGCATCAAAAAAGAAAAACTGGTCACATTTACTGGACCCCAAACTATTTCTCAACAAACTGTCTTTTTGTCAACAGGCTAGCTCATAAATTAGATAATTAATCGGATAGAAACCACTCCCTTTGGTACAGCCATCCTAAGTACCAAGGTCTATTATGATTTTAGTGAAATTTTCTACACCCCATAGATCCATAGGTCATTATTCCTATCACCAAAAGTGTATCAAGTTGCTCTTCATCTCTCACCCTAGGGTTTATCCTGCCTGGAGCTAAAGAGGCATAACAGATATATTTAACTCTAACACAGGGGTACTGTTATGCCTATACAGTTATTCAGATTTAATTCAGGGTTTATTATACTACATTAAATAGGTGGATGTATCAGTCACCTATAAAAAAGATGGAAAGGTAGACAGAAAGAAACAGGGTTGACAGCTTTTATCTGACTCACAGCAAAGCTATATTTATGTATCATGAAAGGGCCCCCAAAAGTAATGGGGCTGACTATAGCTGGCTCTGTAGTCAGGACAAGGTTTTCTTTTCCATGCCATCACACAAATCAATCAAATCCCACACTCTAATCAGAGTGCTAGAGACACCCAGACCTTCAGATGATGGGATGTCCAATGGAACTAATCACTGTGACCTCCTCCTTTCCTCCCACACACACTTGGAGAACTGAGGGTCCTCCAGTCCTGTTTCTCTGATTTGAGTTGCACCCCCAGCTTTAGGTTTGCTTATTCCCTGGGAGCAAACTTGCATCTGGGTTTCCCTGACTTGTATTTCTGGCATTCTTTTCTCTGATTCTCAGTTCCTGCTTCTGAATAGTACGTCATATTTGCTGTTGTAGGCTGAGGAGTAAAAGAAAAAAAAAGTCCTTAGGGTGCCACTGAGATAATAAGGAAGGAGATTTAAAATCACATAGATATAACCCAGTCATATGTCTGCTCATCTCTGCAGATGGACTTACTTTCCCATCTTTCTTAAGTAATACATAAGGTAGAATTAGTATTAAAGTATCTTTAACTTCTGATGATAGAGTAGCATAAGCTCTGAGAACCCTGTAGAGTCCGCACGTATGTATTAACCACTATTCTACCACCTACCCATTCAGAACATAGGGTTCAAGCTATTCTTACCCACTTTTTGCCTGAGAATATCTAATACCATATGGATTTTCAGTTCTTGTTCTAGTAATCCACTAACAGACTTACTTGCTTTTGCCAGTTATCTTATTCTACTAACTCCCTGAGACTTACTCACTCAGATAAAATTAAGTCTACCTCTAAAACCTGGCCAGTGACAATATGACCTGGGAAAAATCTTCTCAAGATGGTCACTGTTAGTCTACCTGGATTATAGACACCACCATTGATGTGCAGGTAAATGTTTAACAATTGACCCTCTTAGGGAGGCAGAGAACACTGATTTGTAGTACAGTTGTCCCTTGATATCTACAGAGGATTGGGTTCCAGAGCCTTTTATGGATACCAAAATCCACAGATGCTTGGTCCCCTAAATGAAATGGCACAGTATTTCCATATAACCTATGCATATTCTCCCATATACTTTAAATCATGTCTAGATTAAACATACTACAATGTAAATGCTAGGCGAATAGTTGTTATGCTGTATTGTTTTTATTTGTATTTTTATCATTTTAATTTATATTGTTTAATATATGTTAACATTTGTATTTTTCCCTAAATATTTTTATTAACATCCAGTTGAATCCTCAGATGCAGAACCCCAGATATGGAGAGCCAACTGCATATACCAATTTTGTAAATACTTCTACCATGGCCTGTTTCAAGCTGTGAATGTTTTATCGCCTATTGCAGAATTGGAAGATATGTGCACTATCAGCTTACATGAGCAGGTAGAACCAGCTCCAGAACATCTATCTAGATTACCCATCATTCTTATTTTATTACATTTCTTTATCTTGTAACCTCTTAGTCAAATATATTACATGAGCAATAAATGCAGATGACTTGTAGATTGTGAAATCCCAACCCATCTACCCCCAACAGAACGTGTGTGCATGTAAGCTTCTCTCTCAATCAGGTCATCCACATGGCCACCCCTATTTTCATTGTATGCTAAACGCAAGCCCCATTCCTATAGTTCTAGTGGCAGACCCTAATTCTGGCCATGCCACCAATACATCACCAAACAACCCTGAAAAATAACAGGACAAGGATCAGGAATACCAGAATGTATTCAGAGTCTATTTGTATTATAGCTCAATTAATGCAAAATAAGTTGATTACCCACTACCACTTAATCTTTTCATACCAATACAACAAAAACAAATTACTTTACATTATTGAGCTATCAGAAGTACTCATATGAAAGTGGATACAAGGTTTGGCTACCATTTGTCATAAAATAATCTACAGGTAGTAATAAAAGTGAGCTTTCCAGTTAGTAGCCTAACTGAAGTCTCAGCTGTTCTTGTATAATTCGTCACTGACCCTCATGGAATATGCTGTGTACTGAGTTTGTCTTTTGATATTATCTAAATTAAATCAACAAGGATAAAACATGGAAGCTGGCTATTTAACAGGTTTAGTGGAATTTTAAATTAACTAATTATGCAGAAGGAAGCCATCTGGTAAAATAAAAAGCATAACAGAAAAAAATGGTTAAGATCCTAACTTCCTAAGTCAGAGATCTGTGTTGCAATCCCCACTTCTGCCAATATCAGCTGTCTTACACTGAACAGGTCAGAGAACATCTGTTGGCAGAGGCTGCCAACTAATCAATACAATTACTTTCATTTCTTCAAGGTTCCTGACTAGACTATCTCTCTCAATCTTTCTTGCAGTTAATTGCAGCCAACTGACCAGTTCTTGCCAATGGAACAGAAAAGCAATGAATGGCACTCTGAGGCTAACGCTTTCAAAAGCCAACATTTTCCCCCATTTTCCTTTTAAAATACAGACTGTATTCAGCTGACAAAGCCTATAGGAGATAGTGAAAAAACAAACTGAAGGAAGCCTGGTTTCTTGAATCACCTAATAGAAGACCCTCCTGCTGACTTGGGCCATCTGTGACTTTTGAGTGTATTGTCACTGAACTTTAGGGGGCCTGTTTGTTACACTAGTTTAGCCCACCCTAATGATATAACATCTTTTTAAATGAAAGTATGATAATACTATCTTCATTAATTAACATCCTCTTGGTTGGGAATAGCAACATTCCACTGAAGCCAAATGGGAAAACATATCATGCTTGTGGATTGGCAGAATCAACATTGTTAAAATGTCTATACTTCCCAAAGTGATTTACAGATTCAATACAATCCCCATTAAAATACCAATGTCATTTTTTGCAGATATAGAAAAAATAATTCTATGCTTCATATGGAACCAGAAAAGACCCCAAATCACTAAAGCAACCTTAAGCAAAAATAACAAATCAGAAAGCATCATTTTATCAGACTTAAAGCTATGCTACAAGGCTATGGTAACCAAAACAGCATAGCATTGACACAAGAACAGTGACATAGACCAACTGATCAGAACAGAGAACACAGTTATAAAACCATTCTCATACTGCCATCTGATCTTTGACAAAACAGACACTGGGGAAAGAATTCCTTTTTCAACAAATCTTGACTGAAGCAGGATCCTCACCTCTCACCACTCACAAAAATTAACTCACGATGGATAACAGACATAAACCTAAGGAAGGAAACTATAAGAATTATAGAAAAAATGTTGGAAAAGCTCTTCTAGATATCACAACCAAGACAAAGAATTTATGAAGAAGACCCGAAAGGCAATCACAGCAACAACAAAAATAAATAAATAGGACCTGATTAAATTAAAACACTTCTGTACAACCAAGGAATCAATAGAGTGAATAGACAACCTACAGAATGGGAGAAAATATTTGCATGCTATATAATTAATAAAAGACTGATAACCAGAATCTGCAAAGAACTCAAGCAAATCAGCAAGAAAATATCCAAAAATCCCATTAATAATTGGGCAAATGACATGAACAGAAGGTTTTCAAAAGTAGATAGACTAATAGCCAATAAAAATATGAAAAAAATGTTCAATATCTCTAATCATCAGGGAAATGCAAATTAAAATCACAATGAGATATCATTGAACTCCAGTGAGAACGGCTTTTATCAAAAAGTCCCAAAACAACACATCTGGCGTGGCTGTGGAGAGAAAGGAACACTTACTTATACACTGCTAGGGGGACTGCAAACTAGTACAACCTCTGTGGAAAGTTATATGGAGATACCTCAAAGAGCTACAAGTAGAACTACCATTTGATCCAGCAATCCCATTACCCAAAGGAAAAAAAGACATTCTATAAAAAAGACATTTGCACTAGAATGTATATGGCAGCACAATTCACAACTGCAAAGAGGTGGAAACAACCCAAGTGCCCATCAATACATGAGTGGATTAAAAAATGTGGTATATGTATACCATGGAGTTCTACTCAGCCACAGAAAACAACGGTGATCTAGCACCTCTTGTATTATCCTGGATAGAGCTGGAACCCATTCTACTAAGTGAAATATCACAAGAATGAAAAAAAACAAGCACCACATGTACTCACCAAGGATGAGCTATTATCGAGATATAAAAAACTATATTAAGATACAGAATTATTTCTTTTATTAAACTAAACAATTGGAAAAATGAAAGTACTACTACTATTGAGAAAAGATGCAGTGGGTTTTCCATAACTTTGAATTCAATAAGGTGTCTACTGGACCAAACTTCTCAATTGAATGATCAATCATAAAGAAAAAAATAAAGTAAAAAATCTGGGAAAAGTTCATCATGTCTAATTTATTTTATAGAACTCTTAGCTCTAGAAGACAGAATCAATCACTTATGTAAGTCTTTTATTAAAATTTTAAAAAATTGTTACTTGCTTTCTTCCTAATTCACTTATGCTTACTTCTCTGATGTAGTTTGTAAAATAAAGTGACTTTTTGCATACTTAAATCAAAATACAATAAGATATTTATGCCATTCACAATTTTTATGCCATTTAGAACTTTTTTTCCTCCAGAGATTTTTAAGTGTCAGCAGTATCTTTTTCTTTCTACAAGTATAAAATAAATTTCATTATTTTTACTTAGAAGTGACTTTGCCAGTCTTCCAGAAGTTATCATCTATAACAAAACTCTGTTTCAAAGGTAAGCTACAATTTAAGAAATAATGGTGGGTCGATCTTTTAAAGAAGCATGTTTAAGTCTTTAAATGTATACTGGCCTTTTTATCATATTGTCCACAATTGTCTGTGCAGATTTATATAGATCAAAAATTTAAAAGGATGAAAACTACAAAAAAACATAAAGGGCTGCAGAACTATAGCTACAACATTAAGAGTAATGGCAACTTGCACCGATCATACGTTCTCCACCCCACTGCCCATGCTGGGGAAAAACTTGACACAGGTATGAAAATCATGGAATATTGGAAAAGGGAGAGGACTTAGATTACCTCCAACATTTTTTTTTTCTGTATAGGTGAGGGTTCCCAGCTCCACAGAGAAGATGTGAATAATTCAAATACTTAAGTGAATCTCAGACTTTTTACATCTGGAGATCACTTTACAAAAGAGATCTTTTATTCTTCTCTCTTGCTACCATAAAAGAGAAAAATCTTATGTGGGCCTTATTCTAGAGAAAGTGTTGTTTGCAGTCATGTTTTCATTTTCTTTTTTCTTCTTCCTTCTTCCCTGATTTCATTTGTTCACGTATGTCTCATATAAATTTATAGTCTTAAATAAAAACATGCCATTATAATCCACATTTATTTTTAAATGTCATATTGTCTTTTCCTCCTTTTTTTGCTTGGTACTTTTTTATCACCATCTAAAATTACCTTGATCTTTATGCGTTATGGTATTTATATTTTCTTCTCTTCTCCCTCCTCCCATCATAAAATCTCTCTCCAAGGAGTCTACCAGTATAAATCACTTCATATTTTTTCTCATTAGAATAACCATATGCGACATGAACACAAAATACGTGAGTGTGTATATGCACATATGGATTTTTCTGACATTTACAATTAGGTAAAACTCAGCAGTGAACCCACCTAGTCATTTTGTTAATGGCTGATCCTGAATCACCTTTCCATTTTCTAGGTTAATTTATTTACTGAAGTATTCTATATCTTCTTGGGTAATGGTATTTTGTACTTTGTTGAGAAATCATCCATTTCTTCCAGGTGAATCCAATAGATTTGCATGTGGTAGCTTCTTCAAATTCTTTCATTTTCTCTGCATTTGGGGTAATATTTTTCTTCTCATTGATTATGGTTTCTCATTTTTCTCATTTGATTAATAGAATGAGCAAGTCGTTTTGGTATCTGTAATATTATTTTAAGACTTTTTTTCATTCACTTTGGCATTCATCCAAAAGTTAGTTAAAAGTGATGATTATGTTAGAAAAATAAAATTTTATACATACATATATAAAAAGTCAAGACAGTCACCTCAGAGTCTATAAAGAGGGTCAGCATTAGCAGGGTATCTAATCTGTGATTTCATTTTAAACTATTAATGAACCTCTGAGAATAACTGTATCTCTTACAATTATTTGTTTTTATTATAAAATTATACTTTAATGTTAATCATTGTATACTAAAAGAAACATGAACTTAAAACTATAAAATATAAGAAATTATTTATATCCAAGATAAAGTAATTTACAATGCGCTACACTCATAACTCTTTACAAGATCAGACATGTTTTAAATGATTCTTAATCATTGATTTTGAATTGCGAACAACGATGAGTCATTTTCTGTCTTTATCCCACAAGGGTATAACATAGAGTGGCACAGTTAAAGAGCTATCAATTTACTTTCAGATAAAATTATGAGGTCTGTTTGTTGTAATTCATGGTAATATGTTTGTATATCTGTTGTATATACAAGATCTGTCATTGTTTAATGTTTATGATAATTCTAAAGGCCAACTAAATGACAAAACAGTTTTATATTCTCATTATGTAAGAAGCCAAACTGATTAACAGATTAATAAGTTCAGGAAAAATCAATGTACTATTAGGAGAGTATAAGAACAAATAAAAAAACAGTTTAAAAGTTCAGTATGAAATAAAGCAATTAAACATATTCTTAAAGATTTATCACCCACCTATCAACTCTGAGAGTCACTGTAAACCTCTGTATGACAAAGAAAAGGGGGAGAAAATAACAACTAATTCTTAGAATTAGTGTTGGGCATGCACAATTTTCCAAAAAATAAAACTTGAATTTTCTAAGAAACTAAGAATACAAACACTTACTATGTGTAAAATTGAGGAAATACTGTTATTCTTGACTGTAACTGGGATGACCTTTACAATCAAGTTATATCCTACACAGCTCTCAGGCTTTGAACCACAAACCTTTCACAGTGACGATAAGATGATCTGCCTGGAGATCTACACTTTAGTCAATATAAGACCTAAGATACCACCTTCTGTGATAGGCCTCCCATGCCAGCAACCTATGAGAGCACTCGCAAAAGAAATGTGTTTTAAAAAAAATACAAGGAGTAAAAAAGATTACTTTTAAAGAAAAGTAATTCCTAACTTAAAAAAATAAAAGCCAATTCTGCCAGTTCCCAAAGGCAATTAATGTCTATAGTAATACTTCATTTCTTTTCTAAAAAACTAGTTTGCATTTATTATCACTTTCCTCGTAAATGGGTCCTGTTAACTGTTTAAAACAAAAGGAAGGAAGGGAATGATGGAGAGGAGGAGGAATGGAGAGAGGAAGGGAGAGGGCAATAGAAAAATGCCACAGGTTACTTTGAACCTTGAATTGTTCTGTAGCAAAGACCTAGTCATTAGGACATTAATGTGACTCTCCTCAGAAGCAAGATTAAAGCTTCAGAAAATAGCATTGTGTGAATCTTCCCAGATTGAGGGAAAGCACTCTATTTAAATAGGAAGCAAGAATTTATATCACCTTTAATCTCAATGATTGATAAGAAAAGATCAAAGTGTAATTTTTCACTTATAGCATTTGAATTCTTAATTTTGGTAAATCTTTGGATTTTGAGTAAGAAATTTGAAGCAATCCTTCTTTTAATTTTACTACAGACCCTATTGAAACATTGTCTTCACATCATTTCTTCTCAGAACCTAAGTCCCCATTTTTAAATGTAAGATATTAAAAATGAAGAAAATCAGTTATATCAAATGTTAGCTGTGAGGACACTAGAATTCTAATTTCTCATTAATGTTTTTGAGACTACTATACAAAATTTTTCAGAATTGAAAATGGTGCTTTAAGGCTGCATATGATAGTCAATTTGCAGTTATCTGAAAGAATTCTCATAGATACTATACAGATTTGCAAGTTCTTAATTTAATGGCTGACTCTTGCTTCACAAATGGCTGATTTTGCTTCACATTGTCTCTCCCATTTAAAGAGAGCAAAACCTGTAAAATCCATTGCTGTTCTGATATTTTATGATTTATTGTAGTATCCAAATACACTCAGAATTTTGTTAGTGCTTTGCAATTTTAAAAGTTATACCTAATGGTTGGTTTTGTTTGGAATTATTTTACAAATCTTCATACAAAGATTTTAATGTCCCAATATCAAATTCTGTAGATCTCCATGATGCTATTCTCATAGTTCAAATGAAAAACAACATCTAACAAATTTGAAAGCTGGCACTTTGGTTAAATGTTTCATTGCCAATTATGAAGTTCTAACTAAACAACTTTTCTTTTTTTAAGCCAAGATTTCATCATAATTAAAGATGTTATAGAAATCCGACTCAGTGAGCTTAGAGGCAATTTAGGAAAGCAAAATAAAAAAAAACCATAAATGAGCAATTTGCATGTTTTTCTCCTCTATTTCATTGCCATGTGGTGGGAAAATAGACAGTTTATGGATTATGGTGGTCTCATCATTTCTAGTAAATCAACTGACTGACCAAAGTCTCCAGAAAGTTTCATGGTTCATGAAGTTTTAAATTACAAATTCTCACATCATCCATCTTCTAATTTATAGCAGCTGGAGCAAAAATCAGTTCTAAACAATTAGCTCAGAAAGTACTGGACCCTTTTTGTTTGATTCCATCAGCATCATTCTTGAATGTGAATCCTACATCTCTAAGCCAATTCCTCAGCGACTTCTCATCAGGGTTCTAAATATTTGCTCTTTCTTCTTAGACTAATTATTCAATGACAGATATTTTGATAGCATTAGCTTACATTGATCACAAATGTTTCATAGTTTCTATTTGTTGATGCTTTTGAGAGATAAGATAAATATTACAGTGAAAACCAGGAAAAAGAAATGAAATATCAGATAATAATCAACTGGTTATTAAACAAATCAAAGCATAGAAACTGAAAGGCATGCCTACTGACTTGTTATTTATGGCATGAAAGAGTCAATATAAAATAACTGCTGTTTGAGTATCAAGAATACATCTAGATTATTGTGTTCTCAGTTTATGTAATGTCTCAAAGCCCTTTGACACTAATGACCAATTTCTACTTCTTATACTCTCTTGTATTGTGTAATACATTTTTTCAATGTTTTTCTGTTTCCCCATTACTGGTTATTCTTCTTCTACCATTTCCCATTGTTGAGTTTCCTTGTGTTTAATACTGAATCTTTTACCTGAGCATTAGACTTTAATTAGCTTTAATTAACTGTATGCTGACAACTCCAAAACTCTATCTTCTGTTTATACTTCTCCTTAGATTCCAGGTCTTCACATCCAGTTTCTTACATATTTAACTGAATGTCTTACAGGTATCTTAAATTAATCCCAAATTGAACTCTGAAAACTGTTCTATCCCAGTCTTTTCTAAACTTACAGGATACCATCATATGCCCAAATTGCTTAAAGTGACACTACATAGATAATAATCTAGAACACTGGAATTAATCCTGGACTCCCTCTTTTTCTTTACCACCCATAATCTGTGAGTGCATCCCATGATTTCTGCCTCAAAAATATATCTTGAATATGTTTTCTTGTCTTTATCTCATCACCGACCACATTTGTTAAAACCCTTTCCAACCTGGTTTTCTGTGGCCTGCGCCGGTGGGAAGGTGGACATATAAAAAAATGCTCAACATCTCTAATCATCAGAGAAATGCAAATCAAAA
>VBSM01003169.1:5821741-5861190 GCA_008086735.1 Cheirogaleus medius | reverse complement strand
TTGGCAGGGGCAATATATGTAATCCTAACAATATCTGTACCCTCACAATATAATGAAATAAAAAAAAATAAAAACCCTTTCCACCTCCTTGCTATTGTCCTCCTGTATTTTCCTCTGGTCTTTCTCCAATTTATTGTTACACAGCAGCCAATTAAACATGAATCAGATCAGGTCAGAGCCCTTTTAAGAATCCTTTAATATCTCCTAATGTAGGCCCACAAGTCCTTGAAAAGTGTGACTCTTGATTGCATCTCAATCATCTATTAATATGTCCTCTTGATTACTATTAGCACCATTTTATCTTCTAGCATTTGCCAGTTTTCCTCCCAACTTACGAGCACAGTACTTGCTTTTACTTCCACCTGAAATGCTGGGCTGTTCTGAACATGGTGGCTCTATCATATCCACCAAGTCTCAATTAAAATGTCACCTCCTCAGTGAAAGCTTCCCTAACCATCCCATCAATACCATTTGTTCTCTACCATGGTTCTCTGTTCAATAAAACTTAAGAGTCAAGAGCAAAGACTGTACCCAAGCGCACATTCCAGCTTTCCACCCTCCAATTGCAGGACATCAGAAAACTCATTTGATGTATTTGTGCATCTGTTTCCTCATTTCTAAAGTGCAAATAATTATAGTACCCACCTCATAAATTGTTAAGATTAAATTACAATGAGTAAACACATAGAACTGATTCTGGCACTATTTTATCAATGTTCAATAAATGTTAATAGTCTTCTTCATAGCACTTCACAATGTATTATTGGTCATTTATTGGTTTGATTTTGTCTTCATTTACAGTCTGTCTCCTAGATGACTAAGAACTCTATTAATCAGGGTATATGTCTTTTTAAACATGTTATTGTAAACTCAGTGGCGAACACAATGGCTAACACAGCACATAGTAGATGTGCAATAAATTATTGAATTTAGAAATTGTCCTGGAATGGACTTAGGAGCTCCTACCTAGAGAAATCTAGCTCTAGCTGTTTTATTTTTTCCTTTGGCTATGGAAAAAAAATAAGATTTGTTGCCTTAATCATAGATTTTAACCATTCACCAATATTTATGTATATGTAAATAATTATATAAATATACTTATTTTTAATCCTAAATTCACTCCTAATAAACATAAAACATTTTAGCCAAGAGTAGGCAATCCATTTGCACATCATTTTTCTTTATTCTCTACTTTTGTCTTCAAAAATTTTTGTATTTTCCTATGGGGCTTCTGTCATTTTTTAATAGCATCAGGGCTTTCATTGTAGGCTTTCATACCACATCTAATCTTTCAGACACTAATATTAATAGTTTGCATGCAACTCTCAGGCACAAGTTTTATGTTACTACTGTTGCTGTTGCTGTTGAAATTGAAACATTTTCTCTTGACCTCTGCATAACTGAGCTCTGCAAAACAATGTTTTAGGCTTTAGATCACAGGGCTTTTTATTCTTTGTTTTCCTATTTAATTTGAAGTTCGTCTTTGACCATCTCCTATTCCAAGAGAGGTCTCAGGGTACCACTCTTCAAAAGGACTAGCTTTAGGTCTATTGGATGACACTTCTTCCATGGCTGCCCGAAAATATAGCTACAGTCACCTCTTGCCATGCCCTGAAAAAACTATATAGAGCCTCTTAGTGACTCATCAAGTCTGCTCAGAATATGACTCCATATCAATCTATTCTGATCTTTAGTTTTTCTTATTTGATAAAGTATTATAATAGTAGGAGCTGGATATCATGTTTAAAAAAATGAAAAAGAGTGGCCCTAGCAATAATTGGCTTCCTTCTTTATAGTTCCTCTTGGCCTCGTCTGGTTATCAAGTCATAATTTTACATCCCGGCAGGGGTGAGACTTATCTCAAACTTACATCCATTCTAGGTCTCAGTTACTGCTTCCAATCCAATAGGTGAAAACATATAATGCCATTGTTGTTTCCTTAGAGATTTATGTAATGATTATAGGTGAACGAGGTTTTTTTTTCCTATTTTTTTCTTGTGAATTTTGTTTCCTTTACTGTGAACTCCCTGCTTATATGGTTTTTTGAATTGTGATGAAACAAACAGCATAACCAAAGTGATAAAAATACCCTTAAATATTCATCAATTTTATTTTACTCAAAGATAACTTTACCCATGCAGGGGTAAGACTTACACAGAAAAATTATATAAACATATATACTTTAACCTAGCATTTGTACTTCTAGTAACTTAAGTATCAAAGTGCACAAGTTTACAAAACTATATCCATGAGGAAATAGTTTGGGTTTTTTGTTTATTCGTTTGTTTTGCCTATCCAGTATTCATCCACCCATCACTCCTAGTTTCATATTCTTTTAGTGGGGCTTATACCACATGCTCCAAGAGTGGCATGTGTCTGCATTCCCCCAAAATTCATATATTAAAATTCTCCCCCTCAAAGTGATAGTATCAGGAGATAGGGACTTTGGGTAGGGACTTTTGTTTAGGTTATAAAGGTAGAACCCCTATGAACGGCATTTGTGCCCTTATAAAAAGGATCCCGGAGAGATCCCTTGTCCCTGCTGCCATGTGAGGATACAGCTAGAAGGCACCACATCTATGAACCAAAAAGTGGCCATTACCAGACACCAAATCTGCAGGCACCTTGAACTGGACTTCCATCCTCTGGAATGGTGAGAAATAAATTTGTTTATAAACCACACAGTTTAAAATATTTTGTTATAGATTACTTAACAGACTAAGACATGACACAAGCTTGAAAATCAGAATATCTCCTCTTATAGCTCCAGCAGTTGGTCAAGAGAAATGCTTATGGACCAATCAGACCCAAGCAGAGCTATTCATATCACTTTTGCTTGAGGAAACAGAAGACAGTGGCTCTTCTTTCTGCTGATTCCCTGGGACTGGACTGTAAGGCTGGAGCTGCTGGCAGTCATTCTGTCATTCTGCCATCGTGAAGGGAGAGTCACTCTCCCTGAGAGAATCAGCCTGGAGATGAGCCACACCAAAAGCTGAATAGGAACCAGTTACAGATTACATTAATTGAGTCATTGAGCCAATCACACTCAAAAGTATTTAGACTCCTGGGTTTTTTTGTTTTGTTTTTTTTGAGCTGTGATGGCAAATAAATTTGCTTTTCTGTTAAAGCTGGTTTTAATTGGATTTTATGACATTTTAAAACCAAAAGAACCCCAACTAATAAAAAGATGGTATTTTATCATACAAATGGAAAAAGTCATCTCTGTAGAGAATTTTAATTGTGACACAATAGTTGAATACTAAAATAGCCATTAGAGAAAATGAGCTAGAGCTATAGATAGTTCTATTGACAAACATCTGGGATATATGAATGTTCCAGAAATGAAAGTTTATTATAGTACCATTTAAAAAATAAAAAACTACTTATACATGTATAAATATCTATACATACAGACTTGTATACATATAGAAAATTGCTTAAATAATAAGTAGTGGTTACTTTCATGATTTCTCATTTAATAGCATATTTTTATTTCTACTTTATACTCATCTGTTCTGTTTGAATATTTTACCATGAGCTTTTACAGTATTAACACACAGGAGGAAAAATATGGAAGTACTTTTTTTGTAGCCTTTTTTTGGAAGTGTTATCAATCTTCTATAGAAGGAGTAAGTTATGAAATCATTTACTATTTCTTATAAGTCAATGGTATATGTCATCCAATTATGACTTTTTATGATGCAAATTGAAATAGGAAATAAGGAGAGATATGTCTGTCAATGAATCAAGGCAAAGTATTTTTATTTTTCTTAATACAGTCTACATAATTGATGTAGTGTAGTGAACAGTCTTCAAGCTAGCCCCATGATTCCACCTCCTGATGGTCATTCCCTTGTCAAACTGCCTTCCCTTTAGTGTGGGTGGAACCTATGACTTCCTTCTAACCAACAGAACATAGCAAATATGATGGGATGTCACTTTGAAATTATGCTACATTATATGGAAAAAGGTGATGGAATGTCACTCCCATGATTACATTATGTAAGAATCTTATAGAACATTCTTATATAATGTAATCTACTCACTCTAGGGGCGTAGGCACTCCCTTTCTGTCATGTCACCCCTCCCTCCTCAGGGTTTTGAAAAAGCAAGCTAACATAAATTCAATAGTCACAAGGAAATAAATTTTACCGACAATCTGAGGGAACTTGGAAGGAGATCTATTCTCAATAGAGCCTTCAGCCAAGCCATGCCTAGATTTCTGACCCACAGAAACTGAGATAATAAATGTGTGTTGTTTGAATCCACCGAGCTTGTGGTAATTTGCTACACAGCATATATGCTAATACAGATGAAATAGACTTGAATTCTAAATTTCATGAAAAATTTTGTGACTCTTCTGTTTATTATTAAGATAAGCAATATTCATTACATGCATGTTTGAAAACATCAATATAAGAAAGCTAATTTTTCAAAAAGTTAGAGGGTAGTAACTAAAAAAGGAAAAAAGAAAAAAAGACACCAAGGACAAATTATGTTTTCCTTTTAGAATTATTAAACCCTACCTAGGAATGCTAGCTACCAACATAAAATGAAATTCAACACTGATTATGTTTTAGTAATTTAAAACCTAAAACATGAAATCTTGGTGCTTTCTACAAAAAAGGTCCTTAACACACTTAAGAAAAAAAAAACAGTAACCTGGGAGAATAAAATAAATGTGTATCACACCAAAGGGCAATGTAAGAATAGTTTTATTTATATCAAAATTGCTTAATATCATTTCAGTCCTTGGCTGATAAATAACACATTTAATTGGATATTCTATCCTGACATGCAGGGGTAAAGTCCTTATTAATTTCAAACCAAATTCTACCTGCATAAATAAAGTATAAATTTACCTGCTAGAAAACAAAAATAAACACGTATTTATAGATACATTTAGAATGTATTATTACTAATATTTGCTAAACTGTGTATATAAACACTGATTTTAAAATGTAAAATGAGATCCTTTCCAATTTTGAATTGATTTTAATCATGTCAACCCACACACAGATTCCCACATAAAGACATTTTTATGTAAAATATTTTTCTTCAGTAGAGTTCAAATAAATATTGCCTCTCAGACTTTTTAGTAACTGTGGTAAAAACACTGATTGTGAATTTATTTTTCTTACAGCTTGTATATGTTTTCTTTTTCTTGAATTGTCTACCCTTGTAGATGAGAGATTTGAACAATTCTTTCCACAGTGGTAAGAGCGTCAGAGGTCAAAAGTTTCCAAGCATGGCCTAAACTTAAACAGCAAGAAAAATATCAAAATGTATGCAAAAATATACAGAAAGGTTATTGATCTTGCAAAAGAAAAACATAAAGCATACCAGAAAAATTGCCTTAAGAATATAAACCTTGTGTTTGTCTAACAAAACCCATCAAGATATAAGTAATAATCTCATCGACTGCCTTAAAATCTTAAAACAAAAGCCAGGTCCATATGATGAATAGTATTAAGCCAAAAAAAAATTTGTGTCCTGTTTCCAATGATAACAATAGTGGAACAGATAGTGGCCAGTCTAACCTAGGGAATGGAAACCAACCAAGTAGAAAAATTGACAGTAAAATAAAAGAATCAAACCAGTGCTGTGTATAAAACTTTCCAGAAAGAAATAGAGAATTGCTATAATAATCTGGATAATTAAAGCTCAAAAATGTAAACTTTACTGCCTCATTATTTAGACATTTCAGAGAAAAATTTACTTATAATTTTCACTTTATGTGACTGCATAGCTATATTTCATGAATTAGCATTTCTTCAATAAAAGGCTGTATGGTTTTACCAGACTTTACTCAAAGGTTCAGAGTAATCAAAGAGAACTACAACATAGAAACAAATATCTTAAACTGTATACCTCATATAACTTCACAGAATTATGTAAGCTTTATAAGCAATTGAGGTTTTATCCTAAGCCTAAGGGGAAGCCATCCATATAATCAGATTTTCATTTGGAAAAATTTGCTCTGACTGTAGTATGGAGAAATTGGTTGTCAGAACAAAGGTGGGAGGGCAGTAATATAGATGTCAAAGTAAGAAAATATGAATGTGTTATGCTGTTTCACTTAAACAATTCAACCTATTTTCTCTGCTTTCTTTCCTCTTTGTTTATATCTTCAAGTGTCATCCCCTCTGTGAAACACTTCATGAAATTCCAGCCCATTTTGTAGAATCACCCATTCCTGCTTTTGTGCCCCATTGAACCTGGTATGTTTTTATCATGGCACATAAACTATTGAAATGCATTTATACACACACACACACACACACACACACACATTTGTCCCTATATCAGTAGATTGATTTTTAATAGAATTTATTTTCTGTCCCTAGCATCTAACACAATGGTTGGCCTTGTGCTGATTGAAATAGTTCTAGTTGACATAGGAAGCAGTTATTTTGATCAATTTTTGTATTCTCCCTATAAAATCACTCTTAAGAAGACATTCTGAAAATATCCATTTTGGCAAATTTGAATGAGCCATTTCAACAGCACAATGGTTTAAGTTACTAAAAAAAAAGGGAGGAGGGGGATTTTGTCTAAGTTGTTCACACTGCATTTCCTGGTCCTAGATCAATGTCTGTCATATAGTAGGTATTCAGTAAATATTTAAAAAATAATTTTAAATGACTCATTTTTAACTCAAGAATCAGCTTTTCCTTTTCTTTTCAAAGTATTATCAACTGCTAATATATGTGAAAAATATGCCTCCCATCTACTCTTAAAGTCTTTGTTTGCTGGTCACAATATGGAAGCCCATACTAAGACATCCATCAACAATGGTGCTTATGCTTCTGAAAGGTTAGTGTAAAACAGGACACCTTTTCTTCTACTACCACGAAACTACCACACAGACATAAAGGTTGAAAAAATGATAGATTTGATACTATAGTTGCTTTGGTCCAAAGAAAAGTTACTGAAAATATTAAACTCTTCAGAAGGGAATTGCCTTATGAGTACACCTGCTCTCCTAAACCTTGCTCAACTCTCCTCAACAAATCAATCCTATTCTGGCTCTATCTTCAAACCTGATCAGTGCAAATATCTACCACCCTTAAGCAAACCATACTCTGTATACGCTTAGATTTGGTGTTTGTCCTCTTGTCTCACCAGGTTACATATGGGTTATAATAAGTAGCACATTTCCAAAAATCCACATTTGGTCTAGAGCAACAAAAGGGGTTAGGGAAGGATGTGTTTTGGCAATCCAAAACTATAAAACTATTCCCCTTTCTCTCTCCCTCTCCATCTCTCTCTCTCTCTTTCTTACCACCAAACCTGCCCCCTGCCAAATATCTCTCAAAGGAAATCATTTATGTTTAGTTTTCAGAGACTAAACAGTCAAAATCCATATTAGGGAGAAAACACACCTGAAAATCCAGGCAACAATTCTAATATTACTACAATATTATGCAGAAAGAAGTTAGACTCTACCACTACCTGTGTGTATTAGTGTTCTAGGCCTCCCATAACAAGCACCATCAACTAGGTGGCTTAATACAGTGGAATTTATTCTCACAGTTTGAGAGGCTAGAAGTCCAAAAGTTAAGGTGTTAGCAAGACTATGCTCACTTTGACTCTAGGGAAGGATCCTTCTTTGCCTCTTTAGCATTCCTTGACTTGCAGAGGCATTACTCTGATCTCTACTTCCATCTTCATGTGGTCTTCCTCCCTCTGTGTCTCATCCTCACTTCTTATAAGTACACTAATCATATTGGATAAACTACACACACACACACACTGTAGTAAAACCTCAACTAATTACATCTGCAACAACCCTATTTCCAAATAAGGTCATATTTTGAAGTTCTGAGGAAGACATATTTTAGGAGGATACTATTCAACATGGTATACCACTTTGGATAAACCTTCTAAGCTATACTGTGGCTGTGGTACCAATCTGTAACAACAAAAGGGAATATTACTAGACTCTTCTATAACAATAATCAGAAGTTTTAAAATTATAGCAATAATTTCTCCAAATTGAAAGTAAGGCTATTATCTTCTTACCCTAATCTGATGTGATATGCAGATAATAATATGTGTGGAAATGCCACAACTTTTTTTTCATATGGTAGCTATTGCAAAATTCCATGCTTCAATATACAGCCCTTTTACCTCTTCTTACTGCTAAGAAGGTTTCATAATTTAAAAAAAAATTGTATCCATGTGTCTAACAACTGCACAAAAGGTAGTTTAGTAAAAGGCATGGTTTTCTGTTAACATCTACCAACACACAAATGATCAAATCCACAATATACGTATTTTTTCTTTTCCATCTTGATGCCATAACAAAGTGCTACAAACTCGGTGGCTTGTAAACAACAGGAATTTATTTCTTTATAGTTCTGGAAGCTAGGAAGTTCATAATCAAGGTGCTGGCAGTTTCTGTATCTGATGAGGGCCAACCTTTTGGTTCTTAAGCAGCTGTCTTATTGCTATGTCCTCATGTGGCAAAATGGGCAAGGGATTTCTCCCTGGCCTATTTTATAAGGGCACTAACCTCATTCATAAGACCTCCTGAATTCATGACTTAATCATCTTCCATTGCCTCCCCATCACAAACAGCATCACTTGGGGATTAGGATTTCAACAGATGAATTTGTGGGGAGAGGACATAAATATTCAGTCCATTGTACCTAGCTTCCTGATTCACAAGCATTCTGGATAAAATAGTGTCTTAATATATCATCTCTACCTCTACTAATTACAATAGTGAGTTTCATAAATTTACTTGTCAATATCAAAACATTATTTCATTTCTTCCTAAAGTTTTTTCAAGCCTCAAGAAAAGATCTGGTGCTCAGTATATAAGTTTACATTTATATGTAAGTTTAAGGCTTTGGAGATTGTAAATCTTTAATTTTATACTTTGTTGATTTTTATGTTTATCATTTATGGTTTTTCATTCCTTTCCTTAATTGTGTAAATTATTAGTCTTAAACTCTGTGACTGCTTCCTTTAGGTAAAGAAAATGGAAACTCATAATATTCTAGGAGGAAACATGGTTCATGATAAATGAAGGTAGACACCTCTTCTATTTTATTCCTATTACTCTCTGTCATGGTGCCCACAGTCGTGATGACCTCACTGACTACGGAACAATGACTTCGTTTCTACACAGACTGAGTACAAATCCCATTCCTAAGTCATAAAGCTAGTTTGTGGTCTACTCTCCTGTAAACATAAAGAATTTGGATTATTTTTCTTTAACTTTGCTCATATATGCAAAGCCATATGCAACTTCTTTATACACACCCTGTCTCGGGAGATCTTCTGCAGCTCTACACTAAAATGGCATTTTGTTATACAGAAGAGCTCCGGAACATATGGAGATTGGCAGTTTTTGTGGGATTTCCCTTTTTCCAGATTAAGTTAAATCAATCTGGGCTCAGCAACATTGTATGGAGGACTCTACTATTTATTCTTACCCTTGTTAAAAAAAAAAGTGCCTATTCATCTTTGTTTTCTTTTGCTAAGCTGATTCCCCAGCCATGACTAACAACTCCGCCGTCACCACCTCAATTTCACAGTAATTTGCGTACTAAGAAAATAACCATTGATGAGGAAATTTGCCAAAATCTAAATGAAGTCTAAATAACTTATATTCTCTAGCCCTCACTAATCCACTATTTTAGTTACCCAAAGATCTACATTAGGCAGCCATGACTTCCTTCTACAAAGACCAAGTTCACTCTCCACCAGAAGATCGTATTTATTTATGTTTTCAGCATTCTTATCCCTTATCATAGATCTCCCCAACTTACTGGTTCTATAACTTCACACTGGATAAAACATATCTAATTCTAGAGAATTATTTATTTTTAAAATGTCAATAGGGACCTAAATTTGTGTGTATTATTTAACATACTATTCGTAAAATTCTGATAAAAAGGTATTTCAAGGAAGAAGTAAATTCTCTTTAGTTTTCTCAGTAAAGATCAAGGCACAAGAAAACTAAAATGTTCAAGATAACACATAGACTGTTCATATAGAATTCAAAGATGGAACTATCACTACTGAGAATAAACTCCCCAAGACTAGAACTGTTTGAGTATATAGTACAGGTGAATTCAAAGCATCCAAGGTGATGGAAGGCTGGGAAGGAGAGGGTGAGCAAGGGAGTGGTAATGTATACTAGACCATGTATAAGATTCTGAGATTTTCTGATTGTATTATCCTCTGTCATCTATGCAGTATACCACTTATTTCACAACAGTGTAATGCTCTCCTTAAAAACAAAAAAATGTGTTGGGTGCAGATGCTCACATCAGTAATCCTAGCACTCTGGGAGGCTGAGAAGTGAGGATTGCCTGAGGCCAGGAGTTCAAGGCCAGCCTGGGCAACATAGCAAGACCCTGTCTCTACAAAAAGTTTAAAAATTGGCTAGGCATGGTGGTGCTACTCAGGAAGGTGAGGCAGGGATCTTTTGGGTCCAGGAGTTTGAGGCTGCAGTGAGCTACGATGACAACACTGTACTCTAGCCCAGGGAACAAACTGAGACCTCATCTCAAAAAAACAAAAAAAAAATTTCTATGGTACTCTATTTCATTATATTTTACATCTTATGTAATAAATGCTTAACTCTTTTGTAGGAAACTATATTCTCCTCAACAATTTTTTGTTTTTTGAGACTGTCTCTCTCTCTCTCTCTGTTGCTCAGGCTAGAGTAAAGTGGCATCATTATAGCTCACTGCAACCTCAAAATCCTGGACTCAAGCAATCCTCCTGCCTCAGCCTCCCAAAGTGCTTGGAACTACAGGCATGAGCCACCATGCCTGGCTAACATTGTGTTTTCTTACATAGTAACTTTGATCATAGTATTACTGCCTTAGGTTGTCTTTAGGTTGTCTTTAGGAATACTCTATATATTTAAAACATCAAATTTAATATGTTTACAATAAAGAGATGAAATCATTTCTTGAATCATAACAGTTCTTTCTAGGTCACAACCTGGCAGACAATGGAACAAATGTTTGTTTTTCCGTTCATAATTAAATCTTTTGTGTATATAATTTTTCAGTTATGTGTGCCAAAAAAAGGGCATCTGTAGTTTTTAGACTTTGCATGAATACTCTAAAATACTATTCCTCTTTCCAAACCACCGTGACAACTAATTGATCTAGCCAATTACTCTGCCCAATTAGAACTCAGAAATTCACATTTGCATTTGCCAATAATTTACCATTTCTTTCCTGCCAAATCTTTCCACTATTTGTAATTTGCTTTTATTTCCTTAATTTTGATTCCATGATTGTCCTTCACATGGCATTTTTAAAAACAACTCTCATTATAAAGTGACAATAGAGACTGTCTCTGATTAACTGACTGATTGAAAGCTTTACATTCATAATTTGTTTTCCTCTTTTCTAAGATTAACATTATTTCTTAATTACCAGTTTTCTTCTATTATACATTCTTTTAATTACCCAATACATGTATATAAACTTCTCATTAACCATGTGACAAGAAAAAAGATAAAGTCCCTTTCATGTCATCATTCATTTCACTCCTCAGATGTAACCATTGTTTTTACATATATATTCCATTGTATGTATTTTGTGCATTTACATTCATATATATACTCATAGGATGTCCACTTAATATTCCCTCCATTACTCTCTACCTGATTCAACTTCTATTTAAATGTAATTCAGGGCATCTCAAAAATTACTGCTATCTGGAACTCTAATTGCATTCTTCTATTGACTTTCCTTAGAATATGATGGTCAAACTTTTACACTGACACTTAATATAGCACAGCTTCTTTTGTAGTTACTCGTATGCCCTTTGGGATATCTCAGCTAATTCTGTTAATTTTTCCTTCATTAACAAAATGTTTATGAACTTATTCTGTGTTAGATAATTTTTCTAGGTACTAGTAATGCAGCAAGAAAAAGAAATACTCAAGACTCCGGCCATATGAAACAGAGACCATCTTACATACATTCAGTCTATTGCTCTGCTGAGCATAATGTCATAATTGAAGTAAAAGCTCAATAAATCCTTTGTGAGGGCTAAGTCATGCACATTATATGATATAGATACATAAATAAACTATGATAGATACATACACTGTGTGACAGTTAATTTTGTGTGTCTACTTGGCTGGGCATGGTGCCCATATATGTGGCCAAAACATTTAAGTTGGCAGATTTTGAGTAAATCAAATTGCCCTCAATAATGTGGGTAGGTATCATTCAGTTAGATAAGGCCTGAATAAAACAAAAAGACTGACATGCCCTCAAGCAAGAGGGAATTCTGCCAGCAGATGGTCTTTGGACTAGAATTGCAGCATCAGCTCTTCTGTAGCTCTCTAGACTAACAACTCTTGAACTTGAACTGCAGATTTTGGATTTGCCAGTTTCCACATTCACGTAAGGCAATTCCTTAAAACAAATCTCTTTCTGTATAAGTATACACATCCTATTTGTTCTGTTTCTCTGGAAATTCCTAATACACATAGAAGAAAGAATAAAATATTTTAAGTATTTATTCAGAGACTGTAGATAGGCTTTGTAGTAACCTCTTTTATTGCTGCTTCTCCTTTTAGAAGGAGTGTCAAAGTCAGGCTTTGCTGTCTACCTAGTGGTACATCTTCCTGTGGGAGAACTGTACTTCTCTACTTCCATTAACAACATGAGGCATTTCTGTGTGATTTGCTTTAGCCAATGACAAGTGAGTAGATGTGAAGAATGCCACTTGTAAGCAGATGTTATTTTCCCTCTGCCATATGAACAGCATGTCCTAGAAAGACACTGCTCCTTCCTACTGAACCCCAACTAAAAATGCACCCTACTTGAGCTGTGACTAATAATTCACTGGCATGGAACCTAAATGTGAACAAAAGTGAAGCTTTAATGATATTCCAAATGCTAATATTATAGCAAAACTAGCCTTAACTGACTAATAACATCTTAATGGGTTATTGAACTAATGCCCTCCCTCATAACCACAAAACTGTATGAAAAACATTGTGTGGATAAATAGGTACATAAATATATTCCTCCTCTTCCCACTCTAGGGAAAGGGTCCTCATATATCTTGAATTCTCAAAGTGGTCTTTACTTAAAAAAGATTAACCATCATGGCAAATTGTTGAATAGAAAAGAAGATATTCACTACTAGTTGTGACAAATATTCTAAGGAATAAGCCTTCAGCAATCTTCTACATTATGCTGATTTACTCTCTGTGAGTGTTTTACAATCTCTCATATGAGAAAAAAAATATTGTGCCTGTTTAAGACAGTCAGCTCTAAGGCAGAATTCATTCACTGGGCAAAATATACATTGAGAACTAACTCTATGCTAGAGAGTATAGGAGGCACTGATGACAAAGACAGACATAGGACATAGTTTCTAAACTCTGGATCTCTGTATTTCAGAGAAAGTCTGTAGAAATCTAGAGGGTTTTTTTTTTTCTAACATAGTGAATAATATAATTAATGAATTGGGATTTCAGCCTACCTAAGAGTAACAAACATAATTTAAAACCCTGACATCTCTGCCAACCCTGCCTATTCCCCTGGCCTGCCTCTTACTGATAATAAAGCTATAGGCTAGAGAAATGAAGACTGGTTTGGAGCAGTAAATATTTTAAAGACAATGTATTTCCATCTTGAATTCCTCATTTATGAAGTGATCGTTCAGCAGAAGGTTGTTTAGTTTCCACGACTTTGTGTAGAAATGAGAGTTTCTGTTAGGGTTGATTTCTACTTTTATTCCACTGTGATCTGAAAAAATACATGGTATAATTTCTATTTTTTTTAAAGTTTTTGAGACATGCTTTGTGTCCTAGGATATAGTCAATCTTAGAGAATGTCCCATGAGCTGATGAGAAGAACATATATTCAGTGCTTTTGGGGTAGAATGTCCTGTAAATGTCAGTCAGACCCAATTGTTCTAGAGTTTTGTTTAAGTCCATTATTTCTTTTTTAATTTTCTGTTTGGAGGATCTGTCCTGTGCTGTCAGGGGAGTGTTAAAGTCTCCAGCTATTATGGTGTTATCGTTTATCAATTTGTTTAGATCAAGATTTTTTTAACTAAATGACAAAGGGGACACAGTTATCAAAATCTGTGGGATATATCTAAAGCAGTACTGAGAGGAAAGTTTATTTCCATAAATGCCTATATCCAAAAGTCGAAAAGATCACAAATAGACAACCTAATGAGTTGACTCAAAGAGCTGGAAAAAGAAGAACAGACTAACCCCAAACCCGGCAGAAGAAGTGAAATCATTAAGATCAAATCACAACTAAATGAAATTGACAACAGGGAAACTATACAGAAGATTAATAAAACAAAAAGTTGGTTCTTTGAAAAAATAAACAAAATTGGCATGCCTTTGGCTAGGTTAATGAAAAGCAGAAAAGAAAAATCTCTACTAAGCTCCATCAGGAACAAGAAAGGAGAAATTACAACTGATGCCATGGAGATACAAGATATAATTTATGAATACTACAAAAACCTTTATGCACAAAAACTGGAAAATGTGGAGGAAATGGACAATTTCTTAGAAACACACAGCCTCCCTAGGCTCAACCAGGGAGAAATAGAATTCCTGAACAGACCAATATCAAGTACTGAAATAGAAACAGCAATAAAAACCTCCCTAAAAAGAAAGGTCCCAGACCAGATAGTTTAACACCCAAATTTTACCACACCTACAAAGATGATCTGGTGCCTATCCTGCAGAAATTATTTCACAACATTGAGAAGGATGGAATCTTCCCCAACACATTTTATGAAGCCAACATCACCCTGATACCAGAACCAGGAAAAGATGCAACGAAAAAAGAAAACTACAGATCAATATCCCTTATGAATATAGATGCAAAAATTCTCAACAAAATCCTAGCTAACCAAATCCAGGTACTTACCAACAAAATAATCCATCAGGACCAAGTGGGCTTCATCCCAGAGATGCAGGGATGGTTCAACATATGCAAATCTAAAAATGTAATTCACCATATAAACAGAAGCAAAAACAAAGACTATATCAGCCTCTCAATAGACACAAAAAAAGCATTTGACAAAATTTAACACCCTTTTATGATAAGAAAGATTAACAAAATAGGCATAGATGGGGCTTACCTAAAAATGATACAAGCCATATATGACAAACCGACAGCCAACATCATTCTGAATGGGGAAAAATTGGAAGCATTCCCACTTAGAATGGGAACAAGGCAAGGTTGCCCATTATCTCCACTTCTATTCAACATAGTGCTAGAAGTCCTTGCTATAGCAATCAAACAAGAGAGCGGAATTAAGGGCATCCATTTGGGAGCAGAAGAGATCAAACTCTCACTCAGTGCTGATGATATGATATTATACCTAGAAAACACCAAGGATTCAACCAGGAGACTCCTTGAATTGAAAAATGAATTCAATAAAATGTCAGGATATAAAATCAATACACACAAATCAGAGGCATTCATATATGCCAATGACAGTCAAACTGAAAACCAAATCAAAGACTCAATTCCCTTCACAATAGCAAAAAAGAAAATAAAGTACCTAGGAATATATTTAACCAAGGAGGTAAAAGACCTCTACAGGGAGAACTATAAAACACTGAGGAAGGAAATAGCAGAGGTCGTAAACAGGTAGAAAACCATACTATGCTCTGCCTCACCAGATTCAACATTGTTAAAGGGTCTATACTACCTAAAGTGATTTACAGAGTCAATGCAATCCCTATTAAAATACCAATATCATTTTTCACAGATATAGAAAAAATAATTTTATGCTTCATATGGAACAAGAGAAGACCCCATATAGCAAAATCAATCCTAGACAATAAAAACAAAATGGGAGGTATCAATTTACCAGACTTCAAACTATACTACAAAGCTATAGTAATTAAAAGAGCTTGGCTATGGCACAAGAACAGGGACATTGACCAGTGGAACAAAACAGAGAAGCCAGATATAAAACCATCCTCATATAGCCATCTCATCTTTGACAAAGCAGACAAAAACATACACTGGTGAAAAGAATCCTTATTCAATAAATGGTACTGGGAAAACTGGATAGCCACATGTAGAAGACTGAAGCAGGACCCACACCTTTCACCTCTCACAAATATCAACTCACGCTGGGTAACAGACTTGAACCTTAGGTGTGAAACTATTAAAATTCTAGAGGAAAACATTGGAAATACTCTTCTAAACATTAGCCTCGGCAAAGAATTTATGAAGAAGACCACATAGGCAATCACAGCAGCAACAAAAAAATGGGACCTGATCATATTAAAAAGCTTTTGCACAGCCAAAGAAACTGTCCGGAGAGCAAACAGACAACTCACAGAATGGGAAAACATTTTCACAAGCTACACATCCAATAAAGGGCTGATAACTAGAATCTATTTAGAAATCAGGAAAATCAGCAAGAAAAAATGAAACAACCCTATCAAAAAGTGGGCAAAGGACATGAACAGAAACTTTTTAAAAGAAGACAGAATGGCCAACAAACATATCAAAAAATTCTCAACGTCTCTAATAAGGATATGCAAATCAAAACCACAATGAGATATCACTTATCTCCAGTATGAATGGCCTTTATCAAAAAGTCCCAAAACAATAAATGTTGGCATGGTTGTGGAGAGATAGGAACACTCATACATTGATGGTGGGACTGCAAACTAGTACAACCTCTGTGGAAAACAATATGGAGATACCTTAAAGAGATACAAGTAGATCTACCATTTGATCCAGCAATCACATTACTGGGCATCTATCCAAAAGAACAAAGGACAATCTACAAAAAAGACACTTGCACTCGAATGTTTATAGCAGCACAGTTCACAATTGCAAAGTTGTGGAAACAACTGAAGTGCCCATCAATACATGAGTGGATTAATAAAATGTGGTATATGTGTACCATGGAGTACTATTCAGCTGTAACAAACAATGGTGATATAGCACCTCTTGTATTTTCCTGGATAGAGCTGGAACCCATTATACTATGTCAAGTAACCCAAGTATGGAAAAATATGCACCACATGTACTCACCAGCAAATTGGTATTAACTGATCAACACCTAAGTGGACATATAGGAATAACATTTATTAGGTATTGGGTAGGTGGGAGGGAATAAGAGGGGATGGGTATATACATACATATTGGGTGTGATGTGCACCATCTGGGGGATGGAAACGCTTTAAGCTCTGACTCCAAGGTGGAAGTGGGGGGAAGGCAACACATGTAACCTAAACATTTGTACCCCCATAATATGCTGAAAAAATAAATAAAATAAAAATATGTAAATTTTTAATAAAACTAGATGATTTTTAAAAAATATATAAAAGTAATTTTTACATCTTTAGGCAAGCACTATATCAAATATTATATACTCAAGTATTTTCTGAATAAAATTTATTCTTCATATACCAAGTCCCTAGAACAGTATCTGGCAAGTTAAGTGTCTAAATGCTTCTTCAGTGTTGTACTTAGGATTCTCATGAACTTAGTGCATTTGAAAGGAGCATGTAAACTATTAATTACCCATCTTTACAGGCATTAATAGTAACAGATTATTCTAGAAAATCATTGGTAATTCATTCATACCATTCCACCACCCATTCATTTTTTGGAAGAGAGGTAAGCCTACCTCCATTATATTACCAAAACCATAGTGAACCATGGGCAAATTCTCAGCTGCCTATGAATATGATTTTAGTTAGGAAAGCCAGGAGTCTTCCCAGGAATTTAAAAGGAAAACCTGGTAACTACCTGATTAGGGAACTTTACAAATGTCCACCAGACATATTCTGAAAGTTCTAGAAAAATATGTACATTTCCAGAAAAGATGGAACAGGGGAAGTTACCAGTTGCTCATCTATGGGTGACCTTGAAGCCTGTGCACCCAGAAAGTAAAATCTACGGCTGTGTTGTAAAATGTGTAAAGTTTGAAATGAACCTTCTCAACACAGGTCCTCTTGGTAAAGGATAGAAAACATGCAGGCAAAGCACTTAAGGAAATCTGACTGATCATTGGCAGACCACTAAATTATACTCACCCCGGTGTGACTCCAGGCTTAAAAATAAAAGCAACAACTTAAACAAAAACTAGTAGAAAACTCAGTGTCCACACACTGCAGGTAATGCAAAAACTATAGAAATAGTTCAGAAGGATTAATAAACAATAAGCAACAATAAGAAAAAAATGAATAGCAATAAGAACAATGATATTATAGGAGAATTATACCAAAGTTACATTTTCTAAAATGTCTAATTTGCAACAAAAAATTATCAGACATGCAAACAAATAGGAAAGTATGCTATATGCACAGAGTTGGGGAGTAGCCCACAGAAATTGCCCCAAAGGGGGGGCTCAGATATTAGAATTAGTAGACAAGGATTATTATCAGGTATTATAAATATTTAAATAGATAAAGAAAACCATACCTAAAGAATTAAAGTATGACACTGCTACCTCATCAAAATAGAGAATATTAATATGATATAAGTTATAAAAAGACCAAACAAATTCTACAGTGAAAACTGTAATGATTGAAATGAAAATTCTGTAGAAGGGCTTGATCACAGATTTAAGCTGGCAAAAAAAAAAAATATGTAAACTTGGAAAGATATCACTAGAGATTAATCAGTCTGAAGACAAGAATCAAAGAAAATAAAGTAAGTACAGAGCCTCATAGACCTGTGGGATACCATCTAACATAACAGGTACATAATGATAGTTTCAGAAGAAGAAAAAGTGGAGATAAAAATATTTCAAATATAAAAATTAGAAAAAATAATGGACAAAGACTGCAGAATTAATGAAAAAATATGAGTCTACTCATTCAAGAAGCTGAAGTAAAATAAACTCAATTCATACCCAGACACATTTTAGGCAAATTGGCAAAAGTTAAAGAAAGAAAATCTTGAAAGCAGCAAAAGAATAATGACTTATCTCACATGCAAGGAATACTTAATGAGATTATAGCTAAATTCTTATCAGAAACCACTGAAACAAAAGGACAGTGGGAGAGTATCTTCATAGTTTAAAGAAAAAGATTTTCAACCAAAAATAAACTTTTCAAAAGAAGATAGACTAATGACTAACAAACATATGAGAAAATGATCAACATCCCTATCATTAGGGAAATGCAAATCAAAACCACAATGAGACATCACTTATCCCCAGTGAGAATGGCCTTTATCAAAAAGTCCCAAAACAATAAATGTTGGTGTGGATGCAGAGAGATAGGAACACTCATACACTGTTGGTATGACTGCAAACTAGTACAGCCTCTGTGGAAAGTAATATGTAGATACCTCAAAGAGATACAAGTAGATCTACCATTTGATACAGCAATCCCATTACTGGGCCATCTACCCCATCTACCCAATCCCATCTACCCAAAAGAACAAAAGACATTCTATAGAAAAGACATGTGCACTAGAATGCTTATAGAATCATGATTCACAATTGCAAAGATGTGGAAACAACCCAAGTGCCCATCAATACATGAGTAGATTAATAAAATGTGGTATATGTATACCATGGAGTTCTACTCAGCCACAAAAAAACAGTGGTGATATAGCACCTCTTGTATTACCCTGGATAGAGCAGGAGCCCATCTATTAAGTGAAGTATCATAAGAATTAAAAAAAAACAAGCACCACATGTAGTCACCAACAAATTGATATTAATTGAGCAACACTTACGTGCACATATGTAGTAACATTCATTGGGTGTTGGGCAGGTGGGAGGGGGAGAAGAGATGGGTATATTCACACCTAATGGGTGTGGTGCACACTGGAAGATGGACACGCTTGAAGCTCTGACTCGGGTGGGGCAAAGGCAATATATGTAACCCAAACATTTGTACCCCTGTAATATGGTGAAATAAAAAAATTTTTAAAAGAATAGTAAATTTTGCAGAAGAAAATGAATGACTAAAACAAGAATTCTAAGATATAATAAAATGGATTTGTGTTTTTTAAAATAATCCATATTGAATCAGAAATAACATACAAGTTTTATCTTTGTGATTTATCCAATGTACTATACATTTGTAATTTTTGTAGCCCTAGAAAAGATTTTAGTTAAGAATTAGCATCACTAATCTATTCCACTTCAGCATTTTATGGCTGTTTTTATTTCCAGCTAATCACCTATCCTAGAGGTGAAGGTTTAGAATAGCTGAAAAGAATTGCTTATATTTGTCCACTTGAAAATGCCACTTTTAACAGTAATTTTTGCTCTCAGGATTCTTCCTTTTAGGAAAAAAAGTATATTTTTTTGTTTGGTGGTGGGTATAGGGGTAGAAGTGAGGGTGAGGAGACAAAATTACAGAAAACTGTCATTACATCCAAGCCTCTACACTACCGTGTATCTGAATTCAGAACATCTCAAAAGACCAGAATACCCAATGTCATGTTTCACTTTTTACAAAGTAATATGCACAAGGAAGGGATAGTGGGGGATCCCTCAGGCTTTCAGATGCCTTGATTAATCGTCAATGACACTTCTTCTTTGTATCCCAGAAGTTTTATGCACAGGAGTAATGCACCATAACAAGATTGGAGATCTACACAGCATACATCTTAGTTTTGCAAAATATTAATAAAAGTACCAGAGTGAGCCCAGGAATATTTTAGGCAGAGTGATTTTAGCAAAGAAAACATAAAAAGTTGAATATCTAGAAATTGCCTGAGTATCTCTTAGAAATTCTCAGTTTGATGACCACTGAGTTAAACCATAAATTTTGGGAGTGAGAAAAAGCTGAAAAAAAAGAGGCACTAGAAGGGGAACAGGAAGGGAAGAGGTAATGGTTTAAGTTGGCAGTAGGCTGAAGCCTAGTAGAAAGCTGCACAGTTAGAAATTCATGATAAAGTCGTACCAAAAAACTACTAAAGTCATAGTGGTATGATTTTGAGATGGCTTCCAAGGATCCCCAGCCTCCTGGTATTCGTGTCCTTGTATAATATCCCTTTGCCTGTGCACTGGGTCTAGTCACTTGTTTCTGGCAAATAATATTGCAAAAAGGTGATTATATATCACTTTCAAGAACAGGTTATAAAAAGAAACTGTTCTCTCTCTCTCTCATCTCCCTCTCAGTGAAACAAGCTGCCATGTTATGAGCAGCCTTTTGGAGAGCCCTTCGAGGCAGAGAACTGAGGTCTTTCACCAACCATCAGCAAGAACCTGAGGTCTGCCAGCAGTCACGTGGGCGAGCTTGGAGCCCCCCTGACTGAGAGGGCTTCAGCCCCAGCCCTTAGCTCTATTGCAGTCTTGTAAAAGACTGAGTCAGAAGCACACAGATAAGCTATGCCCGAGTTGCTGGCACTAGGCACTGTGAAATAATAAATGTTTATTGTTTTAAGCTGCTAGGTATTGGTATGCAGTGATGTATAACTAACAGACATGATTATCTAATATTCTAAATTGTTCAGGTGCTTAGCCTGGAACTATTACCTATTAAAATATAAAATACAAGTGTAGAATTCCTACCTTAAGAAGCAGTATCGGAAATCTCAAGATTATACCAAGCATACACATATGTATACAAAATAAAATGAATTCAGAGAGCTGTACTCCCTGGTCAGACTTTCCAATTTTCAGTTTGTCACCTTTCCCCATCTTCAGTTTATTCTTATCTACAGCTCCACTTTCATTCCCCCAACTGCAGGTACAAGTGCATGCACGGACACATGCTGATAGACACGCTTGCATGCACACACGCTATTAATATATGCACATAGGAAAAAACTTGTTATTAATATATCGCTAATCAGATTTACAATAGCTGGAGGATACAGGTTAAAGCATTTGAGATAATTCACACTATAATTCAAATTTAGCAAAAAAGTGACCATTTCATTATTGTTTTGTTTTGTTTTTCTTAACTACTTTGACTCATAGAAATTAATCGAAATAATTCTTGCCACAATTCCATATTTTTATATGTGAAGTAAAATCATACATCTGTAGTCTTAAGAATTTAGTCAGAGTTAAAATGACTACAGAGATATAATAAAGCTGATAAGAGCTTCCCTTATAGCATATTTGACTTCTGATTTCTCATTTTCAGTGGAATAGCATTTCCTGTTCACAGCAGGAATCCTCTCCTTATACAGTTTCAGCAAAATGTCAGCACCTCCCATGGAGATAGTTGTCAGCATTGTATCCTGAGCAGAGATACCAAAAATCATTCAACTATTTAAGTTTTCAAAATACTGTGAGGTTACATTCATACCATATCTATCATTCACTTAATGGTTTTATTTATGTATTTGAACCCCTTTATAACACTGTCCTTGAGTTCCTTGCCCTAAAATCCATTGCTTTGTACCTTGTTCCTTTTGACATGTTAGTGACCCCTATGGAGTCCACCCTGCATTACATACTGTATTTGATACAGTAACTTTTTTTTTAAATCCTAAAATATGCTTTATTTCAATATGATACTTTTATTATGGAAGAATTTCTTCTCATGTGAAAGCAAACATTATGCACAAAATCAACCACATTATTCATTCTTAGTCTATTTATCCATTTGGAATAAGCTTATGGAGAAGAATTTTTCCAACAAATACAGAGCTACAGATTTTGCTCAGAACTAAGAAACGTATTACATATTGGAGTCAATTTGACTCTGTTTAGATAGTCTCCATGGTTTGTAAAATTAAACTTGGCTGATCATTTGTTTTCTAGGGTGATCATTAAAGCATAAAGCAGAATGTTAGAGCTGCAGCATTATTGGCAAGCATTGCTTGTTTGCTTCTCTCCATAAATGACCAGCCAATGGAACTTCTGTGCTGATGACAACGTTCCAAGCAGCCCATCTCTCAATGCCACGACTATTTGGCCACTCAATCCTATTTATCATCAATCCATCCTCTTCTTTTCATGTCCACTGCAGCTGCCTTACTTCAGACTCTTATCATTTATTTTATTTCTTTTACATTTAAATGTTTTATAATTTATTCTTAAATAATTTCAAACTTACAGGAAAGTAGCCAGAACTCCCATATCCCCTCCAAACAGAATATCTAATGATTAACATTTTACATTGACTTCTTGCTCCTCCCTCTCCTCCCCTCCCTAGATATATATTCACAGAACACATACACACGTTTGTCCTTTATAGAACCTTCTGAAAGCAAGCTGAAGATGTGATGTCTCATTATCCCTAAATACTCCAAATATTCTAATGTGCATTTCTCCAAAACTATTAATAGAACATACCAGTGCCATATAACCCTCCAAATCAGGTATCAAACATTAATAAAGCACCACCATCAACTTCTCAGACCCCATTCCAAATTTGTCTAGACCCAAGAGAGCTGCAATAATTTTGCTACTCTCCCCTTGAATTTGGGCTGACAGTACGATTGCTTACCAATACAGTGCATGGAGCCCTGAGCTTCCATGTAAGACTGATTTCCTGAGATCACTATGCTGGAGAGGTCACATATAAGCATCCCTTTGACAGTCCTAACTGAGCCTAGCCTTCTAACATCCCTGCTAAGTCTCCAGAAATGTGATTGAAGCCATACTGGGCCCTCCAGACCTGCCTGCCTACTAGTGGTAAATACCACACTGAACAGAAGAACTATGAGACATAATACCACGGCTATCTCTTTGTGTCACTAAGTATGGGGACCATTTTACATGGAAATAATCAAAACACCTCACAGTGTCTCATTTTTTTTCCTTCAAGTAAAATGTCCTAGAAATATGTATTACATTTAGTTGTCATATATTACAGATTTCTTTAATCTGAAACAATTCTTTAGTCTTTTTAAATTTTTTTCATGTTCTTGATAGTTTTAAAGACAACAGGCCTTAGAGTTTGCAGGTTTACCTTTGTCTTAGGTCCATCTAAAGAGTACTTATGACCAAACTCAGGTATTCAGTGGGATAGTATCTCAAGGTTATGGTAAAATCCTGTTCCTCATCAAACTCTACCCACCAGCCTAAACATCTGTGGACAATTTCCAGCTGAGTCAAATTCCTCTGATGGCAGTCAAATGGTGACTGTGCATCTCCAATATTTATTACTTGACACTCTACTGTGAGCAAGAGCTTCCTCCTTTTCTGCTACTTACTTATTAATTTGTATCAGCATGCATACATAGATTTTATCTTATTAAGTGAATGCTAACCTATTGCTATAAATATTTTGATATTCAAGTCACCTTCTAATTGTCCAGTGGGAATGGAATCCCTTCAAATTGATTCTTTTGTTTTTTGGGGGATGTCTTCACTATTATTGAATATTTCCTTACTTTTTTTGCACAAGATGTTTAAGGAATAAATTGAACTTTCCCTGCCCTCATCTTGGAATCAGTCATTTCTTCTTTAGTAAATATCTTAGGCTTTGTGGGCCATAAAGTCTGTTTCATAACTACTCAATCCTGCTGTTAACAGCAATAAAGCAGCCAAAGGCAATACATAAATGAATGAACATGGCTGTATTCCAATAAAACTTTATTTACAAAAACACTGGCCGACCACTGGACTATGGAACTGGAAATTCTTAACCATAAAGAATATTAGAAAGAGAACTATTGAGACTCATAATACCTCAAGGCTTATAATCCAAAGCAGAAAGTACAGGAATGACAATGATATATTATAAGGGAAAAATGAAAGTGCAAGTGAAACCTCAAGGCAAATATGAAAATTCTTGGCTTTCTCAAAATGCCAGAAAGGGAAATTGCCATTAGGCAGTTCATTTGTGGGATATTGTATAAAGATAGAAACTTGATGGAAACAGTGTCATAGAAACGCATAGCCAAAGTTTATAATCATTTGAAAGTTAGAAGTCAAAATTTTTGTTTATAGGTATTTATCCACATTTAATGTTATCTTACTGTTAAACATATTTCAACATCCAAGAAATCTGTGAAAACTTTTCTCATATACATTCTGTAAGTTAGAACAATTGATCTCAAATGTTAGCATATGTTAAAAGTACTTAAAATGCTCATTAAATGTGTTGATGTCATAGTCCCATACCTAAAGATATAGACTCAGCACCCCGACTTATTCTCATGAGGATGGACTCAGAAGCACACATGAAAAATTCTCAATAACCCAATAATTACGTGTATGTCATGTGCTATACTGAATAGCAAGGAGCCTCTGGGAAGCAGGAAGTAGGTTCTACAGAACCACCAAGAATAGTCAACAACCAGGTCTAAGACTTGGAAAAAAAAGAATGGTTATTATCTTCTAAGAGGGATATGGTTCTCAAGAAAGAGACTCTTCTGGGAAATTCTGTGCTGAGAAATTAGAGATGAAGAAGCTGCTCCTATCTAGGCTAATAGTAATCCAGGGTCCTGATCATTTGGCAACCCTATCTACTGCTTGCGGAGCCTCCCACTTTGTTGGTTTCCTATTGCTGCTATAATAAATTACCACAAACTTAGTGGCTTAAAATACAATTTATTATCTCACAGTTCTAGAGGTCACAAGTCTGAAAAGGGTCTCCCAGGGTGATGGCAAGGCTGTGTTCTTCCTGGAGGCTTTAAAAGATAATCAATTTGTTTTATGACCTAGACATTGTAGGAGGAGGGGTGTCCATCATTTCACCTGCCACACCCAAGGAGAAGCTGTCTCTCCAGCGATAAGGAAATGGTGAATCAGGAAAAGGCAGAAAGAGACTCTATAAAACAGTGAGACTAGGCTACTGAGAACGTTAAGGATATTGAAGGCAGCATCTAAAGTAGCACTATAAAGATGAAATTTGAGTTACAGCCTGGTGAAATTCAACAGTGAAAAAAAAAAACGGAAGAAAGAAACATTTCACATACAACTGCAAAGGAAATTTAGGTGATCACGGAGCAGGATAAAAACACTTATTATCAGAGAAAAAAGCAGAAAAAAAGCAGAAAAAAGAGGGTGTTATGTTTGTGTCCCCTCAAATTCATGTATTGATGCTCTAATACCCTGTATTTGGAAATAGGGCCTCTAAGGAAGTAATTAAGGTTAAATAAGGTTATAAGGTCCTGATCCAATAGTATTAGCATTTATATAAGACAACAGAGAACTCCTTTACATGTGTGCACTCTGTTTTTGCACACATAGTAAGAAGTCAGCCATTTACAGCCAGGAAGAGCGCTCCCACCAGAAATAAAATCCACCAGAACCTTGATCTTGGACTTTTAGCCTCTAGAACTTAAAAAAAAAAAAGTGAGATAATTTCTGTTGTATAAGCTCCCAAGTTTGTGGTATTTTGTCTTGTTATGGTAGTCTGAGCAGACTAATATTGAAGGGACAAAGGTAGGAGTTAAAGAATTAAGGGATCAAGCTAGGAATTGGATTCACATGGATGCCTTATAGATCTGAAAGTTTGGCAAATGCATTCCATGATTAAGTTATTCAGCCAAACCTAATGCCTGGTCGATGAGTCAATTTATTCTTTTTTAAAAATAAGTGTTTAGGTTTCACTATGGAAACATTTTGTTTCTTTTTTTTTTAATTTTTTTATTATGGGGGTACAAGTATTGTTGGGGATACATATATTGCCCCTGCCACCCCTCCCCCACCCCGCCGTGCCAGAGCTTCAAGCGTGTCCAACCCTCAGGTGGTGCGCACCTCACCCATTATGTCCATATATACCTTTCCCCTCCTCCCCCCCCACCAGTCTACCACCCGATAAAAGTTTTTTATTTGTTTGTTTGTTTGTTTTGAGTTTTTTTTGACATTTTAGTTACATTGTATATCTTTGCCTCTCCCTAAGGAGAGTTATAGGTAGACCCCTTCTGTTTCTATTAATAATAGATTGACACTGTTCCATCTCTGTCATGAAATTTACTTGGAAAAATAAACAAGTTTTGTGGCTGCTGTGTGCTTATCCTTACAGATTCCTAATAACTAATATATAAATATGAATAAATCATATTAATATGTATTCACTTTACCAGTAACTTAATTGGAATGCATTTATTCAATGTGATCAAACTTACTTGAATTTTCAAATTAAGAATTTAAGTTTCCATGAAAAATAAAAATTTTCATTTGTCTTCACAGCTCATTCTTTTTATATTCATGAGTCAATCATTTTCTTTGCTTGAATAAATGTGTTTTCCAAACTAAGTTTTAATATTCAGAATACCTCTCACAATATATGAAGTCACAGAATCAGAACTTTAGAATCCAAATAACAAATATTGTATTTTTATTACTGGAGAAATTGGGTTCATTAAAAGGACAAAAATAATTTTATACCCCTATAACCCTAATTTTTCTTTGTTTTTTACTCTCCCCTATGCTTTTGCTTCACCCTAGGAAGTATGGTAGCCGTGTAGACATCTCTGGGACAGCTTAGGAAGGGAGTGGGGAATTACTTAAATAGTGTTTATGGGAAATGGGCAACCTGGAATCTTATTTGAACTTTAACCAGTACCACCTTGAAGGTGTTGATGAGCTTTGTAAGTGGAGTTTGAGCTTGTCCGAACTGTATAAAAGACACAACATAAAAGCTAAGTCCATGGGCATTGGTCAAATGTTGGACATCCCTTTTATAGAGAGCTTAGCAACCTGAGCCAAGAAGTTATGGGAGTGGTGAATGGTACAAGCAGTGCCCAAGGGCACAATTGTTCAAAGAAGTAACACTGCCATATAATATTCTTAGATTTTCAAGCACATCTGAAACGATGACATGATCATAAAACCTTTAAGTATTTCTGTTTATATCTCAGGAAATGCAGTATTATGGAAGATCTTACTAGTTAGGTAATTCCTCTTTACGACTGCCTTTAGGAGAAGAGGCTCTAAAATGCTGGGTTTGTGGAGGCAAATTAGGCAGTGTTATTTTTGCCATTTCTCTTAGTCCCTGTATGGGACATACAGTCCTACAGAATACTTAGGATTCAGAAAGAATGAGAATCAGGCCAGTAATTCAGACTGATCATGCCATTAGTACCAAAGTTACAGCCTTTACACACCCAATGCTGAATGTTTTTGAGAGAGAGAGAGAGAGAAATGTTGATCTTCTTACTTCCCTTGACATACAAAGTGATACCCCTAAATGCAGTCATGCTGCCAGAGCATCCCCATATTGGTGACTCTGCCACATTCATAGCAATTGAGCTCTATACTTTATGGCTTTGCTGTTGGGTTTAGCTACAAAAGAACAAAACAAACACCACTCAGTAAACCAGCCCTACATGCAATTTTCTTCTGTCTCTGACCAACTAATTTGACTCATCAAGTTCAGTCAAACTAGTCAAACCATTTGCCAGTATGGATGCCTCCCCAAGATACACCAACATTGCCCGATTTTCCTCTCATTTTGCTTCTCCTCTTGTTTGTCATTACTTTAATGAGGTAAAAGGTAGTAAAATAATCCACACTTTCACAACTACCTCATTCTTACCATTAATAAAATTAATTACTTAATAAATTAATACACTGTAATGCAAACCTAAATTAATTTAAAAAGATAAATGCAAAATTGAGGGGAAAAAGCAGGACTCATTAAGGTTTTAGAACTCATGAGTTTAAATTAAATGAACTAAATATGTATTGAGGTTTTTATTTAATGATCTAATAATGCTTAAGAATGTAAACACTAAAAGCAACCATTTAACCATTTAAAAATATGATTAGCAGTTTCCCAATCAGGAGGGATGAGCTCAAATAAGAAAAACCTTAGGCAAAGCTCAAGTGAGACTTTTTATTATATGAGAAGAAATTTCAAATTATATGTTTAAATTATTATTAACTCCCATAATATTAGCCTGAGAAAGACCTGATGGAGGTAAGACATCATGCCTTGCGTCCACCATGCGGCTTATTATCTGCCTATCAGGGAGGACAAACCACATTAATACTAACCCATTCTCCTGAGTTGATAAAGGATATTGGCACAAGCTCTCTTTTAGCCTTCCTCCATTTCAAATAAACTACTACAGCTGACTTGAAATACAACAGATGAGAAATTTGGTTCTAAGTCTGTGTTTCAACAGTATGCTTGGCTGTTTTATTTTCTTATAATATTAAACAAAAATCATTACCAAACATTATTTGTAGGACACATCAACTACAATAGCAGTCACAGAAGCTCTAACTTGTATAGGTTGGTATACTGACTGTGTGCAAAGAATAGAAACATTATGATAGGTCCTGAATGATTACATGAGAAGACCACAGTAGAGCTGTTGAGAGATACATTATAGAAATTTGGGGAGGCTCAGAAAAAAAAAAAAAAAACCCACAGAGTTTACTCAGGAAAAAATTCCACAGGGCAGAGGATTATGCAGAGGAAAGAGAATTGTACTCAAAGGAAGAGTAGTATTTAGGTGAACCAAGGAATAAAATTGAAGGGTGAACTCCATGCAGCAGCAAAGTTGTATACAAAGATTTAAAAGTGCATCTATCTGCTGGAAAACAAATCCCCCCTGCCTAAGGAGAACAGAAGGCAAGAATTTGAAAGGTAAAAGGCAAAATAGATGGAGACTTATAAATTTCACATTGACGATTTAGAGCTTTGTTTTCCACCCACATTTCTCAGCCTTAGTTCCATTGTAAATGGAACTAAGTAAATAAATGGAACAAGAAAATAAATTCCTTTGCATGGATACCAGGGTGGTAGAGAGAATCTGAGTGACAACTACCACAAGACCCAAGAGATAGAGTGAAGGAGTGGGCACACTCTGGAAAAAATAGTGTCCCCCAGCTTAGAGATCAATAGCTTAGAAATACTTCTAGGCATCGGGAGCAATTAAAGTATTTTAAGCATATTAACAACTTAAATACTAAAGTTTAAAAACCCTCATATTATTTAACTTCATCAGGAAGGAGTGGTGTAGGCAAAAGAGTGTTTTGTAAAATTCATCTGGATAAGACTTATAAGACCTATTAGAAGAGGGGAAGAATAGAAACAGGAGATGCATTACGAGACCACTACTTGAAACAAACCAAAAGACTAAACAATATGGTAAAGGAAGAATTCCCGTATACTGGAGAGGAGTTAAGAATTATAAAGTTACCTTTAGAAATGGATCAGGAGTTGAGCAAAATCTGGAAGGGTGGTAGACTTGATGTTGACTTCCTGGGGGCTGGTAGTACATATCATCTGCTCCAACCCCAACTGGTCCCTAAGATTTAAAAATCCCCAGGCACTAGATCCGGAAGCAGGTATCTTCAGTGTTGAAGAGAGGAAGGAACAGATACTAGGAACCAAGCAAGGTATATAAACCAGTTGTTTTCAAAGCTACTCCATTAGCATCACCTGGGAACTATTAGAACTCCAAATCACTGGACTCTACCCTACACCTGCTAAAGGGGCTGGGGCCCAGCCATCTGTGCTTTAACACGCCCTCCAGGTGATTCTGAGGCATGCTTAATTTTGAGAGGCACTAGTATAGCCAGTGTTACAGGCAGAAGTAATTGATTTCAGCTGCAGACTTGTAATGGCTTCATGAGCGAGCGGGCCTAGTTAACAATCATAATTTGATCACTCATGGGTAATTAAATATTTCGGTTTATACATGCTCAAATAATGCAACCTTATTAGAATTGATCCCCCTAGAAAAGACATATATAGGAAGATGAATTTATTACAAAAATCAAAATAAAGAACGTTTTACAGAGCCAAATCATTTTTATTTTTTCTCTTGCGTTGAGATTATCATGGCCAGCTCCTCCCCATTAATACACAATCTGCTACATTCAAATGGAAGAACTTTTATAAAAAGGGACAAGAAGAGTATGTGATAAATTTTTGCTCTATCATAACATCTATTTCCTACAAACTCAGCCTATTCAAGCTAAAGAATATGTTTTTATACCATTTCACTTATGGTATGCTGTATTATTATTATATTTAGAATTGCCCTACTCCTGTCTTTTTTCATCACAGGTCTAGCAGCTCCTTCTAAATGACTTTGACAAATGCAATAAAAATACAAGTGGAAAATAAATGAAAATTTTCTCATAGTAGTACCTATAAATCTTTGCTATAAGGTGACCAATATTATATACTTAACTAAATATATGAATTTATTTCCATGTGTAGATTGTTCTAGTTTCCCCATAGAACACCAGCCTTTTCAAAAGGAGAAAATGAGAGAGAGAGAGAGAGAGAGAGAGAGAGAGAGAGAGAGAGAACACGAACTGAAATCATTAAAACTTTGATCTCTTACTCATTTCACTTGGTTTCAAAGTCAGGCTAGTTATAAAAGTTCTAGACATGCCACACTATGTTTTATTTCTGCACTGTTACATTACTTTTATATAGAATTCAGGAATCATATCAAAGGAAATATTTTAAATCATTCCAGACTCTAGGTTAGTAAGATGCAGCTTTTATATATTTTTGAAATTTCCTATAACTATCCAAGCTTTATTAAAGTTGGTGATCTGAAAAAGAAGGGCCAGTTACCAACTATAGTATATCCAAATTCCAAAGGTATGTATGAAAACATTTACCCTCTGCTTCGATCTAACTGTTTGGTTTACAGGGACCCTGACAAAATCAGTCAGGAAAAACTTGCACCCCCAAATACCATATTATATTTGCAAGCTCTTTTGTCAGGAGTAGAGGTGCTCAGAAACTCCTTCACAAGTGTTATCCTTTCATTGGTAAGGGAATTCTTCCTATTGTCAATTCAAAGTCATCTATGCCATATTTCAAACTTAGATCTTTCATCCTCCACAATAAAGATGGGAAACAGTTAATTATTGCCATTATGCAAACATTTCCCCAAAAGTCATCAACGCTCAAGAAGAGACTTCGGAATGTTCAGATATCACTAAAATTATATTAATGCTTTCTTAAAAAAGACAGGGTTAGTTTAAATAATTTTTATATACAATGCTTTATCACATGTATTCAATTTAATAAGTTTGCCACATATATAATTAAAAGGAGAAATGAGATTTCAAATATTACATTTGTGTAGTATTCAGCCATATTGAGTTACTGATTCTCACTATTATATAAATGATATAGAAGGCCAAGAAAAAGCCACATTTAATGTCATGCCAAAGTTAAAATTGTTATACCAGTAAAATTTTCTCATAATCATATTTATCAAATTTATCTATTTCTTCATTCCTATTTTGGAAGGGAAAGATATAAGGTCTAAAATTAATTGATTCTAACATTTAAAACTTATCTTCTCATCCTCCTTTACCTCCAACAAAAGGAGAGTAGGTCTCAAATAACTGAATTTTCCAAATTAGAAACATACATACACCTGCATACACATACAGAAGCCAGGACATATATCATTTTATACAATTCAAGTAAACAAGAATACCAAAGAATATTCATGGCACTGTGTTAAATGCTGAAATAAAAACACAGATGAGTAATAGAGAATCTCTGAGTTCTAGGTAGCAAGACTCAATATCATGTAAAAATTAATTCTTCCTATTATAGTCTATAAATCTATCTAGTGTCCCAAGGAGATTTTTCTCATAAAATTCAACAAGAGAGTGCTGAAGCATATCTGTACCAGATAATATAGGAGAATACTCTAGATATAAGAAAAAGACAACAATCCTATTTAACATTGGAAAAATTGAAGAAATGTAATTAACAGAAAAAGGAATATATTTAAAAACAAACATATTTGAAGATGCTTACATTTTCCAGTGATCAGAGAATTATAAATTAAAACAATAATGAGATATCGTTTTTACAGCCAATGGTCAAAAAAAGGACAATATTCAATGTTGGTAAGATAGGCTCCAATGGAGGAATGTTGTGCAGCATCTTTTCAAATTTAAAATATTTATAACTCTTGACATAGCTATTTCGTAACTAAGAACCTACCTATTCTATAGAAACATTTAAACATTTGCACAAAAAATATGAAAGTAGATTCACTGCCACAATTTTACAGCAAAGAATCAAAACTGTAAACTTCAAAGATTGACATGCAAATTTGCCTGTGTCTACGAAGGTTATAGGTTGTTTGTATTTTTATATTTTAAAAAGTGACATATATAAATATGTAAATGAGATAAAGATTTGTAAATGCATAGAGAACAGTCTAAAAAGATGTTAATAATAATGAGAGTATAATAATAAAAATAACTAATATTACTGAGTAAACATTATATGCCAAGAACTCTACCATATATTTTCATAGATATCTCAATCAATTCTCATAACAATCTTGTGACAATGAGTTAATACTATTTCACAAATATGGAAACTAAAGGTAAACATCAAGGTTTTAACAATATTATATTGTATAATACAAATGAAGATGAGCGGTAGTATCCAAGTTAAGGTAGATTTATAGTTTTACTATTGCATTGAAATTTTTAATAAAAAGTATGGCATATATTAGTTTTCTAATTAAAAATAAATAAAGCTATATCAAAATAATTATAGAACAAAACCGATCATGTTAAATAATATATGCCATAATGTGATAAGTTTTCAAAGAAGAGATAGATTAATTCTGACTGAATAACAAAATCAATTATAAAGGAGGTAGCATTTGATATAGGCCTTGAAAGATGGGTCAAGCTTCAACAGGTACAAATTGGAGGAATGTACTTCAACAGAAAAGGCCATAAAAGAAATGACAAAAGGGCAAGAACATGAGTACAATATGAGTCCAGGAAATAGCAAAGAACTGTCTAACAGGAGCAAAAGATGTTATGACACAATGAGAGAGATAAGCCTAGAACTGCAGGAGGGCTTAAAGGATTCTAATATATCCAAGAAATGACAAATCACGGTAGGAGATAAGGACCAAGAGTTAAGAGGGCTTAAAAGATTATTTAAGAAATCACTAGAAATTCAGCCTAGTTTCATAAAAATATATCTGAGACTAAACTAAAAATACAGATTCTGCAGAGGTGATTTCCAACCTATTGACCATAAATCCTTGGAAATTGGCAAAGTTTTGCAAGAGGTCCACAAATCCATATATGCAATTAAAAATATTGTCTAGAGTCTGAATAAATGTCTTGACTTTTCAGATTGGGCTTGCTTGCAGGCTGGCTGCCACATTAGAGAAGGCAATTTGGTAGTTCTTTTTCCCTATTTTTTTTTTTTTTAATGAAGCCTCCCACTTCTGCTTTCCAACTGCGTGCATGGGCTGTGTCTAGGTCCTTCAGGATTGAAGCAGGGGAAGAAAAAGAGGTGAAGGATATGAACATCTCACTTGACTAGCACAGATGCAATTTGGCATTAGTGTCATCTTGGCTTGCCAATACAATACACACACACACACACACATATATATATATACATTCTTTTTTACTTGAGCTTATTCGTGTGCTCTTCAGAGCCCTTCCATTCCTGGGGACTCTTGCCAGCAGTTGCCTTAACCCAGGTTCTGCCTCCTGTGGGTGACTGTTGATAGCTCTAGCTACCTCATCAGCTTCTTGTTTTAAAGTTTTCATTTAAGCAGCTCTATACAAAGCTTGAAGTCATATCATTCTTCTTGAATGCAAAGTTACACTTTTCTCTGAGAAACATAGGATTATTTTGGCCTCTAATAACTCTGGGAAAACAAGGTGTTCCCAAAGCTACTCTGACGCATTAGTCCACCATCAGAGCCACCACTTAGCCATGGTCCCTTTTTTCTGAGCTTTCTCAGGTGTGAGCTGGGAACATCTTTGCAGCCCACAAATTATTAGAGACAAAGGTGAAATTCTTCAACTAGTCTTCTTGAAGCCTTTTAGGATTAGGTGAGGAGGAAACATCCTCTTCAAGATGGGCAGGAAGGGTCAACAGTTTTCCATCAACTCTTTCTAAGAAATTCTCCCCCAAAATTGGATTACTTCCATGCCAACTCTTTTACATTGCATTTTCCAGAAACTACCAGTGAATTCTAACTTCATATTCAGTAACAGGCCTAACTAAACCAGATATCTAAAATTAAACATAAAAAATTAAAGTGAACAATATTATCATTTATAATATGGCATAAACACACTAATGTGGTATAATATGCACCATTCACTACTTCATAGTCTCTAGGTCACATGACCAGTTTCTTAAACTTTCCTAATATTCCAAAATTAGACCCTCTACTTGGTGCTCTAGCAATTCCAACTTTCATGAGGTTGCCTGCACTCTCCAAGCTGTTTCTTGCCTCCACACCCATGCACACACTCTTTTTCTACAAAGAATAAGTTTATGTGTTTTGACAAATGTATACTCTGTGAAACACTCACTTCAATCAAGATATAGAACATTTACTTCATTTAATTCTCTCCTGCCCCTTAGCAATCCACTTACCACCCTACCCCTACCCTAGACTACCACTATTTTGAATTCTATCCCTGTAGATTAGTTTGCCTACTCTAGAGTTTCTTATAAATAAAATCATACAGCAAGTGTTGGCAGATTATGGTTTATGGGACAAATCCAGCTTGGCACCTATTTTTGTAAATAAAACTGTATTAGAACATAGGCACACTCATTCATTTGTATCTTGTCTATGGTTGATTTCATGACAAAATGGCTGAGTTGAATAGTAGTAACAGAATAAATATAAATAAATAGAAATAAATTCAGTCAAGTCTCAGGTTACAAAATTAATGTACACACATCACACAGCAGTAGCATTTCTATACACTAATAACACTCAAGCTGAGAGTCATAACAAGAACTCAATACTATTTACAATAGCTGCAGAGAAAATAAAATACCTAGGACTATACTTAACCAGAGAAGTGAAAGATCTCTACAAGGAAAACTATAAAACATGGATGAAGGAAATCAGAGACAACACAAACAAACTGAAAAATGTCCCATGCTTGTGGATCAAAAGAATCAATATTTTTAAAATCTCCATACTGCCCAAAGTGATTTCTAGATTCAATGCAATTCCTATCAAGATACCAATGTCATTTTTCTCCAAATTAGAAAAAAATATCTCAAATTTCATATGGAATCAAAAAAGATCCAAAATAGCCAATGCAATCCTAAGCAAAAAGAATAAATCTGGAGGCATCACATTACCTGACTTCAAATTATACTACCAGGCAACAGTAACCAAAACAGCATGGTACTAGTATAGAAGTGGAGACATAGATCAATAGAATAGAATAGAATAGAGAACCCAGGAATAAAACCATATAACTATAACCAACTGATTTTTGACAAAGCATACAAAAACATACACTAAGGAAAGGATACCCTATTTAGTAAATGGTGCTCGGAAAATTGGAGAGCCTTATGCAGAGGAATGAAACCAGATCCCTATTTCTCACCATACATAAAAATTAACTCAAGAGGGATTAAATCCTTAAATATAATACCTGAAACCATAAAACTTCTAGATGAAAATAGAAGAAAAATTCTCTTAGACATTCTTCTAGGCAAAGAATTTATGACTAAGACCCAAAATCAAACACAGCAACAATAAAAATAAATGGAACAATTAAACTGAAAAGTTTTACACAGCAAATGAAATAATCTACAGAATAAATAGACAACCTACAGAATGGGAGAAAATATTTGCAAACTACACATCCAACAAAGGACTAATATCCAGAGTCTACAAGGAACTCACACAAATCAGCAAGAAAAAAAACCCATCAAAAATAGACAAAAGACATGAACAGAGTTTTTTCAAAAGAAGATAGACAACTGGCCAACATACCTATTAAAAATAGCTTAACATCACTAATCATCTTGGAAATGCAAATTAATATCACAATGAGATACCATCTTACCCCTGTCAGAATGGTCATTATTAAAAAGTCAAAAAACAATAAATATTGGTACAAATGTGGTGTTTATACACTATTGATAAGAATGCAAATTAGTAAAACCTATGGAAAACAGCATGGAGATTCCTCAAAGAACTAAATGTAGACCTACCTACCATTCCATCCAGCAATCCCCTTACTGGATATCTATGCAAAGGAAAAGAAGTCTTTATATCAAAAATACACCTGAACCCAAATGTTTATTGCACCATACAACTGCAAAGTATGGAATCAACCTAAGTGTCCATCAGCTGATGAATGAATAAAGAAAATGTTGTATATATATATACCATGGAGTACAACTCAGCCGTGCCATGAAAGGGAACGAAATGATGTCTTTTGCAGGAACTTGGATGGAACTGGAGATTATTATCCTAAGTGAAGTATCTCAGGAACAGAAAAACAAATACCACAGGTTCTCACTTATAAATGAAAGCTAATCAATGGCTATACATGATCACATAAAGTGGAATAATGAACATCAGGGACTAAGAAAGGGGGAGGGTGAGAGAGGGGTAAGGGATTAAAAACTACCTATAGGGTACATTATTTGAGCAATAAGTACACTAAAATCCCTGACTTTGTTACTATACAATTCATTCATATAACAAAAAACACTTTCACCCCTTAAATCTTTTGAAATAAATAAATAAATACATAAAAAAAAACAAAAAATGAGTTTGGAAGGATTTCCCTATATCTCCATTTTCTGAAATATTTTATGCAAGATAAATGTATTTTTCCTCCTTAAATGTTTGATAAAATCCACTGGTGAAGCCATCTGCATTGAAGTTTTCTATGTAGCAAGAATTTGTTTAATAAAACTTCGATTTCTTTAAGAAATTTGAGGATATTTCAATGTTTATCCTTTTAGTTATTTTCTTCAAAGAATAGGTCCATTCTAACTTTTCAAATTTATTGGCATGAAGTTGTTTATTGTATTTTCTTATAATCTTTTAATTAAAATCTGTTGAATTTGTAGTACATTCCCTCTTTCTTCCCTGATAGTGTTCATTTGTGCTGTTAGTTTTCCTTGTTTAGTTTTGTTAGGTATTAGCATTAGTATACAATATTATTAGTATTTTCCAACAATCAAATTTTTACTTTATAAATGATGTCTTGTTTATATGGCTTCTATTTTATTGATTTCTGCTCTTATCTTTATTTACCTTTTTTACACTGTGTTCAATTTATTTTTTTTTCTAGCTTCCAAAGTGAACACATAGGTGAATTGAAATATTTATTTAAATTTTTATTTTCCAATGAAAGAATTAAAGGTTACAAATTTCCCCCTAAGCACTAATTAGTTGCATCTCACAAATTCTGATTTTTTTATTATAAAGTTTGAAATTATTTTATATAGTAATATCCCTGGTGATTTCTGCTTTAATACATGGATTAATTAAAAGTGTATTTTATTTTTAAATACTTGGAGATTTCCTACAAATTTAAAGTTTTCATCTCTAATTTGATTCCATTGATGAAAAATTACTCTAAAATTTGATGCTTTTAAATTTATTCAGAGTTAATTTATTGTTGGCATTTGTTATATCTTGGTGAATGTTTTCTGTGTACTAAAAGAAAGGATATTAGGCCATTTTGAGTAGTGTTTGTTAAAGGTCAATTATGTCAAGTTGGTTGATAGTATTGTTCACATCTCTACCAAACCTGATTTTGTGTTTACTTGTTCAGTTCTTGAAAGAGTTAAAGAATTGTCCAAATATGTTTGTGATTTTTTCTCTATTTCCCCTTAGTTTTGTCTAACTTTGCTTCATGAATTTTGTCTGTCTTTTTTTTTTTTTTTTTTTGACACAGAATCTCACTCTGTTGCCTGGGCTAGAGGGCTAGAGTGCCGTGACATTGGCCTAGCTCACAGCAACCTCAAACTCCTGGGCTCAAGCAATCTTACTGCATCGGCCTCCTGAGTAGCTGGGACTACAGGGATGTGCCACCATTTCCAGCTATTTTTTTCTATATATTTTTAGTTGTCCAGCTAATTTCTTTCTATTTTTTTAGTAGAGATGGGGTGTCGCTCTTGCTCAGGCTGGATTCGAACTCCTGAGCTCAAACGATCCTCTGCCTTGACCTTCCAGAGTGCTAGGATTATAGGTGTGAGCCACTGTGCCCAGCCTGCTTCATGAATTTTGTAGCTCTGTTATTAGGCTTATACACATTTAGAATTGTTTGGTCTTCCTGATGAATTGTCACTTTTATCATGAACTTTAAAGGTTTTTTAACATCTCAGTCATACTCAGGTTTTAATTCAGACTGATGTTGCTTTTGGCTAAACAGCTCTCTCAAAAACTTTGTTGGCTTATTATCTGTCTGATTCTATTAATGTCTATGTACCAATAGCTATACATAAAAGTCCTTGTGAAATATGCCTTTCTCTCTCTCGACCTAACCGCTGCTACATGATTTAGACTCTCATTGAACTATTCTTATTCTCTTTACTTGAGAAGTTTGTCTAACTCAAAAAATGTTACTGGGGTCACATTACTATAATAAAAAAGATTGTAAATATTTAATAAAAGACAGGGTGGCTACAACATGATTTTTTTTATCATGCTGTCTTGATCTCAATACTAATTAGATTTTGTGGCTTACATAATGTATAAACATTTTCTTTCAAATATAAGAGAAAATAAAACATTCTATTTCTAAAACTGGGAGTCTTAAAACTTTTCTATTTTTCTGTCTCTTCTTCTAAAAAGATCAATTATTTTCAAATCAAAACTGCAATGAGATATCACTTATCTCCAGTAAGAATGGCCTTT
>VBSM01003169.1:5808782-5821641 GCA_008086735.1 Cheirogaleus medius | reverse complement strand
TGCGTAACCATAATATTTGTACCCCCATAATATGCTGAAATAAAAAAAAAAAGAGAGAGAAAAAAAAATCAATTATTTTATGAGCATGTCTTTTTCATAGACCCTTTTTAAATGCAGTAGATAACAACTAGCTCACAATAGTAACATTCTTTTTTCAAAATATTTTCACCTTAATTTTTTATGTCATTATTTGTCTTCCAAGTTAACCATAGCGGCAGTTTATAAAATGTCTCATACATTGAAAACACAGGTCATTCACTCTTTCTCCAGATTCCTGTTTCCTTCCTAGCTAACAACAAAAGAAAGTACATATAGTTTTGGCTTGGATTTGGGCAGCCCCTCACCTCAAGTATGAATTTCCCTCTTAGTCATGTGTGTTGCAACAACAAACAGCCTCAACATTTCCGTGGCTGACTACATAAAATACTTATTCCTTGTTCATGTTATATAAGAGCTACTGGCTGGGCTGAGGCTCTGTTCCAGCTGTGGTTCCACTCCATGCATTTCTTCATTCTGATCCAGGTGGAAGTAGTAGTTCCAATATGGCACATGCCCATTCTGTAGTTTGTACTATGCATCCTTGTTAAGCTGGGAACTCTTTCCTAGATTCAGTGCCCTTTTCTCTAAAACTCTATATTAGAGTTGGCCAGAAGAGGATTTGGCAGAAGTAAAGCAGTGGCTATTACTCTCTGAAGGTTATCAAGGTAAGATGCCATGATGGACAGGTGGTAACATGCACTCTGGTTTATTTTTTTGCTGTTTTTGGCTCTGTATTTATCCTTCCTGCATGCTATCCTATTGACCAATAGTGGACTCAGGATCACCACCAATATTTGGTTGTAGATCCACAAGACAAAAGTCCATCCCACATGTATCCCCTTTAGTGACCAGATATGTTTGACTTCTCAGATTGACTATTTCTTTCTCTGACCCTCAAAATCTCTAGACCTTCAATTCTTCAAATTCTTCCACATTTGTGCAAGTTCTAATTCTTAAATCTGTCATCCTATAAAACTTATAGTGACTCTGTCCCTTTTTGGAATCCTGACTGATACACCCATTCTCTGGCAGACAGGAAGATCACATTTGAAATGATTGCTTGGATATGGCATAGATCATCATTCCTCATGTTCCATTGGCATTGGCCAAAATATGACAGAGTTGAACATAAGTGGGATGGAGAAGTATCCTTATAGGTAGGTGGGAGTGTATAAATATTTGCCAAAATAACACAATCTACTATCCTTACCTATCTTTGAAGCAATCACTAGGTTGTTAAGCAGTGAGACTGGATTAAGCATTGATAGCCCTCCTCAAAGTTTGGGGATGGACACAACCCCACATAAATCACAGGACTGACTAGACGGGAAGAAATGAAAGATATAGCTGCAAGGAAAGAAAGGTAAGGTATGAGGAGCAGGGACTCACAGATGTCCACTCTGATTAATTGTTAACAAGAAAAATAGTTATTCATTTTATAGTGAAGTTTCAACTATCTTTAAATAATCCATTCTTATCCTTTTAAAAAAATCTATAATTATACAACTCCTTAAGATTTTCTTAAGGATAATTACTTCAACTAAATATAAAAAGTATTGAAATCCATATTCTTGTCCAATATTTGGTAGACCATGTAAATATGCTACAGTTCAGAGCACCCAGACTGTTTATGCTAAAGAATGTTATTTTTGTAGTGGTCCCAACCCAAGGGCTGCGGCCTGTTAGGAACTAGCCACGTATCACCACCTGAGCTCCGCACCAACCCCCAACAACCTCCCCGCTCCAGAAAAATTGTCTTCCATGAAACTGAGGAATTGGGTTGCATAGCAGGAGGTGAGCAGCAGGGCAAGCAAGCAGAGTGAAACTTCAGAAGCTTCAAAGCTTCATCTATATTTATAGCCGCTCCCCATCCCTTGCACCACTGTCTGAGCTTCGCCTCCCTCTCACTTCCCTCCCTGTCCATGGAGAAATTATCTTCCATGAAACCAGTCCCTGGTGCCAAAAACGTTGGGAACCGCTGGTCTACAGTGTATCCCTGTCTCTCTGTAGCTTTTGCATTTGCTTTTAAAAGAATTAAAAAGCAGTATTTTTTTTAGAAGGAGAATGCCACATCTTCTCCATGTAAGTATTCCTAGTTTCTCTTTCTATTGTAGTTAAAAATTACATTTTTGAAATAGGGGTCTTGAAGGATCCTCAAACTTGGTTATAGGTTGTAATACACAAACCCTGCTAGGCATCTTTAGGAACGAACCATCCAGCCTAGATCAGGTGACAGAGAAGCCACCTCTGCATGGTTGGCACCTTCTGTGCCATTTTAATTCCCTTCTGACTTTCACAGAAAGCTGACATTTTCAATGAAGACATCAACACCAGGGCAGAGCCAACAACACCCATGACCTTATACAGCCTCACATTTCAGTGTCTTACAAATATTTTTAGCTGGATCAAGTCCATAGTGCTAAATATGCTCTATTACATCCATTCCCATGGAAACAGACAATATGTCACAAACACAGGATTATAAATTAACTGCCTGTTGAATTTTTAAAAAGAAAGAAAGAAAAAAAGAAAATCTACTTTGGCCTACAAGAACAGGTGTTCTTATTTGAAAAAAATTCCTGTATCAGGAGCAAGGAAGACATAGAAAACAACCAAAGAATTATCTTTTCTTTAAAAAAAATTGAGACTTTTACAGAAGGAAAAAAAATCTAATTTAAAAGCTAGAAATGGCCTGTTAGACAGAAATGAGAAAATAATTTCAAGTGATATCAGTTACTTAAAGTTGGAAGCTATTTGCAGGGCTAGTCATTCAATTATTTAGTAAGTAGTTGCTTTTAAGAAAAACCATAATTAATGTGGTAAACCACTTCTGGACTATTACATCAGCTTCTTAAGTCTGCCTTTCCTCTTTCAATTGTGTCACTCAGAACCCCTAATAACTATGCTTATCTCACAAAATAATGTGAAGATTCCTTTAAGGGGCCTTCAAGACTCTTCAGAGTCTGAATCCAAGCTCACTGAGTAACTTCAAATTTTATTACTTTACTATTTGCACCTTATATGCAAGTCAAGTCACACTGAGATATTTGGCTGTGAACATTTGCCATTTCTGCCATCCATATTTGATCCTATTTTTTTCTCTCTGAAATAAAAGTTCTGATCCATCATCTCCACAATTTAATATACTACCTATCCGTCAAGTCATACATCAAATGTGGCTTACATTTAAAAGGCTTCCTTCATCATACTAGCTGTTTAAAACTGTCCCTCCTATGGCTTCTTATTTCTAACCATCTCATAAAACTAAGACCCCCTGCTCTGAATTACCTTCATGTTTTAGACACTTTTTTCCCTTCATCACAAGAATCTGTTAGCCAATATAAAGAATTGGAAAACCACTGCTTTATGCATAATCAATGTTTAGTAAATATTACTGAAAGCAAGCAGCAATTAAGGCATTGAAAATGTTCATCTATATAAAAATTTGATTTAAATGCATCACATCCAGATAGAACTTAAACTGGGAAAAATAGTTATTGTAAATCTCAGTGCCACATTGAAGGGAATGGGATAATAACTCATTTGAAACATTCTTATATTTGATTCAGAAGATTCCATAAGCCATGGTGAGAGGGGTTCATGCTTCAGCTTCTTCATTTTATAAATGAGAAAATATATATGCATAGAGGCTGTATGGTTTATCAAAGTCACAGAGGAAGTCAGAGTTAAATCTAGGATTGGAGACAACTTTCAGATTAACTACTTCATTCACTCAGCCATAATGTCTCTAAGAAGCTATTTCTAAGCATGCAACAGAATGTTCCGAACTCTTCCATAATACTATTTATTTTAATTTAAGTAGTTTACATACCTGAATGTCCCCATTGAAAACAAGTCCCAATAAAAGTCAGAGAACATGGGGAATAAGGCAACTAATGTTTGCACATGGTTTTATATATTTTTACGTGTGCATAAAATCATTAAAATATATTGTTTTGATCTGTGCTGGGAGGTTTTGAGGATTCAAATATCCTACCTCACTTCTCCAGTGGAGATGGAGCCTTTAAGCTTCAACTGTTGATAAATAAGAAAAAAAATTCTCTTATCTCTGCTGCCAGAGTTGGCAGATTAATATTAGATGTCAATGCTACCACGTTTCCCCAAAAATAAGACCTACCCATAAAATAAGACCTAGCAGGACTTCTAAGCATTTGTGCAATATAAGCCCTACCCCGAAAATAAGACCTAGTGATGGGCGTGGCTATACAGCGTATCTGCACAACCCATGCATTTCCTCGCAGAGCGGTAAAAGAAGACGAGCAGCCCTTCTCATCTGCCCCATCATGACAGCTACTATCCCAGAGGTGACCAGAAAGGTGCGGGCAGCCCCACCAACAAGGTCAACTCCCCCTGTCAGGTCCCAGCCATCCTGTGCGTGCTACAAGCTGAGGCTTTGAGGGGAAAATAACACATCCCCTGAAAATAAGCCCTAGGGTGTTTTCTTGAGGAAAAATAAATATAAGACCCTGTCTTATTTTCGGGGAAACACGGTACTTTCAATTCTTTATTTTTCTATAATTTGGATGCCCTAAACTGATTAAAAGAAACATGTCCAATTTTCAAGATATTTGCCTGGGATAAGTTTAAGGGCCATTAGGTACCTACGATTAGCAATTTAAAATTCATGGCACAACTGAGTTAAATAAAATACATTTTCCAAGCCTACTGCTCTCAGGAATTTGATTACTGCTTTTTCTCCTGCTGTAATTGATCTCTAGTCAATTAATGTATTGCCTGATACAAAGGAAAGAAATGTTTTAACTTAAAAGGCATCATATAGCTGACATTTTAACTCAACCACAAGCTGAGTCTATGAGTACATACCTTCAAAATTATTTGTCAATCATATGTAACACAGCTATAGTGTAGTCAGCCAAAGTGAATGTAGGGAGTGTTGGTAGACAGCTTCCGATGTGGCTCCCAATGATCCCTGTCTCTTGGTATTCATGCTCTTGTGTAATTCTCCCCTTTTGCATGTGGACTGAACCTATCAACTTATTCCTGATAAACAGAACACGGCAAAAGTGATGCAATGTCACTTCTGTGATTAGATTATAAAAAACGATAAATTCTGTTTTGCTAGGATTCTTGCTCTATTCCCTTCTTTACTTGCAGCTTTGATGGAACAAGCTGCTAGATTGCAGAGACCTATGTGGTGGAGAACTGAGAGAGGCCTTTAGCTAATAAGTAGAAGGAATCTGAGTTTTTAACTCCAACAGTCCACAAGGAACTGACTTCTGCTAGCAACCATGGATGTGAGCCTGAAAGTAGATATTTTCCCAGGTGAGCTTTGAGGTGACTACAGCTGTGACACCTTGATTGCAAATTATAAGAGGCCTTGAGACAGAGGACCCAGCTAAGATATACCCATATCCTAACCCACGGAAACTGTGAAAGTATAAATGTGGTTGTTTCAAGACACTAAGTTTTGAGATATTTTGTTATGCAGCAATAGATCACTAATACAGGGAGTCATAAATTTCCAAGAAAGTTGATTCTGTCATTGGAACTAGAGATATAGCTCATGATGTGGGCAAAGTTAATAAGTATATTTCATTATTAGATACATAGTGACTGACTTAATTAAGACATGTGACCTAAATTGGATATTTATAGTGAATCTTATGACATTGCATGTAATGTTGATGAACATGCTTAAGTAATTGTGTAACCCCAGGAGTAGCTGGCTGGTGGGCATCTTGAAACCACAAAAGAGCCAACCTTAAAATGAATTTGAATCTAAGAAAGGTAGAGTGATGAATAGAAACCCTGACCATAATAATATTACTAGACACTAGATCAAGCTTTGCTTGAAGCTAGCATAGTTCTGGATTTTTCAGTTAAATGAAATAGAATTTAATCTAGGATGAAATGAGTTGTTAATTTGTAGCATTAAAATCACCCTAAATGGCCTAAGTCCCATATTCCCTACATATTTGAATAATTCAATTTAAGAATTTTAAAAGGCATGAATGAGCACACTGAACCATCTCCAGTTAAAGGATAAAATATATCTCCCATAACAGTAGCAGTCATAAAAAGCACATATTATAACTAAATATTTGCTATGACAAATATTAAATATGTCATATTTAATATGACAATTGAACTAAAATGAACTATAAAAGTAGCAGATAAACAATTTAAGTAAACATAAACACAATTTAATTGTATTAAGATTGCTTTATAATAATTAAACATCAAAGTCTACATATAAAAAGATACTTCTGAAGATGTAGCATAGTGCCTCAAAGTCAACTTTGCTCAAATATAAGCTGTAAAGTTTATTAAATAGAAAAATTAAAATGTCCCCTGTGTAGAAATGTTTGGAAATTAAATGGATATTTAAATATTAATAGCTTTTGAACTGCACAAACTGTGTGTGAGATTTTCCATAAACTTCAAAGAATTTTCAAATAATTCAATATTATACCCTTTCTACCTAATTCCCCAATTTATTAATAAAAATTTTTATTAGACTACATTATCTAAGAGAATCAAAGAAAATTATACTCTGAAAGATTCAGAACAAAGAATATACACTCATTCATTAGTAAGAAAATGGATCATAGTTTTCCTTCTATGATGGGAGATAATGCCTTCGCAGCCACCTCCTACATGGCAGAGCTGTTGTCACTGATCTGTGCTTTTTAGAATGGCCAGGTAAAGAGATCACAGATAATCTGACCCGAATTTTCTGTCCTATTTGTGCAAACCAGCCAATTTTTAAAGGTTCTAGAAAACTGTATTTCCCTGTGAAATTGCAAATGTCAAGCGTATTTTATAGCAGAACCCTGTGTGGAATGTTCTATTTAGACAAATACTAGGCACATTTATTTTTCCCAAAACTATTTGGCCAAGTCCTCTGCTAGGAGGTAAAAAAAAAAATTAAAATTTCCTGAGATCTTATTATGTTATAGGTACAATATAATATTACTGTAGCTACTTAAAAATAATGCCTGTGTTGTTAAAATTTTACTATAATATAATCTTTCTGCATTTTTCTAAAGCTAGTGACATAAATGCATCCCCTTCTTCTCCTCACCCAGCAGCTATACTCAAGGAAAACAAGTTCTCCTTCTCAGGGTAGGCCTATAAGTCAACTCACATTAAATCAGAACAGACATATAGTCACCTCAAGAATTATGAATGACCTCCAACAGGAAAAGCAGATTTGTTCAACTATGAAAGTATAGATAAACCAAGAAGTAAAGTGGTACAATCAAAGATATCCCAGACTAGCCTGTTTCCTTAGTTGAGTGCTCTAACTTGTTGCACATTGAAGTCACCAGGGAAATTTTAAAACTCTTGATGCCTCGGTCATACAGAGTTTCTGATTTTACTTGATCTAGATTTTGCCTAGGACACTGTAATTTTTTTAAAGTTGCCCAGAACCACTACTTTGCCTCTAAACTATGATCTGACTTGCCTACCTATTGTAAGGATATGCCCATTAGGTTGCTCAGAGAGATGAACAGTGTAAGGTTTTCATTAAGTCATGTTGTATTTGGAAAATCCATGGATGAACAAGGCCTTTGGAAAAGAAAGGATCTGAAACCTTTTTGGAATAAAAGATAAAATTTGAAGCAACAAACTCCTAAAATATTTTCTTCTTCTCTCTCCTTATTTTCCTATGAATCTGGTGGTTATTATGGAAGGAAGAAGAATTGAGAAGAGACTGAAAAAATTATGATAATATATTAAATCAACTGTCACTTGGCTTCTTCTGTAAGGTGGCATATAAAATGCAGCCAAATCATCAATGTTGTTGTCATCATCATGATCATCATCTAAGTCACCTTCACCCAAGTGATCACTACTTTAATTTACATTACTTTAAAATCCTAGGAACCATGGCTACGGGAAGAATGAGGATAAATGTTGGACATCTTAATTAAGTTAAACAATGAGAATGAATCATGGATTACAGCAAAAAATAGAGGTACTCATCAAATATTGTCTTTTTTTTTTCCTCCCAAATATCACATGAGGTCTATATATGTGCAAAACAAAGTCGCAATCATAATTCTAATAATATAAAACCTTATATTTTGTTTAACTCTTTTTTTACCAGGTACTTATGTAATAAATTTTAAATACATGAATTGATTTTTTACTCTGTATTATAAACAAACAATATCAATATGCAGCTTAAAAAGTTGATTATATGGTATTTAGATGCATCTAATATTAAGGAAAGAAAATCAGAGCAAGGCATAAAATACAGTGGAAAATAAATAGTTGTAGTTGATTAATGGGTACAAATGTATAGTTTCTTAGAACAAATAAGACCTAGTGTTCATAGATCAGTAGGGTGAGTATAATTGACAACAATCTATTGTATATTTCAGAATAGCTAGAAGAGAATAATTTGAATGTCTATAGCATGAAGAAAAGACAAATATTTAAGGTAATGGATATCCCAATTACACTTATTTTTCACAAATTATATGAATGTATTAAATTATCACATATACTCTGAAAATATAAAAAAATATAAAATAAATAGCTGCTTTACATATCCCCCAGACTCAGAAATTATTTTATTGCTTACATTTATGTCCTCTCTAAGCTTATAATCACTCCCTTCTGTAGCATTACACATTTTCTCAGTTTGATTAAGAAATAGCCTATTTGAAATCAATATATACCTAATATTTTTTCAAGTTCACCCACCATTTGGGTTGAAAGTCACATAAACAATAAAAACTCAAATTTCAATGACATGTTGTCACCACCTATCTAGGGCTAGATCTCTAGCCTGATCCCTACCCTTGAAAGGCTCCTTAAGAATATTTCAAACATGTTCCCTGGAAGTGTATTTAGGCTCCATTCATCATTCATTCGAGAAATACATTTGAGTACCTTGTATATGCCAGATAAATCCCTCCATTAACATCAACCCTTTGAAGGTGGTGATTCCTATACTCTCTTCCCACTTATGTATTTGGAACAGCTCCTTTCAAGGTTGTCTCTCATTTCTCTCCAGACATTCCAAGGAAAATGTGACAAAAATGGAACTAAGTATACTTTCATCCTTACAGGATCAAGGCTATCCTGTCCTCTACAGATATGGGGGGAATACCCATCTTTTTAAAGCTCTGTGTCATATTTCATCATCTGCCTACTAAAGTCACGCAATTTGTGTTTCTGTACCTCAGAGAACCCCTCATAAAAATTAGAATCTTCAGCTTCTACCTTCAATCTCTATTTCAATAAGGCTCATTTCCAGTCCACAGAGTCGTGGTAGAAAATAATGATCCTCCCTCAGACTCTGTCTGGGAGCTTACCGTTCCCAGTTTCTCCAATTCACATCAAGGCATCCAAATAAAAGCCTGAGAACCATTTGCCCTACCATTTATCACCCACTTTCAAATCTGAATTACAGTTTTGTCTCAGAGGTGTCTCAGCTCTATTTGTCAATTTGTATGTTTCTTTAGGTGAGAAAATTGATGCATAAAAATTGTAAATAATATTTGACAGTTTAAAAGTTACTTTCTATAATATATATTCTAAATTAATACAAACAAACTTATGTAATAAATAAACACAAGACTCTAATCTAAAATATCAGGCTCGTTCTTTTGCAAATAGGACTAAGCAATCTGTGACAACAAGAAAATTAAATGTTGAAGAAGATCACAGTTCTACTGGCTGAGCATGCTCTGGCCAGATAAAATTGATGAATCAAATACATTCATAACTAAAGAAATGTAAGTTGGGCATACTTAAAAATCTAGCACATAATGTATCTTCATATTGAAAAATAGTAGGAAAGTCTATTACGCATTTGTTCCTATTTAAGAAAAGTTGTTTCATGACTCTGTCACCCTAGCCACAGATCATTGGCCCAGAGATGGATATCTAACTAAATATCTAACAAGCTATATAGATTACTCAATAGCTGGCTCAAAAGTTAACAAGCAATCTTATGAAGATTGACATTCACCAGTAGAATCAATGACCTTATCTTTCTCAGGGAGCTTGAATGTAGAGAGAGAGCCAGTAGTTTTTTTAAAAGACACAAAGATCAAAACCATATAAAGAAAAAAGAAATAAAAAAGATTGTTGGTAATGGCCAGAGAGTAATCAAGTCACCATTCTGATGCAGGACTATAGGAAAGGTGGTGGAATAGAAGTGATGAAGTAGGAATGCTAATACTTTTACTTACCAAGTGCCAGGCACTGCTCTAAGTACTTAACATGCAGTCATTCATTTATTCTTAAAAAAAATAAGGATACCATTTTATCTGCAGTTTATAGAAATTATAGCAACTGTTACAATGTTAAAGGCATGGGCTCTGAGCCAGAGTACCCAGGTTCAAACACTGGCTCTGCTGTTATGAGGACCAAATGAGTCAATGTTTGTAAATGTTCTTAAAATATTGCCTGGCACATAACAATCACTGTATAAATGTATACTGAGTACAAACATGTAAATAAACATATAAAAATGTGAAGCCAGGCAGTCTGACTCCATATGTATGCCTTTAATCATTATGGCTATATTGTAGCATAAGAAGAGCAATTGACAGCTGCTACTTTGAGGAGAAACTCTGGGTGGGTTGTACTGGGCCATGCTTTGCACAACTCCAGGGGTTGGGAGAGGTGTTCACATAAGCTACGATATGAAATAGTGAGCCCCCTGCAGGGCATGACAATGTAAATGGTGGCCCCTGGATTTATACAATGTGCCAATCCAGATTCTGAATGAAGTCTCCATTCTGTGTCCCCATCATATTGTGAAATTGTTTCCCATAAAGTTGGTTTATAGTGAAGAATCCAGTCCCCCTTGCTTAGTGATGGATCCTTACCACAAACCATTGGTACATTAGGACCTAAAAAGTGTTTTGATAAACTGAGACTGGGCTGTTTACTTAGAGTCCAAAAGAGTTATACCAATACAGGCACACTGAAATAAAATTTAAGATTACTCTAGAGGAAAGATTCTTCATTCTTTGAGTTTGGAACTATTAACACCTTTTAAATTTTCTATAAAGTTTATATGCTTTGTGCATATATTTGATTGGACAGATATGTACTAGAAACCTAAAGAACATTTGAATAGACTAAATTAACTGTTAATCAAAGAGTTAAATAAAATCTGGTCATTTTATTGTCTTTTGGCTTTTTTATTAAAAGAAAAGGGGAAAGGCAGTTTGGTACTTTCTGTAACCTAGTATCTTGGAGTGTTTCCTAAGCTATCAGGTCTGCTTTGGGTTTATTTTGCACCAACCTATCAGTAAGAAAAGAAAACTTTCCCTAATTTATTTCTAAAAATGTCCTTCTTCTTCATGTTGGATCTTTGAATGATTCTCAAGTATACCAAATTTTACTGTTTCATTATGTGGCAAATAATCAATCATGATAAATAAACATTTCTTTTTAAATGCCTAGGAAATTATCAAGAATTTAATGTATATCATATAACATAGGTTTGCCATGTGAAAAGAGATCCAGGATATATATTCTTTCAATCAAGACATATTCTAGAGGAATAATTTGGAAAGAAAAGGGGTTTTTAAATTATCAATATAGTTCTCTTTTGAAAAAAGAATCAGCATGTTCATTAAATATTTCTTTCTATCTTATGATTACTAAAGAGTATTGACACTCAAAAACAGAACTTTTGAATTTTATATTTAAGTTTATATTTAAGTTTCTCAAATTGAGATACTGATAAATTGTAACTGAGGAAATATTATAACCATTTCACAATGATTTTAGTACTGAAGTGTTAGAAGCAGATAAAGTCTTAGGGGAAAATCTACTTTATATATTTATAAAGACAAGAAGTAGAGACAAAATGTACAAAATTAACATTATTAATAAAAATGATTTCTCGAGTTAATTCTTTACAAGTACAAAAAATGTAAGATTGGGTTTAAATACAGAGGTCAGAATAATAGCCCCACTTTTTCTCAATTATGTGAATAATTAGGTAATAGAAAAGAATGTTCTTGGATTTCCCAGGCACATGTGTCGAATTGCCCAAGATTAACCATCTTTTTGGAATTGGAGTAAATTTATGACAGTACAGCAAACTACTTTTTCTCCATTCAACAATCCATATTGGTAACTACTCATGCATTCAGCCGTATTGTATCTACAAACACAAGACAGTAATCTGGGGTAGGCAAAATTCGGCTAGATCCCATTCTGGAGTTATGGGAAAAAGAGCTATTTCTCTGTTTTCTGACCCAACTGAGATAAGAGAGGGCTCAATTTCAATGACATTTTTATTCCCATGTGTTTCTCAAAAGCTTGGAGTGAAATTAGATATTGTTTTATCTAATTCCAAATTTATGTATCTTTTCATATATACCAGCTGCTTGCTTAGGTTAAAAAATAAATCATCTTTAATTTAATAAAAATTTTAAGGAAGGAAAGATAATTTCTGTTGTTTCTTTTCTTTACATTACTTTATTGTAAAACAATACAAATGAAATGGCACGAATGTGAAGAAGACAAATTATAAGATAATTTTGTGAAATTGTTGATACTACTTTGCAACCATTTAATTTTTTTCCCTGACTGATTTAAATAAACTGAAAATGTCAAGGCTATACTAATCTTGAATCACTAAATGTATCTGGGTTGAATAGAAAGAAAATTATCCTCAAATATTCATAAGATTTAACAAGAAGGCTTTAATCTGTTAAAAAGTATGAAATTAAATGAAGTTTCAGGCTTTAATATAACTTTAATAAGATTTATGTTTATTCTAATATCACACAAAAATAATTTTCCAGTCCCACCAGCAATGTAGGAGTGTTCCTATCTCTCCGCATCCACGCCA
>VBSM01003169.1:5654586-5808682 GCA_008086735.1 Cheirogaleus medius | reverse complement strand
ATACATAACCGTAATATTTGTACCCCCATAATATGCTGAAATTAAAAAAAAGGACAAAAAAATAATAATTTTCCAAATCTTAACACTCAAAATAATAAATTCTCAATTCTGAAGTTTCATTAGCACGTCTTTCTTAAAGAGGATTTCCACTATTACTTACAATAGAAATCATAATATTTAAGTCAATTAAGTAAATTTGGAGATATGGCTCTCATGAGCAGCTTAAAATAGTTAAATTTTTTTCCTCAAATACTATATCTGGTCTCTTCTGGCATTAACGCTCAATGAGGGAGGATAAAACAATGTCAATAAAATTGTTTTCAAAAAAAATATATCTTATAGCAACAAAAGATTATAGATAATTTGTAACCCAAATCTAGTTGAACCGAACCAGGAAAATGAATCACTTATTTCTGCAATAAAGTATTTGGTGCAAAGTGTGCTTGAGCTGATGCTTTCAGCTCATGAAAACTGATTGTTACATTTTTAGGAATTTTACAAGCTGGTTGTTAAACATGGCTATTATCAAAAATTATATTATATAAATTTACCATTCAGTAGATCATATGTATGTGAAATGCTCAAACCTCATTACTTCCTAATTATTTTAGTATAATTTACAATTATCTTTACATTTGAGATTATTAGTTCTCTTGCTTCTATATGGGGGAAACATTATAGTGTGCCATTGCACACTGTTGAAGGCTTGCAATATAATTATATAGCTTAAGAATTAACCTTAGGAGAAGGAGTACATGCCCAGCCCAGAGCGGCGTGAGAGTCATATGTTCCAGCTAAGGCTCACCTAACAAACAAAGTTGCTGCTTGAAGGCAAAACAAAGAGTTTGAGCTTCTGCATGTAAGCAAATGTTTCCCAGCCCCACAGCCCTGGGGGTCTGGAGGCCACTTGATAAACATCTTGCCCTTATGGGTACTGCCTGAGCTCATGGGATGGCTGGTTAGTCAATGATGGGTAAGATTCCTCAAGGAGGAACAACCTAAGACAGGCACAGCTGCAGGGGGCCAGGCTGAAGGCAATGGGAATGGAAAGTTTCCCTTTGTGGCTGCATTGCTTATCGATGTTTGTCTCACCTTTGCTTTATGGCTGTTGCCTTAAGCAACCGCATTAAGACCCTGAGTCATGGGACATCTGTTTACTTAGGTCCTAGTCTGGAACTGATGGCTATCGCTGCAATGCTCATGTGGTCACGCACAAGGAACTAACTTTGATTTTTTAGGGTATAATAATAAAGCGACCAGTGCTTTTCAGCACTCGAGTCTTGTACTGTCTCTATGTGTGTCTGTGTTTTTATTTTGTGTTTTGTGTTCATCCCCCATCCTGCAAATGGGCCATGGCAGCATACCTCTTTTCAATTTCATGTTCTTTGACATTATGTCAGTAGCTTGAATTTAATCATTGCAAGAATATTTACACTATAATAATTGGCAAATTCTATAAGTCAGGGTTTAATTGTTTTATTAATTGTCTAGACTTGTGAAAGTGATGGAGAAAATGTTAATAGAGCAAAGTAAACAAAGTATACCATGGCTATATCTGTTACAATGTGAATAGCACAAAAAATTGAGAAAATAGTTTTACATTATTTGAAAACTGTTACCCAATTCAGCAAAGAAGTTGCTCATGTCATTAGCAATTGAGTGAAGTTCTAATATATGCCATTATAGGTTCATTTTATCTTATTATTATCACAAGTGAAAATATCAACCCACAGTCATGTTGGGAATAGAATTATTCATTAGTTGCAACCATAGTTTTTCCATGGATGTATGAATTTGGTAAAAACCAAACAAAGCATTAGAGTCAATCGGCTATATGGGAGTTGTAATAAAGAGTATTGTATGTTTTATTAACTGTAAATTGTGTGCCACCTATCCTTTACATAATCAAAAGCTAAAATAAATTCATGTATGCATAAATATGTACTTTTTTGTTTTGTTTTTAGAAAGCCAGTTATTAAATTTTTACCAGCTAACCATGATTTTGTGTCACTATATTGGCCTATAAGTAGTTGTTTCAAGTATGTTGTGGACCTGTATACAGCAGCTGAATCTGGTAGAATTGAGTACCATTTGGAGCTTTCCTAATAGCTATAGAAGTCCCTGGCTGTTTGCTAGTTATAGAAAGGAATCTTCTCCTAAGGCTTGGTGTCTGTCCCAGTTATACTCACATTTGATCATATAGGAAAATTTATAATCAGCTGAACTAAACAAATGGCACATATGACAATTGTTCTTATTATATGATTTATTCCTGTAGAAGGGATGAGGACATTTTAAAGGCTGTTAATTCAGAAACATACAATGTAGTCAAGTTCTTCTATCTTTCTGCTCTACCGTTATCATTATTTTGGGTTTTATCCCCAAAATATCTGAAGCAGTTCCATCCATCATACCCTTACATTGGAACATGAAACAGCAGAAGAATATGAATCTTTTCCTTTCTTTTGCTTTTTAAAGGCAAGAAAAACTCTTCCAGTAAACTCCCAACAGACTTTATCTCATTTTTCATTGTATCGTATATTAATACATATTCTTAACCCAAACACTGACAAGGGGACAGAATTACTTTAACTGTTCCCTTTCTAGTTCATACACCCCGGAAACACAAAGCATCATAACACCAAAACAAAACCTAAATTCAAAGAAGAAAGGAATATTTGTGACAACATTGTTTGCTACAGGAATATTCTGACCTTAAGAAAAATATTTCTGAACCTTTGGGTAAAGGGAAGGATTAAGGGAAAAAGAAGCCTGGATATTTGGTAAAGGAACCCTTATTTATTCAATTATTTGACAAATATTTATTATTTTCCACTTATCATACACTTTCCCAGATGCTAGGAATACAAAAATAGAAGACTCAATCTTTGCCCTCATAGAACTCAATCCTTTTGACTAAACAGACAAATAAATGAAAAATTATAATACATTGTGACAATAACTGTAATAAATATGTCCTTAACTGGGTCAAACATAACTGAAATTGTGACTTAAGCAAATATGAATTTTAAAAAATCCTACATGAGTAACACATTCTGATGGGTGGACCCAGAGATATAAGAACTCCAAATTAAGTGCAAATCCCTAGTTCTTCCCATAACTTCACATGTAACATTGAGCAAATTTTTTTAATTTGATATTCAGTTTCTTCATCTTTAAAAAGTAAATTTACCTATTCAATCATATGTAAAAGCAAAAGATGAAGTGATAGCTATCTCATGGGGCCACAATGAATGACAACCATTTTTATAATAATGGAAGTATCTTTGCCTCACCCTCAGTAGAAAATTTACATAAAGTTTTTTCAGCTAAATTAGAATACTTTCATTAGATTAACTTGAAATTAGGACTTTCAAGAGATATAGTGTATTTGGCACCTGAAAAGTGAGAATTTGAGAGAAAAATTGTCATAGAATGATCCATTTTTAGCACCAAAATACTTTCACCTTCCTATGATTTCTGTCATTCAGTCAACAAATATTCATTGGGATGGATGCTTTTCAAATTTTTCACTATCTTCTCTAACTACTAGGACTCCAGAAAGGTTATGGCTCTGGGGAAAAGGAAATGGAATAGCTCCTAATAGTGCATACTGCTTGAAAGAATGAGAGAATTAATGAATTTCTTGGCAGTGGCACACTTTTGCCGCCGTATGGCTATAAGGCAAAATTACAGGGCTAGCTTTTTAAGACATGAGCCAGAAAGGGAATTTCTTGCTTCTTTCCTCTTTGCTTTCTTCCTTTCTCCATTTATCTATCACTTCTTAATTGCAGTATCATATGGAGCATTTTGCTAGTTTCTGGGAATACAAATAATTTTCACTATGGTCTCAGCTGTCAAAAAAATTACTATCTAGTGAAAGAAAGAAATGAATAACCACAAATGCAACACATTAAATGCTTCAATAGACATGTAACCAACAGGGTATAGGAGCCCACTGGAAGAAAATACAGTTTAAAATAATTAGATCACTGTAGTAAACAAATTTTTTAGAAATTTAATATCTGTCTCTTTACTTAATTTAGGAAGAAGTAGCAATAACTCTTTGGGCATGCTATGTGTGTTTCAATAAAATCAATGAACCATAATTTTTTCAAAAAAACACAATGTTTATACCATTTAGGAATTCAACACCAAGCACCACTGTCTAAATCATTCAGTCACGTAGCCTGTTTAAATTTAGTGATTCTCTAGAAATTAAGAATTCACAACAACCTAACAACCCTTGGTAACCTATGTCAGTATTTGATCTATCTTACTGTCAAAAACAATTTCCTCATGTGTGAAATCTTCCTTAACCACAAATATAGCCCATTTCTTTCTTCAAACCACACCTGGGAAGATGAAGAACAGGTAAGCAGGAGAATGTCACCTTATAAATAGCTTTTTTTTAAAATTTAAAGACAGTTATTAACTCCTTCAGATTTATCATTCCAGAATAAATAATGCCAACCCTTTTCAATTGCCCACTCCTTCAATCAAGTTAAATGATCTCTAGAATTTTTTCCAGTTTCCTGAAATGGATGACTTCAAATTGACATGATAATCAATTAGTTATTTTTCAAAGATTTTGTAGGAAATGGTGTTTCATTTAAAACAAAAAGCAGGATGACTACTTTTTGGAAATTATTAAAATATATACAGATTTGAGCCTTAAAATATTATTGTAAAATCAAAGATGGAAATGTATTCTCTAAGATAGTCCTTTGTTGTCAAAAATTCAAAGGACACGTGAGAGGTTACTGTGTACTTCCAAGAGTCAACCTATGGGAAAATATTATTTGCCTTATCATGCACTAGCTTACTACAAAATAAAATTTTGTGAAAATATTTTAGATGACTGGTTATACCAAGTTATAATTTCTTTGTGAGCTAATTTTGAAATATTGATACACTTCAGCCTTGACTAGTCCTCTAATTTAATTCTTTGGTAATTCTAATTGATTGTTATTGCTTCCAGTGAGTTTAATTTTCTGTGGATGGTCTTATTGGCTGAATAAGAGCAACTTTGAAAAATTTCTAAAGAAGTTAGAAAATTTGGGCATGCAACATTTACTATTCATCTATTTTATACACATTTACTCTCACACACACAATTTTGAGACAACTAATAAGACACAAGAAAATAAAAAATACAATTAAAGAATCAAAACCAAAATATTAGAAAAGAAAGTCAAGACTTGAAAAGAATTCTAAGTATGTAAGCCATAATAGAGTATATATATCATAAAACTAGGCTTCATTTTTACTCCTAAGCTCTCTGATAAAGTGAAAAGGGAAAAATATGACCAATTATATAATTGTATATCTCAGAAAATCTTTGTTGTTGCTAAAACAGAATTGTAAAGAAAATGTCTTACACAGTACTTTAAAGTCTATAACCCGAAGGGGTCATGTGAAAAATAACTTCAAGCTATTCAAAAAACAAGCAGAACAACAGAACTTCACAAGATGCCAACCTTCATTAACATTAAATCACAGCTCAGTGAATGTGTTCTGTGAATGCAAAATCTTGGCTTTCATATATGGTGCTGGTCACCTTGAATTTACAAGAACAAGCATAATCAAAATGTGAAATTTTGAATGTATTAATAAATATAATTTCACTAAATGATCTTGTTTCTGATCATTTGATTTTTCTTCTTCTTAGTACTTTGCAATTGGAAAAATAACTTGTGGTTTCATTATACTTTCAGGCCGATTGCAGGAGAAGGATTTTTATATCAAATCTTGTTCCTTTTGGGGTAGGATACAAGAAAATTGCTGTATACTTCATAACTAAAGATATTTCTTATCTGGTATTAAATAAGAGATGAAGAGATAAAGCTTTCTTGTCACTATCAGCTTAGACTAACTTTCAGCAAAAGCCCTCTAACATGAGAGAACAAATAATGCAGGTAGCCCTTATCACATTCTATGTCTCCTAAAGGCTAATAAAAAGAGACCTCTCTTCATTTGTTATTGGAAAGTAAATAACTCATTCAGAATGGCTGAAATTATAAAATATCTTAAAATAAAATCCAGGTCAAGAGCAGACCTTCAGAAAGGAACAATCACCTTTGCAAACGATTGATCAGGCTACCTTGGGTACCACTAGCTAAAATGCTAGCTTGGGTACCCAAGCTAAAATGCTAGTGCTAAAATGTCCAAGAAAACCACTAATGGGATATTCTAGTAATGAGTCTACTGATTCTCATTTTTCTGACTAATCCTAAAATATTTCTTTGTGAAGTTGGTTGCCATGTATCCCATGGATTATATGGGCATAAAATAAATGCAGAGATCGTTTAATGCCCAAATGACTTTGCACACACACACCACTTTATTATTGCCATTCCTCTTTTACCATCTCCAAGAGACAGAAAATTTAGAAAATTTCCATGGTTTCAAATTAAAAAACCTTGTTATTTTCTCTCTTGGATCCACAATATTACAATACAAGGGCAGATTTCCAAAATAATGAGGTAGTCTATTCCTGATTTACCATGCACATGTTTGACTGCTAAAAACTAGATTCCCGGCCCATGCTTTAATGTTTAAAAGTCCCTCAGATTTACCCTCAAGCAAAGGCAGATTTGCTGTGAGGCTAACATTACCGTTGAGGAAATGTGCTAAAATAACATGACTGGAAACGTAAAGAATGATGTTCATGATTTGATAAATGAAATTTAATTCTGTGTTAAAAGTCAAATTTAAGTTGCTTACAAAAGTTGTATCTATTCTTATGGCAATGCTAGCGCTATATAATAGCATATTCAAATAACTTTAATAATAATATGTAACAATACTTAAGGAGAGTGCGCTGTTATTTCCCCAAAGTGTGTTGGACTTTGTTGTGGTGAAAGGTCTTTCTCTTATACTAACCTGCTTCAAGTTCACTTTTACTTTTTGTTTTTACTCTAGGACAGATATTGAGAATTCTGAGTCTTTTGTGCAAATTCTCATGACAAAATCTCTCATTTTAAAGTTGATTGATTCAATACCCCTTTCTAATTAAAAAATAATTCTTGATAAGCCAAGAACGATTTCTTAGCAAATTCCCACCTCACTCAGGATAAAAGTTAAAGGCCTTATTGTGACCAAAAGTCCGCATGGTCTGGTCCCTAATTAGCTTTCAGATCTCATCTTCAATTTTCTGTGTCAGTCACACCAGACTTCATGTTATTCTTTAAATATGCCAGACAAACTCCTACCTCTGGGGTTTTGCACTTTTTGTTTCTTCTGCTAGGAACGCTCTTTGTCCAGATATTAATGTGATTCACTCCTTCACATCTTTAAGGTTTGTACTCAAAATTATTTTCTCAGTGAGTTCTCCTCTGGCTATACCATCTGAATTTAACTCATCCAAACACCTCACTCCCTTTCTTGTATATTTTTTTTAATCTTTAACACGTATTATTGAGTAACTTAATAAATTCACAACAAAGTGATAAATAAATCTTGTTTATTCTCTACCTCTTCCTCTAGAATCTCCAAGAGTACTTGGCACAAATTACGTGAGTAAACTATCTCAACAGTAGCTAATGCTCTGCTTAAGAGAAGAAAAATGTTATAAGAAGAAAAGTTCTACCTATACTCTAAAACAAAACAATGACATATTACAATTAAAAATAAAGAAAGATAAAATTTGTTTTTTAAATAGTCATGACCACCTTTTTGAATAACCTATAACTTTTATATAACTTGTAAGAGTAGGGTGAAAAATTATTAAAATTAATTAGGAATTTCAATAAACTGACATATATATTTCATATCTTGCTTATATTCTAGAAATAAACTTGGAAAAACAACATCCAAGTTATAAAATATGTTGAGATAAACCTGAAAAGAAAATATAGAGCTTATATGAGGAAAATTATAAAACTTAGTAAGAAACAAAAGAAAGCATGCACAAACTGATTTAAAAATTCAATATTGTTCAGATGTCACTCTACACAAGTTAATTCAATATTTGCCAAATAAGTTCCAGATCAAATAAATTGTGAAAAATTAAAATATGAAACCAAACAGATCTAGAGAAGACTTTAAATTGACTGTTTCTCCAGTATCAAAGTGAGGATAAGTAGCTATTTTCAACATGAAAATAAAGGAAGAAACCACAAAGGCAAATTTTTGTGTATTTAAACTACATTTTTAAACTTATATCTAAAAGTCATGTTAAGCATAATAAAGACAAACAACAAAGTAGAGAAAAATATTTGCAACATATGGGAAAGCCAAAGGTTGCTTATTCATACTGTGGAAATCATACTTGGAAAACAGTAAGAAAAATATGCTTCCCTCCTGTGCCAAGGAAAATAGACATTCACAGAAGAAATTAAAACAATCTAATAACATATAAAAAACCTTTTGCCCTGGCTGGTAACAAAGAAATGCAGATGAAATATGCATTGTTGAGGATATATTGCAAAGGGCACCTGTGTACTATTTTGGGGAGTATAAAGCAATACTACTTTGGGAAAACAATCTGACAAAGTGTTTCAAGACCTTATACGTGTTTGCATGATTTACTCAATAGATTTACTTTGAAAAACATGTTTTAAGAAAATAATCAGAAATGTGTGGGTACATTTGTATATAAGAACTTTTTTTTACTATCTTTATACGGAAATGTGAAAAGGTGGAAACAATATAAAACTTCATATAAATATAATTTATAAATATCAGCTCATATTTTAAGGACTATTCAAGTGGGAAATTCTCATCATATCAAGTAAAGTGAAAATGTAAACCTTAACATTATTCTTATTAGGATCCTAATTACCATATGTATAGATTACATATATGCATCAAATGATAATCATTACCTTTGTAAATATTGTATATGTCTTTTTCTTCAATAGGCATGAACTTTCTAATTTTTTTGTTTTTGAAATAGAATTTTATGTAAACATATTTAAAAAGTTGGCAGGGAGAGGGTGGGAATAAAGGTGGTGGCATCCTCCTTCCACCCTAAGAAATTATGGTAGAGTAGAATGGTTAAGAGGAGGGTTTCAATGAGTCAAACTATTAGGCTCAAATCCCAACGGGCTTCTTATAAGCTAAGTGAGCTTGATCAACTCATTTAAACTATCTGCCTCAATTCTCCTACTTGTAGAATGGGAATAATAACAACTTACCCCATTGAGTTGTTATAAGGACTAGAGTAGTTGATATAAAGCCCTTACAACCACCCTGACACAAATCAAGCACCATGTAAGCGTTAGCTATTGTCATCACTGCTAACACAATTCTACTGAACCAACAGATCCTAAGGGAGTCATTTATTCTCACTCCCTACATCCAGCCTCAATCTTTGGTCTTGCATTTTTTAAATATTAAATAGTGAAAATATGTTGTGAACATTATGCCATAGTGGTGAATGGCACTCTAAGTAAAGTCAGACCAAACTGGCAACTACGTCTTAAATTCTCTGTAAAACCAAATTTGTCTCAAAGGAAGAATTTTTTTAACAGATGTCTGAATATGATGGAAATTGGATGGTGGACTACTATTTACCAGATTTCATAATATGTGGTTCAAAATTCTAAAAGCCACAAACTCCCTGATAAAATCAGGATAGCTGAAAGGTAGACCTTATTTGGAAATATGCATGTACTAGAAACAGCACAAACTACACCTCCTTTGTGGTTCACTTGCCTGCTGAGGTTTCTCTATGAATCAATCACAGAATCTCTGGATTGAAAATGACTGAACCAATGCATATTTTCCTCTTTGTGTGTGTTCTATTTCTACTTTTGAATGTATAATTCCAAATTTAACTATGAGTAGTAATACATTAAAAATTCCAGGGGGAATTTTCAGGCAATATGAGGCAGGATAATTTATTGAACTATTAATTTGTGTTTTATTCACACTGTATTTTTCCATCTTCATGTTCCCAAGGATGTCCAGAGTCCTTTTTGCCCCTTTATCTCAGGAAAGACTTGTGGTTGCAGGACTCAAAGCATTAATTCCCTGCAGATTTCTTTCTCAACTTTTACATTTTGAAAACTGAATTTCAAGGATCAGAGGATTATGATAGGGTAAAGAGAAGAGAAGAGAATACTTTTGACAGGACTCGGGGCAAGCAAAAATAAGAGGGGAATAACTGAGATTCCTCATAACTGATGGTAATGGAAGATATTGGATCCTGAGAATACTGAGAACCCATTTGCTGTCCCTGGCAACACCCTATGACGTGGCAGGATTTCAGCTGTGGGCTGTATTTGGAGAAGTTGGACCTACCACATGAAATTATGTTCACTGAAAGGATTCCCATGCCCACATTTGGGATAAAAGCAACAGAGATGATTAACCCAACCTCCATCGAGGAGTATATAAGCAGCTGCACTAATAGACTGAGGGCTAAAGGGCCACATTCAGTTTGCCAGGTTTTTGCACAACACCAAGAAGGGGGGTATCTTCAATGATCAAATTATTGAAATTTTATTTCATACAAGCTCCTATTATATGTGTGTATGTACATATGAATATATGACATTTCATGCCCGTCTAAATTTATAGACAATGATTTATAACTGATTAAAAGATAATATTAATATAAATATCATGGCATATGAGCAAAAATACGTATATTGGTAATACAAATGCAAAATTTCAAATTTTGATCTCTGTAAGTCCTAAGTCTTCACAAGATCAAATGAGAGCTTATGTTGTGTCTTTGGATCAACATACACATATGTAAAAATAAGTGATACAATAAAAATACAATTGCATTTTATTTTCCACTTTAAGGAAAATGATAGGTTTCTTTTCAAAGTCATAAGTTAAATTGCCACAACTGTGATTTTTTTTAAAAAAATGTCAGAATAGAAGCTAAATCATTCATTGCTTGCTTATTTTATGAACTATCTAGAGAAAGGAGTCATAATACTAGAATTTAGCATCCCTTTATTATCCATTGGGCAAGGAAAGCCCAATCTTTACAAAAGATTCTGTGGCAGCATTGTATAATAAGTAACAAATCATTATGATTTCCTTTGCTATTCATTGAACGAATGCTAATCATTATTAATGTGCATGTAATGTGTAATTTCATAGGAGTGAGGCCATAAATTAGCATTAATTACAAGATTTCCCATTCCTTCAGCTATTGAAATGCTTAGCAATTCCCTTTATGCCCCAGCTTTCACAGAACTAGTTGTCCATTCTCATACTTTCAAGGTAAATCTAGGGTATGCTGGAACTTTCCATCAGAAAAAGATAAAAGAAAATGCAAATTGTTTTTCCTAATCTCTGTGCTATCCCTGCATCTTATTAGAGAAATGTTACATAGCTTTCCTAGTCTGGCACAAATCTGTTAACTCTGATAGAGGAAGAGAAATTTTTAACTCTGAACATACCCACTTAGTTACCTAAGAAAGAATAATAATAAAAAAAAAAAGGACACTTGGCCTTCATGCAGCAAATTCTCCTATGCTTGAAAGCATCTCTCTAGGAGAACATGTCACTTGAAATCTTGATTTTAAGAGTTATTTTCCATAGTTAATTATTTTGCTGCCCCAAATGTATTGCTGTCATGTAGAATGACAAGTAGGAAATTTATTGAAAATTATGACATTTCCTTAGTGAGAAAGAGATTTAAGACCAAGTTCAAATACATAAGTTAACTTTACCTAAAGCAGTCCTATCACTTTATATTTTTGGAACAAACCGTATCACAGTTCATAGTGATTCAGATGCTTAAGTAAGATTATTTTCTATAATTGACATTGCAAGGGCTGTGCTTCAGATGGCTTCTCACGTCCAAAGGCATGATCTGCTATGTCAGCAACGCAGGAGCAATGTCATCGCGTATTACAATGTCTGTGACATGTCTTACTGACAACAGCACAGTCTTTTGATTTACATGGACTGGACTTAAAATAAATGAGTGGAATATTCCCCAAGGCATATAATCAATTGCATCTGTTGCAATCCTGGTATTTCCTCTGCCCTGTTTATACCATTACTGACTCTACTGAAGCAGTATTATCGTTAAGTGTTTCCATGAATCTATCCTGGCACCAGCTCATAGCACCATTGCTGTACTACAAACACTTCCAGCCTCAAAGGACCACAGCAGTACTAATATTGCTCCAATACTATATTGATTATGATAAATGTTATGAGAGAAAAGAATATATATTTCGTATTGCATTTCTTTGTATCTTTGTGTTTGATGAAATAACAGCAAACTGTTGTGGAGAAAAAAAAAAACATCTGTTAACAATGGTGAGGTAATCTTGCTATACTGCAAAATAACGTAAAAATAAATTACTGGGTGTTTCTGAAAAACATTCTCTGAAGTCTATAAAAATTGGAAGCATTTGACTTTGTTGTAGTAAGATTAGGAAATATCAGACAGGAAAATGTGTTTTGCATTTAAAACAACATATGGTAGGATCCAAAAATATTTGTGCAACAGGATGTATTCCTAGAATATGGCTATATATAAATATATATATATGCATACACACACACACACACATATATATATATATATATATCAGTTTACCTTACTGATATGCTCTACTAATCTGTACCTTATATACCTATTTTTGGTATCCAAATCCAAATGAGTGGAAAAGTTTAAGCTTGAAAATGAGAGGAGTTAATGTCAGTAGAAAAAGATGAAAGAAAAGCTTTATTCTGTAAAACTAAACAATAGAAATAAATCCTATAAATTTTCTGTTTCCCTAGATGTTTGCTTTAATTTAAAACTAGTATCATATACCTTGTTACATGTTTTAGTACATATAATAGTTCATAAATAAAGACATAGTTTTACAAAGAAAGATTTTTTTTTCTAATTAAACGAGTCATTATTCAAACCTATATAAAATTTTCCTAGTAAAAACGAAAGAAACTTGGTAATGAAACAATTCCATTCTGTACAATATATGAATTCTTTTTATATAGAAATTCTCTTTATATAGAAATGAGGCTTTGCTTTTCATGTTGGAAAATATATTAAAATTTTATTACTCTACAGATTTTAAAATATATCCAGTAGCTTATGTTAAATTTAATATGCCCTTGAAAATCTTTACTAAGAAGTTAAGAAAACTGTGGTAATAATATTTCCAAAAATAAAAGAAAAACTTCAATTCTAAATGAATGCTAAATTTTTAACCTTAGTTCGAATATCACAGATGTAACAGAATATTTTCTTAAATTTCTGCTAGCAGTTAAGACTAAAAGTTCTGTAAATCAATCTGATTAAATTATCTATCACTATTAACATCTTATGTTAAATACCTTCAAAAATGAACATAGTCACAAAAATGTTTGAATATTAAACACCTAAAATATTATACAATTCAAGTGAATGTTTTTTATTTTAAAAATATGCTTTATATTTTTTCATTTCTTCTATTATCTTCTCATTTACAAATCCTGAATGCAACAAAATACAAGCAAAGTATAAGCACAAAAATATACATCTTTATTAGTGGCATCCTAATAGATCCTTTTAAATAAAAATAAATTCAACTATATTAAAATATACAAATGCCTGTATAATGCATTAGTGGCTACTTATGTTAATGAAAAATATCTGATTTATAATGTCAGTAGTTTCACCACTGTCAGATGATTTTATCATATGACCTGGCTGAAATTATCCTGCAAAACTTTGTTATAAATCAGTTTTGCATTATATCTAAAGGCACAACAGGTCATGTATGGCAGAGACCAGAGCAAAGAAGCAATGGAAGCACACTCAACAAAACAGAAGTCCTAGCAATCTTATTAATTGACTAGCAAGTTTTAGTCAGACTTACTCAAAAAGCTCCAGTGGGCTCCCATGTCCCTTAAAGTAAAAGCTGAAATTTACAATGACTTACAATATCCCACATGATCTGACCCCATTAGTTCTCTGACCTCATACCTTATACTGTCCCCTTGCGTTCCCTACTTTAGTCCCACCGCAATCTTAGAAGTTCTAAGAACTAGCCAAGTATGCTCCCACCTCAGGATTTTACATTTGTTCTTCTCTCTGTCTGAAACATTCTTGCTACAGATATCACTATAGCTCGAACACTCAACTGCCTTCAAGTCTTTCTCAGTGAGACCATTCATGGTCATGAGCACCCCACTTCACTCCCTCCCAGCACTCCCTACCTTACTCCTCTGTTTAATTCTAATACATGATATAACTTCCAATGCACTATATAATTTCCTTTGTTTTTAATTTATTGCCTGACTCCCCCTCTGGAAAGTAAACTCCTTAAGAATGGGGATTTTTTTACAGGGCAGCGGGGAGTGAAAGGAAGTCTGTGCTTTACTCTGTCGTATCCCCATTACATTTGGTACAAAGAAAAGGCTCAAAAAGTATCTTGTAGAATGTTGAATTTGGAAAATTGTGAAATAAAAAATCAAATTTGAAATTTAAAAACATTTTGTTTTTCTTGCTTCTTGTGAAACAATCTCTTTCTGAAGATGCAATTTACAAATTATTCCTTTATTGTCACTTCCAGGATCACCAACTGTTGCAGACCAATTGCTTCTATTTTATAATTTTCTCACCATCTTTTTATTTCAGCATATTATGGGGGTACGAATGTTTAGGTTACATATAATGCCTTTGCCCCACCCAAGTCAGAGCTTCAAGCACATCCATCATCCAGACAGTGTGCACCACACCCATTAGGTCTATATGTATCCAACCCCTCCTCCCCCTCCCACATACCTGACACCTGATGAATGTAACTACTATATGTTCACTTAAATGTTGGTCAGTTAAGTCACTTAATACCAATTTGATGGTGAGTACATGTGGTGCTTGTTTTTCCATTCTTATTATACTTTACCTAGTAGAATGGGCTCTAGTTCTATCAAGTATGATACAAGAGGTGCTAGATCACCATTGTGCTTTGTGGCTGAGTAGCACTCCATGGCATACATATACCACATTTTATTAATCCACTCATGTATTAATGGGCACTTGGGCTGTTTTCACATCTTTGCAATTGTGAATTGTGCTGCTATAAACATTCAAGTGCAGATGTCTTTTTTATAGAACGTCTTTTTCTCCTTTGAGTAGATGCTCAGTAATGGGATTGCTAGATCAAATGGTAGGTCTGCTTTAAGGTATCTCCATACTGCTTTCCACAGTGGTTGTACCAGTTTGCATTCCCACCAGCAGTGGATGAGTGTTTCTATCTCTCCCCATCCACACCCACATTTATTGTTTTGGGATTTCCTGATAAAAGCCATTCACATTGGAGTTAAGTGATATCTCATTGTGGTTTTGATTTACATTTCCATGATGATTAGAGATGTTGAGCATTTTTTCATATGTTTGTTGGCCATTAGTCTATCTTATTTTGAAAAGTTTCTGTTCATGTCCTTTGCCAACTTTTCAATAGGATTGTTTGATTTTTTTCTTGCTGATTTTCCCAAGTTCCATATAGATTCTAGTTATCAGCCCTTTATCAGATGAGTAGCATGTGAATATTTTCTCCCATTCTGTCAGTTGTCTGTTTTCTCTCATGATAGTTTCCTTGGCTGGGCAGAAGCTTTTTAATTTGATCAAGCCCCATTTATTTATTTTGGTTGTTGCTGTGATTGCCTTTGGGGTCTTCTTCATAAATTCTTTCCATAGGCTGATGTCTATAAGAGTTTTTCCAATATTTTCTTGTTGCCTTCTGTCACCACTTCTATTCAACATAGTCCTGGAAGTCCTAGCCAGAACAATCAGACAAGAGAAGGAAGCCAAGGGCATACAAATGGGGGCAGAAGAGGCCAAACTATCGCTCTTTGCTGATGATATGATCTTGTATCTAGAAAACCCCAAAGATCTTGCCAAGAGACTACTGGAATTGATAAATTCAGTGAAGTCTCTGTACATGAATCTGTACAAATCTGTACAAAGTCTCTGTACAAATCAATGTACATGAATCGGTAGCATTCCTAAATGCCAACAACAGTCAAACTGAAAACCAAATCAAAGACTCAATACCTTTCACAATAGCAACAAAGAAAACAAAATACCTAGGAATATATTTAACCAAGGAGGTGAAAGACCTCTGCAGGGAGAATTATGTAACACTGAGGAAGGAAATGGCAGAGGACGTAAACGGGTGGAAAACCATACCATGCTCATGGATCAGCAGAATCAACATTGTTAAAATGTCTATACCACCCAAAGTGATCTACAGATTCAATGCAATACCTATTAAAATATCATCATCATTTTTCACAGATTTAGAAAAAAATAATTTTATGCTTCGTATGGAACCAGAGAAGACCCTGTATAGCAAAAGCAATCTTAAGTAAAAAGAACAAATTGGGAGACATCAATTTACCAGACTTCAAACTATACTACAAGGCTACAGTAACTAAATCAGCATTTAACTGGCACAAGAACAGAGACATAGACCAATGGAACAGAACTGAGAACTCAGATACAAAACCACTTCATATAGCCATCTAATCTTTGAAAAAGCAGACAAAACATAGATAAAATAAAATGAATAAAATTAAAGATTTTATGATTTGCTTTAATTCATACTAAGTGGCAGAAGGAGTAGAACACAAATCTAACTTTCATTCACAGCAGACTAGCTCCATAACTTGAAGTAACAAGCTGAAATGAGAATTGTAAGAATTAGTCAATTCTGAAGGATAAACCTACATTTTTTTTAAAAAAAAGGTGACTTTTGACCATGAAAAAAATAGACTATAACAGTGTTTCCCAAATTTACCTGATCATAACAGTGGTATAACTTTAAAAAGAATCCAGATTCCCTAAAGCCCCATCATGAAACAGCTAAATCAGAATCTGTAGTGGAATAACCTAGAAATCTATTTTTTAAATATGTATTCCAGGTGATTACAGGTAAGCCAATTTGGGTGGGAAGCAACAGATAATGGCCAGATAGTTCCATTTCTTTTAGTCCCACAACCAACCAATAATGATAATAAAAAGACTGTTCTTGCTATCATATTTGTTATGAAGTGTGAAGAACCACAAATTACAAGATTTACTTCAGGATGAATTATAATCCTCCGGCCTGTAGGAGGAATGCCTTCTCATTAACACTTCATAATTTTATACTTGAGCTACAGAAGAGTTCTCTCTTTCTCTCTTTCTGTCTCTCTTTCTCCCTCCTTTTCAGAGTTTCTTGGTTCAAAGAAAGTCCTCAGAATCGAGGCAAACACATTTCATGTAACCAAAATGTTTGTACTCCCATAATATCCTGAATTTAAAAAAAAAAGGAGAAAAATAAAAAACAATCTAAACTATCTGTAGTTAAGCTTAAGAATATTAGAAATTCACATTGCCAAAATTCAAATAAATGTTTACTTTCTCAAATGTAGCTTATTTCTTCTCAACAGATGTTCATTTACAGAACTATGCTAACTTGAGTTTCAAGGTTTAAGTTAGTGTAGTTTGTCTATCTTATTTAAAATAAAAAAGACAAAGACATTTAAAAAATGAACTATTTAAACCAGTTAAAAATGTCCTATATACCATTTCTTTTAATAACTATTTCAATATTTTTTTCTTTTTATTTGAAACAATATTTTCAAAGTTAGTACTGGTTTGTCAGATTGTCATACTTAATCTTTAACTTAATCTCTAGCTCCTTATAGACAAAAACTTTTAAAAAAGGTGAAAAAAAGTTTAATATAAAATTTTACATACATAGAGTATTCAAATCATCAGTATTTAACACCCTAAGTGAGAAGTTAGAATAAATTTTTCTTGAAGTGAAGATAATCATAATATAGAAGGAGAATATAATCTATTCAGAAAAAAAATAAGAAAATCAGTAATTATTTACAGAAAGGAAAAACTTTTGAAAAGCTTTTCATTGAAGCATGCCAGAATAGGCCTTTAGGCGAGTGTTTTCAAATTTTAAAAGCACAATAAATAACCACAGTCCTTTTTAAAAATGCAGATTCCAGGGGCCAAACTTCAAAGATTCTGATTGAATAGGTCTGTAGTGTAGCTCAGGAATCTTCATTCTAACAAATACTTCAGGGAGTATTTGGACAATACTTTTGAAACTATCATTTAAGTTCTTTTTTTTTCTTTTTGTTTATTTCAGCATATTATGGGGGTACAAATATTACGGTTACATATATTGCCCATGCCTCCATCCCCCCTCTAGGCAGAGCCTCAAGCATGACCATCCCCTAAACGTTGCACATCTCACTCATTATGTTTGTATATACCCATCCCCTCCACCCCCCTCCCACCCGCCCGACACCCAACAAATGTTATTCCTATATGTCCACTTAGGCGTTGATCCATTAATACCCATTTGCTGGTGAGTACATGTGGTGCTTTAATTCAAACATTCTCAGTTTAGAGAATTATACAGTTGACTTAAGGAAATGGTGGAGTTCTCGGGATAAATGAACATTCTCAACTAGGTGCCTTAGTGCCACAAACACTTTTTTCCTGTCCTAAATTACATCCCAAAGATAAATGGGAAATATAACACCAGTGTTCCATTCTTAGTCCTGATACTAACAAAACAACATTTAAACTGGGCTGACACTTCCTTTCGCTAGATTAGAAAAGACCATTGAAAGAAAAGTCTCCAGAGAAATGTTTTCCCTGGATCATCCAATTCTGACTCCCAATAAAATCAGAAATCTTCCCTCTTAAAATGTTCATTTCTATATCAGATGGCTTATTTGTTAAAAAGATTAGACCAAGTGAGCACCATTATTGGCCTCCTGGGCCACATTTGCTCATTTACAAAGATGCTACAAGAAAGAATACCTTGTGAGTAGTAATCAAACACATAGTTACTATAAGAAAAGCTTTATGAGAATAGTCCCTCCAACCTGTTCCATTGCAGGTTAAGCTCATTTCTTCAGTCTACTCTTTTGTCTATACATATGAAACAAGTGAGAACCATTTCCTTCCATGAATAAATCCTGGCTCTTAACGTAGGTGTTTTACAAACATCGAGGGAGTTGGAAACAAACACTCCATCTTAGCACGCCTTTCCTTTTCACAATCGTGCTTCTCAGAAGAGGTCAAGCTTTGCCAGGACTCAAGAGGCCCATAATGATTTTTCTTTTCTCTCCAATCATACTAAATATAAACCAAAGTTGGTAGTAAGAATCATGGACTTCATCAGGCACAGTAAGTGTATTTCTACCATTCCTGTCAAACACAGACAAAGCGAACTTCAAGTGGTTGGAAGGGGGTTACTGTATAAACTGGATTTGTCCTTTAAAACTTGTGAATACATGACTTGAGCTAATATAAAAATGTAAATGCTACTATTAAACATTAATACGACATTCTATTTTCAAACACACATATAAATTTAGGAATAAGAAAGCTTCTGTATAGAAATCTCCAGCTTTCAATTAAACAGACAAAAAAAAGGTTATAGGGAGAAAAAGAGTATTATAATAGCCAAGGGATTACTTCTCCAAAATAGGCAGTATTTATTAAACTATGGTAAAGAAACTTAGATGACTTAGATTTGAGTTTTAACTTTTCCACTAACTGGCTGCATGGCCTGGAATTTTAATTTACTTTCTTTGGATCTTACATTCCTTATCTATAGTAGGAGCCTATTATACACAGCAATTTCTAAATTCCTTAACTAGTTGAAGACTCTCTCATTCTAGATTAATCAGAGAAGAGTTTTACAACTAGTTTTATTGAGCCGTTTATATAAAGAAATGCCTATTCTGGTAAGCAAGCAAGGGAAATAAAAGAATTTACAAGGAACAATTTAGAATCACTCCAGGGTCTTATTTCCTAAGCCAAGTGACTGGAAATATGTTATGTTGATTTAATTTTGACAGAAATATACTCTTCAGTATCTAAAGGAAAGAAAATGTTAGCTAATTAAAGAAATTAAAATAGCTTTAAGACTTCAAACTGTTCTTACAAATCATTTTACTAATTTTAAGTATTATTATTCCAGCACATGGATTAAATTGTGTAAGAGTATAAATGGGTAAAATATTAAGCCAGTAAAGGCTTGAAAAAAATCCATGCTTGCCCTTAGTATTCTGCAACTGAATTATCTCCAAATGGAGAAAGATTTTCCTGTGCCTTATATATAATACAAAACTTTTAAAATATCAGATTTTTCTAATCTATCTCTATTATTAAGACATTTCACTAAAAAGCCTCCTATAGATGAAAATCAAGAAATGTCATGAATAATTTTATGATTGATGTAAGAAACATTCTAATTATATAATTTTGGTTGGGCAGGGACTTCAGATTTCATGCAATCCACACTCTTCAATTTACAGAGAAAAATGTGAATCACATTCAGGTGATGTGACTTACCCCAAATCAAACAGATATTTAGTGACCAAGCAAGGCTGAAATATTTCTTCTTACACCTACAGTTCTGCTGTCTTCACTACTTCATTGTTTCTAAGGTTCTATAAATTGGTCAGGGAAAAATAGGCTTCATTGTCAGATCTGTATGGAAAACGCTGCATGCCTATCCTCCTCTCAAAAACTCACTAAGCACTTTAGCAAAAGAAAAGGTTCTTGTATTATCCTGCAGGAAAGGAACCTTTACTTGATTTGTTCAATTATACATCTCTACTCTTCCTCTGTTACACATTGTCACTTTGTAGGTGTATATATGGCTATTTAATACATTATCACATTCACTGTGCAATTCTTAGAATTTTTGCTTCAACCAAGAGCCAAATTTTGTCCTAAAACTTATAAACCAAAAGTGCTTCATTAATTTACTAATATTATCAGAAGCTTGGATAAAATATGTGGCAATGGATTCAAAGAATGCTAGTACAAGAAATGAAAAACATAAATTTAGATCAGGCCAAAATTATCTACATAGGTACACTGATCTGAAATTCTGGATTGAATCGATTAGCGAGAACAATTGGGCATGCCTCTAATATTTGCTCGATTGACTGCAGAAAACTTAAACTCAGCTGTGCTCTATCTAGCCTTGGTAACTGAAGTTTTAGAACGTCTTTGGTAAAAAACATAGAGGAAAGAATTTGAAGATTTATAGGATTATTGACATGGATTTATGGTATGAGATCTATTTACTCATTCCCTAGATGGTTCAGAGGACTTCTTTTATCAAAGCATTAAGAAATATATTGTCCAGGGAAGCACTGACACCTTTGAAAACTACAAAGTTGGCTATCCTTTGTAGACCTTCATGAGGAGAGATGCTATCACTGAAATGAGCTCCCTGATTTTCATAGGCATTTTGGAATTCCAGAATGACAACAGGAGCTCTTAATAATCAAAAACAAGGCAAGTATAGTTATTGTAATAGAACACATACAGGATAATAATTAACGTTGTACTATGATAAAGTTATGACTGCATTTTTTTAAATGTTTAACTGCTGAAAGCTTTTAAGCTCATCTATCTCTTTTCCCTTCTACCGCACATATGTACAGCTGTTATGAAAGCCTGAGTACTCCCTCCTTTGGTACCAGAGGAAATTCATATCACACAAGGTCTGGCCAACATGCTTGTACTTGCCCTGTTCTCCGCAGGAGTCCATTGTGTGAGCATTAGGCTGTTTCTCAAATTCTCTTGATCTGCAGAGTGTCAAAAGATTCAATACCCTACCTGTCAATTGGGAGGGGACCCATCTCATCTTATGTAATGACCACAAACTAGATATGATCTGCACCAATCTTTGGTGATGGCAAATTCAATATGGTATCTAAGTTAGACAGATCCTGAGGTGACCCCACTGATTCCCACCTCCTGATGCTCATGCCTTTATTTAATCCCTTGTCCTTGAGTGCAGGTAGGACCTTTGACTTGCTTCCATCCAATATAATACAGCAAAGGTAATAGATGTCTCTTTCATAATTAGGCATTATATGGAAAAGGATATGGGAAGTCACTCCCATGATTACTACATACCCACACAAACTCACACACACATTTGCTAGAAGAGAGGCTATAAACTCTCTTTATGGTGTTGAAATACATGGTCATGTTGGAGAAGTTCATGTATCAAGAAACTGCAGAAGGCTTCTAGAACCAAGGGCAACCTTCAACTGAGAGCCAGAAAAAAATCTGGGGCCCTCAGCAGTCATACAATCAAAAGGAAATAAATTCTGTCAACAACTTGAATGAGTTTAAAAGTGAATTCTGGCCCTAGTTGAGACTTGAGATGAGAACACAGGCTGGCTAATACCTTCAGACCCTGAGCAACACACCCAACTAAACTTGCTTAGTCTCCTGACTCATGAAAACTGTAAGATAATAAACGCATGTTCTTTTAAATGGGTAAGTTTATGACAATATGTTATATGATAACAGAAAACTAATATAGGATTCCTAAGACTGAAAGAGATGGCTAGCTTTAAAGAAAAAAAGACAAAGGAAAAGAAAGGTCTGTGTGATCTAAAAAAGCAAATAGAGAGACAAGAAGTCTGGGTTTAGGAAAATGAAGTATCATTTGATTCCACACAATGGAGAATCATAGTTCTTTATCCAAGTCTTATTTCTGTGCCATCGCGCATTGCCTTTGAATGAAGATGATTCCAGCTACACCAGAGGAATAATTAAGTCATTCTACCACAAAATAACACTTCATTCACTGGCAAGACTAGCAGATTATGTGTGTAAGGTGACAAACACAATTTTGAAACTAATTTTTTCTTACTAAGTTAAATTATTCTGAAAAATCATCCCATAATTTTCCCCCAATACCAGAGCATGTGTTTGGAGAGGACATGCTCAGCAATTATGAGATTTACCATATTTAACCTCTGCTCCATGGAGTGAGAGCCATCATGATCAGAAAATTAGAAATGCCATATGTAAATCCATAGAGGTGCCCCTTTCTTCCACAATATTATAATAAAAGAGGTATAGAATCCTCAATGTAATCAAATATAGTGCCACTATTAATGACTTCAAAGATGCAGAAGTAGTTATTTCTACCGTATCCTTACCTAACTCACTTGTTTGGCCTGTCAGAGGATGAATGGACTCTGAAAATTACGATCAGTTTTTACAAGCTTAACCATTCAGTGACTCCAGTTTCAGCTGTTGCTATTTTGGATTTAGCCTCTTATTTAAAACAGTCTCGGGAGTCTTGTATGCTGCTACATAGAAAAAAACACTCTTTTTCTTTCCATCTCCATGAATATAGAATATCAGGATCAGTTTACTCTCACCTGACAAAGACAACAGGTCATTTCCCCTTTCTTACCTCAGGACTACATCAACTCTCTTGGACTTCAACATACTTTCGTCCTCAGAGACCATGATCATCTTACTGATTATCAATAACATCATGCTTATGGATTTAATGATCAGGAAGTACCCTAGATACCATGGCAAAGCAAATACATTCCAGGTTTGGGAAAACAGATAAAGGAAAAAAAAAAAAACTCCTCATTGGAATAGGTATATTCTGGGGAAGGATTTGCTTAGCCTGCCTGTTCTGCTTTCACCACCACCCACAACTGAGAGCTTAATAAAATGCTGTATTCATCTTCATGCTATTCCATAAAATATTGCATCTGACTATGGGAGTTATTAAACAGCACAGATATGTAAATAGGCTGTTGTACTGTTTATTCATGGCATTAGCATATACCTTAACACCCTAAAGCAGCTAGACTTCAAGGTCTTACTGACAATTCAGCTACAACTGAGAGATAGCACCTTGTGTTGTTGGGTGCTTTCCTACATGCTGCAGTTTGCTTTGAAACAGTATCAGTTTATGACCTGGTTACTGACAAAGCAAGGATACATGGAACCTGGAATCAAAAGGTAAAGATAACACTATCTCTCTCAATCGTACCCAATAAACCCAACAAACAATTTTGTTTCCTGTCCACAGAACTGAGGGTTGGCTATTTTTGATGCTTTAGAAATCTGATGACCTCCTGGGGACAGAGCAATTATTCCGCTGAACTGGAGTTTCAGATAGTCATCTAGTCATTTCTTTATGCCAACAAACTAACAATCAAAACACAGAGATGATTGCAGTGCCTTGTGGGTTTGATTCTGAATATCATAAGGAAAAGCATTACTGCCACAAAATGAAGGCTAGGGTGGCAGAGATTTTATCTGAAGCCTCCTAAGTTTGTCATGTCCAGTACTAAATGTTAACAGGAAACTACTGCAATCTAATACAGATCAAAAAGAGCTCAGACCTCTCAGGAATGCAGACATGTATCCTCAAATCAGGAAAATAACCTAAACTACCTAAACTATTGGCTAATGATAAGTGATACATGAAATGAGTAATAGGGAAAGGAAGCTAAACCAGCTATGGTCTCATGACCAGTTGTAAAAATGAGGGCAGAAGTAACTACCTATATTTTCATTCTACTATATACATATGCATTGTAATTTAATACATAACTATATTGTGATGGTGGTAGTTAACTTTATAATTTACTACTTCTGTTAAAGATAACAAGGTAGGACAATAAATAAACTATAAGAATAAGGAACATCACCTACCCAGAGACAGATATAGTGACTGATGGGCTCTGGGTAGGAGAGGGTAGGTGCATCCTCCTTAGTAAGGGAGAGCTATGTTGTATAGTCAGGAGCAGTTGATTGTTGATTTTGCTATTTGAAAGATTTAGAATAGGTAAAGGGGTACATATGAATGAATATAGAGAAGTCTAAGGGATAAACTATATGAGATATTATCCATTTGTCAATGGTGTTTACCCAGCACATTTTATACCTCCCTCCACATATCTTCTTTACTACAGAATCTAGTATTTCACCTCTACTTGCAACCTAGGATCTATATGTAATTTGCTTCTGCCAATTAGAAGCACTCAGGGAACATTTGGAAAAGGGAAGTGAGGCAAAAGCCATCATCTTGCTGCTGGATCTCCTGGAAAGTAAGGTAATGGAGACACAACATTAAGAGGTGGTGCATGATGATATAGCAACAGTAGTTTCCCGATCCCTATATTATAGACATTGCAATGCGTTCTTGAAATCAAGAGCTCCAGTGGTACCCCCTGAATCCAGTTTCTCCAGGACTTCCAACAATTTTATAGACACAGCATTATTTAAGCTTAGTATTTTATAAGTACATTATTATAGTCCTTTCTGCTTAAAATATTTAGACTGTTCCAAACTTAGGAAGAGAACAAATTGTTGTTAATCTGATAAATAATACCTATAAAAAGTCATGACTACAGGAAACATAATGTTCAATGCTAAAATATTACAAACTTTACCTTGAGATTGGGAACTAGCAAAGATGCCAGCCACTACTGATTCTATTCAATATTACACTAAACTTCCTAACTAGCTCAATAAGATAATAAAAAGACATAAAAGACATAGCACTGGAAAGGAAGATGTAAACTGTCACTACTCACAGATGACATGATTTTTATCTACTATATATCAAAATAATCTACAGCATAAGTGAATTTAGCAAGGTTATTGTATAATAGGTCCATATACAATAATAAATTATATTTCTATAGCTAAACAATAAACAAATAGAAAATGGAATTTATAAATGTATACCAGGAAATGGAATTTATAAATGTATCTTTTTACAATAGCATCAAATGTGTAAAATATCTAGTAAAATGTGTATTAAACTTTTAAAGGAATTAAAGAAGTTCTAAATAGAACCACTGGCAGTTTCTTCTCATTATACATCTACAAGTTCCTTGACAATAAGAGCTAGGTCATTCATGCTTGTATTCCTTCAGGATCTAGTATAGTGTCTAGCATATATTAGGTGCTCAAACAGGTGAAGCACATTTAAACCTACATAATTTTATATTATTTTAACCATTATTTCTCAATCCCCCCAGGATGTGTTACATATATTAAAATCTGACAGCTCCCATCTCTTCATAATTTTCCATTCTAAAGAATTGCATCATAGGAAAAAACATGGAGCCATCCAAGGGGAAAATAAAAGTGTTTTAAGAGAAAGCAATTGCCCACACCTGATGAAGCAGTATGTGTTAGGAATACAAAGGACTATAATCTCCAAATCTTAAATTTGAATTTCTCATTGTTGTATAGAAAACAAATTGCACTTTAAAAAACATATGCTTTAGCAGCTTTTATGTAAATTACGTATCTGTTTCCTAATTATTTTAGACTGCTACCTTTGATTAAATACAGTAGCTTTGGAAAATAATATAACTCCTTAGGTTGTTTTTCATCTTAAAGTCACTTTCAATAAGATTGTCAGCTGAATTGATTGACAACTTAGCGCTAAGTTATTCAGATAAGATATTTAGAACCAAAAGTTTCAGATACTCTGTTGCACTTGTACCTCTTGAGACAGTGTCATGTGAAAACATGTTAGTTTTCTAAACATTTTAAATATTGAAGTTGCCTAGGAATTTAAGAGAAGAGCTGTTGTGGTTCACTTGGACATAGGGACCTTCCCCCCCATCTCTTCTAATAGTCATGAGGTCTGGAGTAAGCAACCTCTGACAAATACAATACTCTTAGCACATATGTGTAAGCACATATCCTGGGTCACATGTGTGCAGTGGGAGAAGGTTGTCTCCCCACTGGGGCCGCTAGTCCATGTGCTATCCTCATTATTCTTCTTTGTACCTATAGTATCCAAATAACAGTAAAATCTCAATAAATTTTGATGAACGAATGGATGAAGAAATGAATGCTAGATCTTCTTTGGTATAAATAGATGACAAAGGCAATAATATTAAATATAATTAATATTTTATCCAGCATATTAATGCATGGGCCATATATTTTATATCATTGGAATATTTAAAAAAAAAAACCAGAAAATATAAAATTTCTTTTTATCTAAACTAAGCTCATGACTTCCCGTTTCTGCCTGGTTTTAGAAAATTTAATCTTAAAAATCAGTCTCATTTGGTTTAAAACTCAGCTTCTCTAGGTTAATTCTTAGTCAATTTACCATTCTATCACCCTTCTTCTTGCCTTATCCTCAGGTGGCATCTAGACTTGAGAAAAGCCTATAAGTAATTTCATGACATCAGAAGGGAAATGTATAATATATTGTAGAAATAAAGACACCCAGATAGGAACGAGCAAAGGCTATTTATTCAGAAATTTGCTACAGCAAAGAAGTCAGCCACCATCATTTATGTTTGGCAGAGACCCAAAGACAGGCAGAAGCAAGGGAAAGCTTCATAGTGGAAAAAAAGGAAGGCTTCAGGTAAGCCCTGATTGGACCTTGTTGGCACAGTAAGCTGGAAGTAGACTAACTAGAAGCAGGTATCCCATGTGACTGGTTAGGGAAGCATATTCAGCTTTTTCCTAAGTTGGAAGTGGGAAGGGAGGCCATGTAAAAATTAGAGAAGCTTGTTGTTACTGACCCAGTCCCTTTGGGACTGATTGTCACAGACATTATGATTTGACTTCATAGGTTAGTTGCTACAAAATCGTGTGGCCATTTTCCATTTGTATGTGCAGTATCTCTACATTTAACCCAGGATGGTTTTTTGCCATTTCTGGCCTATGCTGAGTTGTTTTTTGTCAGCCTGTTTGTTGAGTTGTGTCGTCTGACCAGCTAAAAATATTTATGTTCACTGTAGTCCCATTACCTCCAGTTGCCTCTTCCAGGCATCTAACCCTCTTAGCCATTTCTGCACCCTCTAGAGGCTCTGGGATGCTTCTGTCAGACATGCTGGACTCTGGCCTTCTCAACAGGGCTTCCAGGCCAAGTTACATCAAGGCTAGCCAGGCAATGATTCTGTGTGCTAAAGAAGTTAGATCCCGTGACTTTTTTGGTGTTTTCATTGAATCTTCTGTCATCCTACTTCTCCCCAGAATTTAGCATAGAAAAGGAGACACTAGAGCCTTCCAAAAAACCCATGCTCCAACTATTTTCCTCTGATCCTTATATTGCTTTTTAATGGAAGGGTGGGCCACATCAAAATTTTTCCCATTCTAATATTTATTGAGTATATTCTAAACTCTATATTCGCTAAAATTTGGAGCTTAAAGTTTAAAGTAAAGATTTTGGAATTAAAGCCAGGCTAACAACCATATTTTCTCCTAGCAGATAGTGGAATCTCCAGACAACTGCATGCCATGGCTCTCACTGTAAGACCTTTTCTAGAACTTTCTAGCAATCTTCTTAAGGGAGCAAAAGTCAAGACCTTGACTCTTTGTTGAGTCTCTAGTCTTCCTGCCTGAAGTCAGTAAGAGAAAGCCATCATTCCCTCATTACTTCTTGAATGTGTTTACAGGGAAGAGGAAGGCTGGGTAGGCTATTGCCTGAGTGAGGGAAAAGAAGTTAGTAAAAATAATTGAAAAAAGTATTATATTTAAATCTTTCCCCCATCTTTTTAAAGAACCATTTTTGCATATGTGTTCATATATGTTGATTTAATTTGGTTCTCAAACAGTCCTGCATAAAGATATACCAATCATTTTTACTATAAAAAGAAAGGTCCAATGACCTGACCAAAGGTCACACAACTGAAAAACAGTAAAGGAAAAATGGAAATACCAAGAAAAGCACTTCTTCAACAAACCTAGGATATATAATAGTACAGTAATAAAAGTGGCTTCTGTTACAGGCATTTCTTAGTAATTGGTTTATAAAACTTTTTTTCATTAAACATTCAATATTCTTTGCCAAATTCTGCAGTGAGCACACTTTTCGGGATATAAAGTATGTCTGAAAGGGAAATGAATCCTAATTATCAGGAGACAATGCTGAAAATAATCAAATTGGTATGATACTATTGTTTTAAAACTAGTTGCAAATGGATGTTTAATATTTATAATTTATGGTATTTAATTTTATCTTTAAAATTTTCTCAGCCACTTAACTATGAACAAGTATTTAGTACTGTTCAAGACAATTATTTTCTAAATTTATTTCTCTTATTACCTTTCAGAAAGTGAGATGCAAAGGATATGCAACAACAATTTCAGAATTTAATTTCTACTTTAAGGTTCTCTTCTATAAAAATCTTTAATCACTCTTATAGTAATTATTAAATTAAATTTAGGTAAAATTAAATCAATAATTATATAACACCTTTTCTTCTATTAAATTAGCAGATTTTTAAAATAATATTTAATGCCGAGAGAGGAAGGTAAATCAAAAAGTATTATAAACTGCTATCAAAAATGTAAAGTGGTATAATCTGTTGGAAAATTTTTTTGTATTTCAGTGCATCCTTTGTAGCACATTTTTCTGGGTTATCATATTCTAACCCTGTTCATTGTCTTGAAACAAAATATTAACTCTTTGTGAGGTATAGGTAACTAAAAGATATATAAATGATGTCCTGTCTGCTAGTGGTTACAACTGGCTTCCCTACCACCACTGCACTATGAAAAATCAGTGTTGTTTTCACTCACTATTCATCCTAGAATTCTTTTACTCTATAAAATTTGTGCTATTTTAGCTTTTCCTCTGAATTAGTTATAAAACTTGCCTGCTTCCCTTATATCTTACATGTAAAATTAGTTCTTTGACAGGTGTTCATTTTATATCTATGTGAGAGTTGTGATTTTACCTTTTTCTGAAAATTACTTTTTAACAGTCTTTCTGAAAAATTATTTGGGAGTCATTACCAACAGTGATAAAAATGTTCAGCCATGTGCTCCAATAACTTTACCTCTAGGAATTTGTCCTAGACATGTAGTGAGAGATACATTTACAATGATATTCATTTCAATATTATTTATAATAACAAAATTTTTATTTTAAAATATTTTTAAAATTAAAAATTAAATAAACTTTGTTCAAGTATAAAAATCATAAAATAGACCTATTAATAAAAAAAATTCAGCAAAACTATAGGTTACAAAACAACACACATAGATCAGTTGTGTTTTTATATACTAAAAATTAACAATCCAAAAAGGAAATTAAGAAAACAACTGCATTTACAAAAGCATCAAAAAGAATAAAAATGAAGTTGGACCTATACCATATACAAAAATTAATTTTAAATGGATCAATGCACTAAATGTAATGGTTAAAATATAAAACTCTTAGAAGAATATATAGGAAAAAATATCGATAACATTAGAATGGCATAATTTCTTAGATATGGTACCAAAAGCACAGAGAACAAAAGATAAAATAGACAAATTAGACTACAACAACATTAAAATTTATATGGATCAAAGGACACAATAAACAGAATGAAAAAAAACCACAGAGAATGGGAGAAAATACAAATCATATATCTGATAAGAGTTAATATCCAGGATACACAAAGAACTCCAACAACTTAACAACCAAAAAGCAAACAACCCAATTAAAAAAATAAAACATCCATTGAATGGATGTTTCTCCAAAGAAGATATACAAATGGCCAATAAGCACATGAAAAAGTGCTTATTTATTAGGAAATGCAAATGAAAACCACAATGAGGTACCACTTCATACTCATTAGAATGGTTACTATCAAAAAAACAGAAAATAGCAAGTATTGGCAAGGAAATGGAGAAATTGGAACCCTTATGCATTGCTAGTGGGAATGTAAAATGATGTAGCCACTATGGAAAACATTACAGTGGATCCTCAAAAAGATTTTTTAAAAATTACCGTATGGTCCGGCAATCCTAGGGTCTGGAAAAGATACCTGTACATCCATATTCATAGCAGGACTATTCACAATCACCAAAAGATGGAAGAAACCTAAGTGTTCATTGATGGAAGAATGGATTTTTTTAACATGATATGTATGAACAATGAAATATCATTCAGCCTTAGAAAGGAAGGAATGCTGACACATGCTCTAACATGGATGAACCTTGAAGACATTATGATAAGTGAAATAAGCCAGTCACAAAAAGACGAATATTGTATAATTCCACTTACATGAGATACATAGTGTAGTCAAATTCATAGAGACTAAAAATGGCTGTCAGGGTCTAGGGGTAGGGGGGAATGGGTAGTTATCACTAAACTCTATATATTGGATGTAGGTTTTCAGTTTTATATGATGAAACGAGTTCTAACAATGGATTGCACTTAATGCCTCCAATCTGTAAAACTTAAAAATGGTAGTAAATTTTATATGTATTTTACCATAATTAGTTTTTAAGGTAGCAAACTATTGACAAAGTATAGCAAATGTTTATTTACCTTATGCATTATCTCATTTAATCCTTATACTCACATTCTGACAGATATGCTATTTTCGTACTATGAGATGGTGTAATGTAGTTGTTGGCAGCACAGGCTGTAGAGTCTAATTGCCTGAAGTTTAACCCTGGTTTCACTATTTTCTAACTGTATACCTTCAAGCAGTTACTAACTTCTTTATGCCTCAGATGTTTCATTCGTTAAAAGAGGAAAATTGATTTAATGCATGTAAGGCACTAAGAAATGGCCAACAAATAGCAAGCACTCAATAAATATGAAACATTATCCTGTGGATTTAGGCAACTTTTTCAAAATCAACCAGCTAGTAGATTTTAGAGCCACAATATGAATCCAGATGTACTGGACTCTAAAATCCAAGTTAATAAACATCAAATGAAACAACAACTGAGGTGACTGCAGTCATTATTTTTCCCCATTTATTTTTTATTTGTGTATATTCATGGGGAACAAGTGCAATTTAGTTGCCCTGATATATTACATTGTGGTGAAGGCAGTCATTAAAATGATGTCTTAAAATAATTGTAACAGGAGTATATGCATGTGTGTATATCACTCATATATAATCTTATTATATACATATTCACATATCCACAGTAGAATGTTAAATGGAAAAAAGAAATAATATAACATGTACAGAATGCTCTTACTTAAACACACACACACACAGGAATAGAAATCTTTGGAGTTAATGGTAGCTATTGGATGATGAGATTGCCAGTAGTGTTTTTCAGTACTTCCCCAAAATTTTATAATGAGCATGCAATTATTTTATATTCAGAAAAAAAAGAAATTAAAAATTCACATTCAGGTAAACAATTTCTTTAATTTAAAAAAAAATTTGTAGAAAACAGTTAGATGATATGATCAAGTTACCCTACTGCAACATATATAGATGCTCCCATGGAAAAATTTAATCCAGTACATTACAATTAGCTTGTAGTCTATATTTGCTCTTTGAAATATTGCCAATTTATATTGCTCAGAATCAATTGAATTACAATGCATAATTATTAATATTCTAAATGGATAAATATTGGGTTTTTTAGTTTTTTCTTTGAGAGTTTATAGAAATTCTTCTCAGTTAACTGGAAAGCTCCCATAGGAAGCAGCTGGATTTAATGTTGAATAGTTTTTTGTTGTTTTCTTTTTAATTTTTTAATTTTCCATGTGTTCAGAGCAGAGCAAGAACACCCCAGATGCCTTTATCTGGCTATTCCTCTTTGTAAGGAGTCACCAGGCGTATACATGGACACATGGTTATACCTTTAAAGTGAACTGGTCATTGTCTGAGTCAGGGAAGCAAACAGAGCCCACTCTCAAATTAGGGGGAAAAATCTTCAATCAATATGAATGAATGAACAATCTTAAATAAAGACATGGGTAGGAATCTGAGATTGCAATGCACAATATAATACTATTTTGCCTTTTCTCTCAACTCTCCTCATCCATCTATCTCTTCACCTCTCTTTGCCCCCAGCACTCACTAAGCTATTTTCACTAAGAAATAGCATGCTCTTCCAAAAAGAACTGTGATCACCAAGTTCACAGATCACCAGATCACCTTTGCTCTGTTTTGCATACAATGTAAAACAACACTAGAGTTATTAACATACATCAAACAAAAATTACTGAACATCTAATATTGGCCAGGACAGAAACATCTGTGCTTTCAAGACATTTATTTAGATTTTACTGGAAGAAGAAAGTTATAAATAGTCAAGTAAATGAAAGGAATACATTGGAGTGGCCAGAACTTTTCAAACAATTACAATAGGCTTTAATTCAGACTGTAAAAGGGGTGACTGGATAAAACACCCGTTTGGATGATGACATTTGAACTCAGGGCTTGAAGAAAAGGAGCCAATCAGACGTGAGAGATGGAGAAGCTAACCCAAAGTCCTAAAGTAAGAATTGTGGTGTGTCCCAGGAACAGAAAAAAAACTAATGTGGCAACATTAGGGGGCAAGTAAAAGAGCAATCTGTTCCAAGTTTAGAAATAAATGCACAGGCATGATGAAATACAGTTGGTAAACTAGAGTGAGAAGTTTGGTTTTCATTCTGAGTAGCATGAGTTAGGGTTCAACTGGAGAAGCAAAACCACTAGAAATTATGTAGAAAAGGGATCCTAAATGCCATTGTGGGAGCTGATTAGACTGTTTGTTTGACTGTTGCTTCTTTGTCTGGCTCTGGTACGGAGGTCATCAGGACAGCCATTTGAGGAAAAAAAAAAAAAGGACAAATTGGAATCCGTGAGAACAAGCAGGGATGAGCTAGAAATTACTGGGCCAGTGGAGCAATGCCAGTACCTGTGCCTCTAGGAGTGGTTCTACCACCTTCAACAGTTAGATTTCAAAGTGTTCTTTCAGGAGCACCATTCAAGAGAGCAAAAAGTAGTAAAGAACACAAAACAAAGTACATGCAACATTTCTATGGTCTAGATTTGGAAGTGGTCTGTTTGTTCAGTTTCCATTGACCAGAACTCTATAATATGGTCAACTTCAAAAGAGAATGGGCATAGTAGCATAGACTGTGCCCAGGATGAAGAGGTTGTATATTTTGCTGAAAAGTAGCCTCAACTTCCCCCAGATACACTCCGTTCACTCTCCATCACCACCACATTCCTACGGTTAGGCTGCACCAAATCTTCAACTTCAAATATCACTTATGCTGTTCAATCTCTCTTTTTACTCCTACAAACCCACAACCCACTCTTCTTTGTGTTGGTCTTCATCCCCCAGGTTTGCTAGCCCTCTAGTTTCCAGTTGATTTGGCCAATGGAGGTGTAGAGAGAAGATCTAAAGGCAGGGGGAAAGAGAAGTCAATTCTCCCACTCCCTCCCTGCCTTCTCGTTGCTCTGGCAGCAGCTTTATTCCAAGGCTGGAATTCCTGGAGGGGAGCTGTTTTTCCACAGCACCAGTCCCTCTGGATGCTCCAACACTACCATTCCCTCCTCTGGCTCCTTCAAGCCTACAGGTTGTTGACAGCTTTCATTAAGGCTACATTCTGAGTATTCACCATCCTTTGTTGGTTCCCATAACTCTCCCTACTCCTCTGTAAATAGTCCCTTCATTAAACTGTTCTCAGTTACACATTTTGAGTTATCTATTTCCCACTGGGCCCCTGATTGACTCAGTCATTCCTGTAGACTTTTGTTCAATATATAATTACTGGGTGCCTATTTGTCCAAAATGGCATACATAAAATAGAAATGAAAAGCAATTGACTTAGTATTAGTTATCTGTTGCTATATAACAAATTACACTAAAGCTCAGTGGCTTAAAAATTTAGTATCTCTTAGTTTCTATGGGTAAAGTATCTGTGTATAATTTAGAAGGTTCCTTTGGCTCAGATCTTTCACAAACTGTAATCAAGGTGTCACTTCAGGCTGTAGCCATCTCAAAGCTTGGCTGTGGAGGTATCTACTTCCAAGCTCACTCTTATGGCTATTGGTAGAATTCAGTTCCTGGCTGCTGTTAATCAGAGATCACCCTCAGTTTCTTGCCATAGGCCTTTTCATAGTGCAACTCATAATATAGTAACAAGCTACTATTCAAGCAAGCAAGTGAGAGGATAAGAGAAGACAAATAGAACAGAAGGCAGAGTCTTTTTGTAACCCATATCTAAAGTAGTACCCCATCATTTTAGCTGTACTCTCTTCATTAAAAGCAAGTTAATAGGTCCAGCACATAGTCAAGGGCAGGAGATTATATATGGGCATTGAAGATCAAGAGGCAGACATCATTTACGGCTGTCTTAGAAGCTGCCTACCACATTCCTTAACCTGTCTAAAGTTCCCCACAAAGCCCTTCCCAAAAGCTTGCAAGAGCAATCAGTGGTGGCTTTTGAGAGTACCCACATAGTCTACAAAGCCTTTTACCTCACCTTTCCATGTCAGAAATCATTAAATAGCTAACTTTCCTTCCTTTTTAACACATTCACCACAAAAGTTTGCATCAATTAGAACTACGCCATACCACTTTTAAACAAAAATCACTGCATAAAGGAAGAAGAAAAATGGAATCTGGGTCTATACAAATATCTCAGTCAGTAATTAATTATTGTTAATTATTGACATTAATTATTGTTAAATAACCAATCCTGTTCAGCACTTTAATGAAATCTCTAGCTGTTTACAGTCCCTTGTTCTGCACCTACACTGACAGTGGGCAAAAATGATAAACTCATGTGGGTGTGGATTATTCAATGGTACCAAAAGAAAATTTGTGTCCTTAAATACATCTTTAGAATAAAATTAAAAATTTCTTTCCTTTGTTGTATTCTACTATGGACACTTCTATTCTTTAAAGCCATGTCAAGTCTTCTTTGAAAATAATATTTGTGTGATAGAAGGAATTTACTGAGTAAAAATTAGGTTTCCAAAGGGATTAGCAATAGATGTAGACTTCAAAATAATGTAATTTACACCACTGAGCTTCTATTGACCTGTAAATTTACAACATTACTTCTGTCACTTTCTTGCTCAATCATGGAAGATGTGGAGCATCAGTCTTTGAAAGAAGACAGAAGACTTCACAACACACGAGGTCATCTGGGCTCTTCGATAATAAGTCTCTATAGAAATTGCATTTAGTTTTTGAAGTGTGGGCCAATAAATGCTTTTGCAACACTGAGTTCTTTTTAACTTCTCCTAAATCTCTAAACCAACAACAAAAATATCAGGACTCTTTTAAGAAAGAAATAGAGTGTGATGCTAAACAAATTATAAATTAACAGTCAGGAAATTTAATTGAGCCCACTTGGACCCAGTGAGCCTAAAGGGATATTTTAAAATATAATCAAAAAGAAGAAGGGGAGAAATTTTTCTCACTAGCCCAGCTTTTCCAATCTCTCTGGGCATTAATCTTATCCTTTTTGATAGGAAGTTCTTATTAGTTATTGCATTTTCAGATAATACAACATCACATTGGAAAGAGCTCACTTTAGCACTGATTTTAAACTTCTGAGTTCTTAATAGAAAAATTAGGTTCAATACACAGCAGATTGTACCACTCTAGTAACCTTAACCTTGCTTTATTCCTTTTCTCTTAAAATAAATTCAAATCTCTCCCATGTTTAAAACACATGCACTCTTCTGAAAGACTGGTCTATATTCATTAATTTCCCTCTCCTAGCCTTTACTTTCATATGGCTAAAGTGGTTAGCTTTGACTCCTTTCTTTAACCTCTATTTTCAATTCTATGCTATCATTCTACCAAAACTCTTAGAAATTTAGGAGCACTTTGATCCAAACCAAATGGACTTTCCAATTTTGTTCCCAATTCTAGATCTGTCCTTCACATCTGATAATAGTCTACCACCTCTTAAGAAGTGCTACTCTCTCTTCAATAGGTCCCCTCCCCATTAGCAGTTTCTCAGTCATCTCCTGGGTCCTTTGCATCATCTCTTGAGCTTTCCTCCATTTCCATGTTTCTGTCACCATTATGGCCCAAGTTCTCTTATTACTCTATGTCTGAATTAAGGCAACAGCCTCTGAGATGATATTCCCACTATTTGCCTGTCTTCCTGTGGTGTGCTAGGGCCAGTTTGTAACGGTTTCTGGGAGTAGATTGTTAAATGTTTAAGACTTATGCCAGCTTGTTTTTAACAGAGTAATTTTTAAAAATTAAGATATACAAATTTGTACTTAAATAAATTAATTCTAAAATAAATTTAACAATTATGCACATCTCACTCCTTCCTTGGTACTTTACATTTTTCTACTTTTATGGTCTTGAGTTTATTTATTTCTGTTATATCTATAGGATGCAAACACTGTATTGAAAGACTATTGCATATTTCTTCCCAATTCTGAATGAAATCATGTCTGAAATCGGCCATGGTGGGAGTATTTACACCACAGAAACTGGCAAATACTACAAATCCAGACTTTGGTTTTTAGAGAGCAAGTTGTTAAACATCTGCCAGCATGTCATTGCCTGTCCCTGCACATTGACGCACCAATCCATTCTGCCTCATCCCTTCCTTGATGATGAGCCTATAATATGATAAGGATACATATGCCCACACGATGAAGATCCTACAGCACCAATATTGGCAAAAAAGGATATTTCTGGCCTCTATAGATCAGGTAAGACAGAGACCCAGGGACAAGATGCAAGATGAACTCAATAGGGGATAATAAGGTAGGTAGCCCTGAAAACAGGGCCTAACCAAGAAGGCCTGAGACAGCCAAGCTCAATAACTTGGAAGATGAGCTTTCTTAATTCAGTTGATAACTCTGTCTGTATCTCATCTAAATTGTCTAGATAAGATAAAGAAAATAAAGATCTGTGTTTATTAGATACAGGACAGACCACTTAGAACATCCAAGCCTCATGATAGAAAAAAATCAGAAAATCTGTGTACTTAGTTGCATGGAAAGTTAAAGATTTTCTTTCTTGCTGACTTTTACTGCATAAATTTTTCTTGACATTATAGAAATTCTTCAGTCATTCCATGTTTTTTTCCTTTCTATAGTTAACTTTAAACAGAATCATCAAGAAGACAGCTTTTAAGTTGTGACTGCAATTTAAATTAGAAGAAGAACTCTGTGGCTGTCTCTTAAAGTATAATCAGCAATATGAACTGGAAAATTTCCATTCAATAAGTGTATTTCAAACTCTTTGATGCTTACTGTATAATTTCTCTGTCTCAAATGCAAGACAGTTTAGACTTTCATCTTTCCTTCTTACCCATTTTTTGTGATTCAGAAGTTTTGGTTGAAAGTATTTTTAGCAGAATTTTTTAGAAAAACTATATTGTATCATAATACAAGTTAAATAGATAATCATTTTATTATCCAAAATAATTTCAACAATTCTTAATTGTTCTTATATTGCCTATATAATGTTATACCTAAATTTTTCTAAATAAAATTGATTTTATACTCTATACAGGCCAAATTGGTCATTATCCTCTGATAATTACTTTGATAAATCTTATTGTCAAGAAAGATAATAGTTAAGCTAATTATCTTTATTAAAAATATGTTTATACATATTATTTTTAGATACTAGATATGTCTTTCTTCATTTTAGTTTTTAAAGCCTAATGAGAGTAAGTTATAATATTAATCATATTTCATAGCTCTGAATTTCCTGTATGTTTACTAAATAGAAAGACATGTTCTAAACTTGATTTTCCTTCTTCAAATTGACTATAAAATATTCTTTTAACAATATATCAATAAATACATTCTTTAATAATAAAGATAATGGAGAAGTGGAAACCACTTATAATTCACTAGTTGGGATTAATATAAAAAAACACTTCATTTTTATTTTTATACCTTGACTTATTCAAATTGTTACAATGAACATGCACCAAAAAAAAAGAATTGAGAGTTGAGTATTGAAAACTATTGAATTTAATATATAAATAATTGTGTTTTATAGTGCATTATTAAAGGACTAACATTAAATTGATGATCTAGTAGCAACCAGAAAATAAATTAGTAGTGTATCACTTCCTATATTTTTTTCAAAATCTCAGCACCATTTCTTATTTGTTTGGAGAATTACAGGAGCCAACTATTCCTTTCACCTTCATCCATATGCACTATGAATTTTGGTGTCTTCCACATTTTCTTTAATGAGAACTTGATGTTTGTTAAGTCTAACATGACAGGATCAATTTCCACTAAAGTTTGATTGCATTTGTGTCAAGAATCCTTCCTGATCTACTCTAGACCCAGTCATCTTGCTACATCTTAGTAAAATTGACAGAGAACTCAGCAAGAGAATGTAAGTGAACAAATCAACATTTACAGATCTGTAATTTTTTTTAAAAGACTTAAAACACAGGACCTTTTCATGATGGTTCAGTAGCCATATATTGTGCAAATACAAAGGACAGCATAGGTAAATGGGGTTAAAAACAGGAATGTTAGTAAGGTCAGAAAACCTGGGTTTAAAACTCACATGGGCAACTTGTAGCATGATTTCGAATGAGTGATTCAACTGTTCTACTCCTCAATTTTCTTGTTTTAAAGATGAGCATATCTGTCATTAAGGAATGTTTTATACATTAGCTTTTATGATTAATATAATTAATATTATAAAAGCACTGGCTCTTAATAACAAATGTTAGTTCACACAAGCCCCAGGAATCTTGCTTCTTTACCAGCAGATTTGGTGTCTGGTGAGGGCCTGTACCTTCTTACTACACCCTCATGTGGCAGAAGGTAGAAAGGCAAAGGGGACAAGGGTGTTCCCTTAACATCTCATTAACCACATGAGGACATCTAGACAGTGCCATCAATGAAGACTGAGCCTTTACCTGACAATGTATCTGACAACTTCTTGATCTTGGACTTTTTAGCCTCCAGAACTGTGAGAAATAAATTTCTGTTGTTTATAAATTATTCAGTCTATTATTGTGTTATAACAGCACAAATGAACTAAGACAGTAGTTAAAGAGTAAAGGAAAGATACTGGAAATATTCTAGAGCCCATGAACAGCTGGCGTTCACAATACTTCATTAATTGGTTGAATAATTTTTCCATTTCATCAAATAAATTCCTGTATACACTCGAGGCTAAGTTGTTCTGGGTACTGGGGACACAATGATGAGAAACAGAAAGTATATCCCTGGCTTTCTCCCATTTTAGAGTCTAATGAGAATAGCAGGCAATTAAATAAACAATGACAATTAAGTGTGATGTTATAGAAGAAGTAGGGGTTATAGTGAGAATGCATAGCAGGGATGCTTAAGAGGGTGTAGGAACTGGGGTGCAAGAAAGATTTTGCAGATGAAGTGACATCTAAGATTTCTTTCCACCCTCCCCTAGCTCGCTGTGTTCAATTCCATAGTCCTTCTTTCTATTCTTTGATTAGTCAGGGACTTTTATTTATTTAAATGTTCTTATTCCAGTTCTTCATGTAATTGGCTTCTCCTCATCAAACAAATCTCAATTAACATCTACACTTTAGAAAGAATTCTCTAAACCTTAAGCAGTCACTAGCACATCACTTTGTTTTATTCTCATTACACGTATAAATGACTGGTGATATTCACTTATTAACTATACATTATATATTTTAACTATATAGTTAACTATATACTATCAGTTTAACTAAATATCATCTATTTCTGGCACTAAGATAGGAGCTCCAAAAAGTAGGAGCCCCTGTTTAATATAATTACTGCTGAATGATCAGGACCGAAAGCACTATGGTTGATTAATAACTATTCATTTTTTGAATAAATGAATGAATCTTCTTTGACTATGTCTTAGAATTTTTAGAGAATCAAATCAATAATGATAACAGTGGCAAAATCCTTGACATTTATATACCATTTCTAAACTGCAAAAGAATGTTACATGTATTATCTCAATTGAATCTCCTGTTGGTTCTATAAAGGAAGGCCAGGATGACTGAGGAAGCAAATGCTTGTAGAGGTCAAGTACCTTCTTCAAAGTCTCAAAAATGGTAAGTAAATAATAGCAACACTAAAATGAAAATACAGACCTTCAAAAAACAATTTGTTACTATATCACATAGAAATGTGAACATTTTTATAAATGTATAAAACCTGGATAGCACAGAATATCAAATAAATAATAAGTTAGAAGCTCATTATCTGGCTCTTATTTCAATTTAACTGACAAATAATGAACCTCCAGATTTAATAATGAATCCATGCATTCAGTTACCTTCCCTATGCTATATGTTATTGCATTCTGACAAGAGTAGCATACTTTTACCATGGAAATGTTTTCTTCAAGCTGAACAAAAAGAAAAGGTAATTATTCACTAGCCATTAGTCTGTACAATTTATATGTCAGATGCCTAGATGTGACTTGGCAGAGAAACATGGAATTAATAGAGAACCGAAAGTGTAATACTCTTCAAATGATGTGTGAGGATGAGTAAAGAGCTCAGCAGCAAAAGCCAAAGAAATAGCAACGCAGCTCAGTATATGAAAAGAAGTTCTTCATCTCAACTGATATCAATTACAAGTAGCATTTGAATAAATTAATTAATATGCACCTCACAAATTCCCTGGGAATACTCAAATTTGTAGCTGTTTACAAATCTACAAATATAAGTTACATTAACCTTTGGAAAAGTAACACAAACTTGTGACTACTGAGACTTTTCCCCTATGTACATATTTTTCTACTGTGAAGATTAGGAATGGGAAGGGAGGAGGCTGGCAACTCTATCTTTTAATCCATTATTCACTCACGACACGGATAAAAGCCTTAGATAGAGAATATAAAGCTTCCTGATGTAGACAAAGAAAGCCCTATCTTATTGTGTTAGATTAGCATTGCTAGGAAAAGCATTTTCTCTGAATCACTGAAAGAAAATATCCCTTTTGGAGACAATGAAGTCACATAATCAATGTGTTACCAACAGAAGCATTTGCAAAAATAAAGAACATAAATAAAAAGCATCTTAAATGTATACAATTGGAAACAAATTTGCAAATGGGCAATTTCTTAATATTTTTCAAGATAATTTAGAGTATTCCCCATTGGCCTTATAATTACAGATGGGCTTTAATTTTGTGAATATATTTTGAATATCTCAATAATTAACCTATATTGACCATATTAAACATGATAATCTAAGACAATATTTATTTAAGTCCATTGATTACGATCAAAATATAAGAAGGAGGCAATTATTCAATAACCATTCAGAAAGCTTTAATTCTAACCAGATAAATTAAAGTTTACCAATAAAAATTATGTTAGCTTAACTCAAAAGTATACAGTAATACACAAAATATTTTCCTGATGTCACTGCTTCCAAAATTATTTAAATATGGCACATCATTAACAGAGTTCAATAAGCCTTTGTAGGAAACATACAGTATGTCTGTTATTGTCCTTAAAATACACAAGACACAAAGGTTTAAAAAAGGTTGAAGTTGTTCTCAAATACAAAATTAAAGCCCATCTGTAATCATACTCAAAACTGATCCCCACAAAAACATGATCTAATTCAACCTGATAAAAAGTTTTACCTGCTGAATTTAATACACAGAGAAAGCTAATTTTAAAGGAAACACAATCTGAAAATCCCCAAATTTCCTTGGGATATTTACTTTCTGACTAAAGTTACCCAGCATAATTTCCCTCAACAATAAACATAATTTTCACAAATGACAAATGTTGACCTACCTAAAGAGGGAAGTTATATAGGTAACAACACAGAGTAAAACTATTATCTATATGTAGAGAGAGGGATAGAACTGAATGACACTAAAAAGTATACTGCGCCACAAGCATCTTCCTTAATGGTATTTACTATTACCTTTTATCATATTACTTTAGGTTTGGAAGTAAATATATTTGTTAAAATATAAGGTTTTTCTAGAGGGATACTATTAGCCATTATCATCAGTTAATAAATTAGTATGGATTAATTAGGAAAAGGAAGAGCATTTAATAATAATTTGCCACTTCCCAATTTTATTACTATTTAGGTCCTTATTCAGATGTCTTAAGATTTTAATAAAGTATCAACATTTTACAGATATTGTAACAGAAAAATTCTAAAATTTTAAAGTTTCTACTTAAAACTGTATTGTATTTCCAAAAAATGATTTAAAATGCTTAAAAAGCACACATATATATACATGTCTATACATATATATGTGTGTGTGTCTATATATAAATAAAAATCAAGATTTTAAGAGAGAATAAGAAAGTCAAAATATTATAAATGGGGAAAGATCCAAATTATCACTCTCTTGAATTCATATAATTACCATGATTAAGACTAAATTAAGTGTACTTCCTTTTTTATTTTCTCATTCTTAAAGGAAATTATATATTAAGTAATGCTCATTGCCTTAACAATATATGTTATTGATACTATATTCTAAAATGAATTTGTCTTATGGATCCTTAAAAAAGTGATATTGAACACCTAATAAACCATGTCTATTGCCAAGTTTCGTAGTGTATTAAGGTATAGTCTTCATACTGTCTGTTATTTTATTAGGTCATTAAATATGAAATGTAAGATTTCAAATCAAAAGTGTAGTTTATTATATCTCAAACAAGAAGCAGTACAATTAATCAAAGTATGCACCTAAACTATTGACACAGTTTTGCCATCTTAATGGTAGCTTGTTTATGCCAGCAGCAAAGAAGCCTGGAGAGTGAGTGGTGATGAAATTGCAAAAGGCATTTTCCACAGCTCATTGAGAATTGAATTTTTTTCTTTGAAAAAGTGGTCCAAAGCCTGGAAGAAGTGGTAGTCAGTTGGTGCAAGGTCTGGTGAATGTGGTAGATGACAGAGAGTTTCCAAGTCCATCCTCTGTAGTTTGAGCAGTATTATTTGTGTGGCATGTGGTTGAACGTAGTCTTGGAAGAGGATGGGCCTGTCTCTATTGACCAATCTTAGCTGCTTAATCACAAGTATCCTCATCATTTTGTCCAGTTAGTTGCAGTAGACATCCGCTGCAATTGATTGACCAGGTTTCATGAAGCTGTGGTTGATAACATGAGTGCTGGACCACCAAAAACACACCATTAGCTTTTTTTGATGAATATCAGTTTTGGACCATGTTTTAGCACTTCATCTTTATTCAACCATTGTGCCAAATGCTTGCGATTGTCAAAAAGAATCCATGTTTAATCACATATAACAATATAGTGTAGAAATGGTTCACCTTTATGTCGTGACAGCAAAAAAAGGCAAGCTTCAAGATGATTTCTCTTCTGACGCTCATTTAATTCATGCGTAACCCATCTATCCAGCTTCTTTACCTTGTCAATTTGTTTCAAATGGCCCAATGTTGGTGGAATAGTAACATCAAATCTTGCTTCTAATTCATGCGTAGGTTTAGATGGATTCGCTTCCACTACAGCTTTCAGCTCATCATTATCCACCTTGGTCTCAGGTTGCCCACATGGCTCATTTTCAGAATTAAAAACACTAGAGCAGAAGTTCTCAAACCATCGATGTACCATGTGTTCATTAGCCACATCCTTCCCAAATACTTCGTTGATATCTCGAGCTGTCTGTGCCACACTGGTTCATGACTGAACTCATATTTGAAAATAACTCAAATTTTTTACTTATCTATGGTTTCACAAATAATGCTATTAAAAAGAAAAAGTGAAAGATAATCACAAGCCAAACCATGTGTTTGAAAGACTGAGGATGTACCTTCACAATAAAAATGAAACATGAAGTGTCAAAGTAAAATGTCAGAGATATCAACTGTCAAACTTAGTACTAAAGGAAATCAGACATTTCATACTTGATAAACTAAATGCGTATCAATTCTCAATGGTAACCAAATATATAACATTAAACATGACTCATTGAAGATGTTACTTCAAGAAGATAAGCTAATTAATTTTAAGTTTATACATCTCAGGGTTTTTTACTTGGTAGCGACATAGAATATAGACTTCCCATATTAGACATAAGAAACCAGTAGCTCTTAGGCCACAAATAATTTACATTTATGATTTGTTTGGCCAACCTTTAAAATGGAGAGAATTCACATTTCAGTAGTGATTTACAAATGCCCTTGAAACCAGGATTCTAGCCCAGTAGGCCTGCACTCCTACACAGCTATCATCAGCTGGGGCTGAGTAGAGGTGGCACACCTTAGACAGTAGTACTTGGATCTGTCCTTTTTGTCAGTCATCTGGCCCCCTTCATCATTTTTAATTCTCTGCCTGGACCGCATTCTCAGAGAATTAGATGGCTCATATTCCTTTTAGATTGAAGGCATACAAAAGAGTGTGAACCTAACACCTACACTGTGCACAACAAGCATTTCAAGATTCTAGTGACACTAGTTCTACACACTTACTTCTTCAGCATCTTGTTTGGAAGTAAAGAAATGTTTTTCAATTCTCTGAATTTCCTGAAAATACTATAAAGATGTATCTTTCATCATCTCTGGGTATGTTGTGCTACACAAAAGGACAAATCAAAACATGCTGCTAAAATAAAGTGGTCATTGCACAGGAATGGACAGGAAAAGAAATATCCTTCACAGGATTCTAATTTATAAGATTATTTCTTTAGCATATTTTAGAAAAGTCCTAATTTATTATTTTTTCAAAAAGCAATGAATGAAGAAATTCTGCCAATGGGATGGCAAAAATGGAATTTTCACACTTCTCAAAAGCTAATGCATTTAGCATAAAATTATCTATGTTGTGTTGAATTGAGCAAATATGTTTCTTTCCAGCCTTGCTTGCTAATTGCTTAGAAGTTATTTCTGTGAAATTCACGTTCCAATTTGACTTTTACAAAGCAAAAATTTTAGAGACATTGTCATTAGAACTTTTAAAGTACTTACAGCAATTTAGTTATTTTAAAATTACAACTTGCGTTTCAATAGATTTGAAATCTCTCCTGGCTTCAACTTAGCTGAAATTCCAATAGAGAACTGTGTCACGTTTCCTTTTCCTTTTCAGTGTGTTCATATATTTTATTGAAAGCGTTCACACAGGATACTCTGATTAAAAAAAAAGCTTCCGTAATTATCTGAGGAAATGTCTAAAAAAACCCAACAGAGTCGACGAAAGTTTGCAGTCCTCCAGCAAACGTCAACACTAAAAACTTGGCAGATGTCTAATTATTATTGCAGTTTTTCAAGTAGACTTTTTATGACTCACCAAGACTATGAAATCAGTTCCATTAAAAGATCTCTTCTATATTATTATGTCAGAATATCCTGATTTATATGCTATCTTCTGAGACTCATTGTGTTCAATCTGCCTTTGCCACAAACATGGCAATACATCTTGTTCTCATAACTTGCTCCTCCCCCCCTTTCATCTTTCTCCATCCACTCATCAGAGCCTCTGAGGCAGTAAATATCAATTGTTTCCTTTAAGAGGTAGATAGAATAACCATATTTCCAGGAACTCTCAGAACAGCTAATGTCATCACAGTCCATTTGTAATAAATGGATACTTAGCTCTCTTATACTATAAGGCCAAGTACAATGTGTAATGGAGTCTTTGTTCACAGATATCTGACTATAATATCTAATGAAATTATCTGTCTGTAATAGTAAGTTCAACAATCACCCATTTATGTTCTTAGCACTGCTCTCTAAAAGAATATATATGCTTTTTGAAATAAAATTTATTGATGCAATTGAAATCTGCTTGAAATGCACAAATTGTTTGAGTTACTAATGGATTGTAAGGCTGAGCCTGAATTTTTCTTCAAATATTTTATAATCAAATACAAAATAAAGTGTTTTAAAGTGTTCTGCTTAAGGGAACAGAAAGATGGTGGGAGGAAACATGAATCCAGCTATCTTGGCAAAAATCCTATACATTATTATAAATATCAACAGAATACTGTTAAATCAATCTAAGGAAGTATTACATTCAAGCTAACACAGATTGTGAAAGCAGACTTATAAGAATCAGAGATCTTATCCAGATAAGACAATATCACAGGCTCAGAATAAGCAGCAAGGGTCCAGAACATTGAAAGCAGCTTCCCAGCTCTTTCCTTTCTGTGTCAGATGTGTACTTTTGGCCCAGAACAGATGTCCTCTCTAAATGAAAGTCTTGAGTTCTTAACACAACTAAGTATTTCAACTAAGAAGCATTTCAACCATGTTTCAATTATGAAACATCTTCATTTTATACCCCAAGGAATTGTGTAGCTTACATGATGTTCTCTGAAGAGCTATACCCTCTAGAAAAGAATTACCTATAGGGTTCTATTTCCTATAGGTAATTCTTTGCTGGGAATATCCTACTAAGGGCATTTCAGAGATAAGCTCTCTTCCTCCTCACCTAGTCTGTTTACCCAAAGAGCCAGTTAAACAAATGATTAGAATCGCACCAGATCACCTGCTTCCTTTGCATCCCTCTGGGGAAAAAGAAGTGAATGAATAGCAGCCCAACTGCCTTAATGCCCTTCCCCCAGAGAGCCAGCCACATTTTTTGGACAGCCCAAATACCCAAAATTAGATCTGACTTCTGAAAATTCCCATTTGAGCCTTCATGACACTTAAAATTTAGAATCATGATATCATATACATTATGATGCTATACAATGGAGAGTTTCAAAAGACTACGGTCCAAATCCACATATCATATTATAAATTATCATTAAATTAATTTTTTTAAAAACAACCAAATACATCAAGGCACATACACATTTCCTATAATAGTAAACATTATTGTCCAAAGATGAAATTTCTTTTATTATTTGGTTTTGTATTTAATTAGAAAATATAAATACAGATTGCCCGAAACTAGAACCTCAATTTATAACAAATAACCCAGGCAAGTTTCCTGTCTTCATTAAGTTTATAATTTAAAATGATACAACTATGAATAAACAGGGTAGAAAAAAATACTCTGATGAAGGAAGGCCTGGATACTGTTGAAAACTCCTAGCAACAATGCTTAACCCAGATTTAATAGTTAGGGAAAAGTTTCACAAGGAAAAGCTGATTTAAAAAATTTGTAAAAGAAAGTCAAAGAAGGTTGGAGAAGTGAGTGTTCAAGATCAAGAAGATAATATGCAGGATAACCCAGAGTTCAAAAAAATACAATGTATTCAAGAAATGGGAAGCAGTTTGGTCCAGCACAAGGTAAAGTTTGATCATAAAGTCATCCGTAAATTCTATTAAAGCATTTGAATTTCAGTGTAAGAGTAATGGGTCGCCACTAAAGAGTGTTAAGCAGGAATAAGATGTGATAAAGTATGCCTTTTGGAAAGAAACAGCCTGGAAAATAGGATGAAACAACATTAAACATGGAGAGATAAATTAGGGAATTTGCTGTTTCAGGAATCCAAGTGAGAGACGGTGGTAACCTAAACCTGGGTCATAGCAGTGGAGAAAAGCTGACTGGTTTGAGAGACTTGCAGGAGACTGAACAGCCAGGACATTGAAACTGAATGGATGTGAGGGATGAAGAAGAGGGAAGCCAAGAGTAACACTCAAGTTTACAGCTGGGCAACTGTGTAAGGGACTTATCATTCAGAAAAGTAAAAAACACACACAAAGAGTAAATTGCAGAGAAAATCTATGAGTTTATTTTGTTGTGTGTTAAATTTGAGAAGTCAAGATAACCACGTATGGTGTCCTATAGGAAGTTAGATGAGTAGGTTTGATATTAATGAGAAATATCTAGTTGAAATTATCTATTTGGAAACCATTGTCATACAATTGGGAATTAGAGCCATGGAGTTGGATGCAATCTGGGGAGAAATTCTTCCTCAAGAGAGAAGAGAATAAAGCATGCAAATTATATTATCAAGTGGAAGAAGAACATCTGAGGAAACTGGGTAAGAAAAAGAAGGAAGCAAGAAACCAACATGGTGTGGTGCCACAGAAGCCCGAGAGAGAGTTTCAAGAAGGGTATGCTCAATAGCAATAAATGATGCTGAAATGTGACTGAGAAAACCATTTTCTAAAAAGAAGGTGGTAACTTGGACAAGTAAAATATGAATGGTACACTAGGGCCAGATACCAGATAGAATTAAAGGAGAAATGTATTAGGATATTAACAAACTAAGAAAGTGAGTAGACCACTATTTCAAGAAAGATGTACACAAAGGATAAGAGAGAAATAGCGGGGTAACTGGAGACAAACACTAGGTCAAAAATAATGTTATTTTATTTTGCTTAGTTTACTTATTTAGTTTTAAAATAAGAGAGATATTCCTATTTGGAGATTGATGCAAAGGAAAAAGAGGCAAAGGAAGGGAAAGAAAAAGAGAGAGGAACCTATGGAACATGGCTCCTAGGAAAACAAGCGGAAGGATAAGTTAGAAAAGGAGCGAAGATCAGAGGAGAAGGTGAGCATATTTTTCAGTTTCCTGGTGGGGAAAAGACACTTTCTATTTTACACCATCATATTCTTGTTAAAATAGGACATGCAGCCATCTGCTGAAACTGAAAAGAAAGATGGAAGGTCTAGGGTTTGAGGAAAAGTTTCAAAATCATATTTTGTGAAAATCAGGAAAAGACTGCAGCCTGAGAAACAAATAGGCAAACAAAGATGTTTGGAGACATTGTAAAGTAACTCCTGATGGGGTTAGGGAGCAGAGGGATTATTATACTAAAGAATGAGTCACTCCCTATTCAGACACTTCTTGAAATCACTAAAAGTTTTATCATCATATTTAAAACCTTACCTTGGAATAGCCCATTTTTATCAATTATGTAGCTCAAGAGTTATGATAATTAAAATAAATGGCAAGTTGCAGTTTGCCAGAAATGCTCCTCAGAATTCTCTTGCATCTACGTGATAAGTGGCTTCCTACCATATCAGAAGATCTCTCATAATTCTTAATATCAGAAATATGCAGGTAATTAATAATTTTCCTTCACAAATTCTTAACATTTACTATGACCTTCCTCACTTCATGCTTCTTGTCTCATTTTTTCACTCCAGAATCTTGCAAACAAGTAAATTCATAATTATCAAATGGCATTAATTATACTTTGTTGGGGTTAAATAGACTTTACCTCCAAAATGCCTAAGTTCAGACTCACATTTTTCTACTTATTAGTGGGTGACTTAAGCAAGTTGTGGACCTCCTCCAAATATCATGCTCTTACTTATCAAATGGGAATAATCTCATTTTATGAGATTTTGATTTTATGAGAATTTTATATAATACAGGGTCTAATATCAATGCTTGATATATAGTGAACTCTCAGTAAATGTTATTGTTATTTTGCTAGTACGTGGGGATAGGACAGGGGCCCATGTTTCATGATGGCTGCTCTTCACTGTGTGCTCTTCTTCAAAGAATGTACTTTGATTTGGGGCATGACAAAGTTCCATATTGTAATAAGAGTCTGTCTCACCAGTTTAATAGGCTGAGGCTTTTCAAAAAGGCTGATTACCACAAAAATCAAAAGGAAAAGTTCTGGAAAGTAGAGAGAGAAAAAAAATTAAGTTGTTTTATTCCCATACCATTTTAAAAATTAGATCCACTGCCTATCTTTTTCTGGGACCACTGTACTTGGGTCAGAGACTATTTTCATGGCTGAGTTAAATAGCAAGCAGACCTTACTGACTATAAAAGCTGGAAGACCTGGTAATGACTTACAGAAGGAGACTGTGGTGCCTACTTGTCTGAATAATTTTAAGGACTTGGCAGATAATTCTCAAGGACTTTTTAATTGTAGCCCTCAGAAAGCCAGAGGACAGGCTAATGACCTTTGAAGCTTTCTTTCATTCTTGATCCTCTAAGAGCAATTCTTAGTTTACCTTAGTATGATATATTTTACATATAATGTGAGTATGATTCATTCCAATTGCACATAGCATTACTGCCAAGGATGGTCGTGAATAGAGCTCCTTCCTGTCTTCTGTATGGCAGTGGCCTTGCCTGTTGTTTAAATTAGCCTTTCATGCAACCACTAACTCAAGTCTAGTGATGATTCAAGCCAGAAACAGTAATTTTATTTATATGATGTCTTGCATAGAGGGCAGGCTAGTGAAAGAAAAACAAATCTGGAATGGACAATGAATTAAATCAAAGCTGTTTTGTACTTGGGATGCACTCCAGTAGAGTACAATGGAGTCCATCTACAGAGATTATAATGACTCTGCCAATATTAATTATTCACCATGCAGCTTACCCATTTTCAAGGAACTCAGGATAATGCTAGCAAATGTAATTCTAAGAGTAATACCTTCCAGCTGAATGATACAGAGCACAACAGCTTTAGCTGTCATGTCACTAGTTGAAGAAAGGTATTTCCAAGGCAATATTTCAATGGATAGAATAAGTTCAGACAGTTCAAAAGTTCATAATAAACATACTTCATAGCTTCTTTCCAAATGGTGAAGGAAGGCTTAGTGAGGGAAATACTTACATCTGATTCCATTGGGATAGCAAAATATACATGGTGGATTAAATATATTTAGCCTCTGTCTACTTTGAGCTTTCTTCTCTTGCCTTGTACCCATAAATAATTTCACTGACTGAAACTGAATTTTATATCAGATGTAAAATAGACTGACTTGTTGGTTGGGTTGGCAAAAACATGTTGCCACTTATTGACAGGAAACCAAAAAGTCCATTTTCGTGAATGAAGTCATAAGTAATTTCATTTGATGAGAAGGAGTCAGTTTGAAAGTTGTACTAAAAAAGATTCCGGGTTTTTGATAGATGTTAATAATAGCATGAGAAAATGGCTATTCCTAGTCATGTTTTATTGCTTTGTTCTGTCCTCAGGATCTAGCCTTTCAAAATGTGATACATTTGCCTGAGCAGTGGCAAGGAGTTCTCCCAAAGATAAATGCCCTGACAGCTTTGTCTCTGTTCATTTGGTGAAATGCTATTTGGACAGATTGTGTGAATGTATCTTCAGATTTGGTATTTGTACAGTGGAAATAATAATAACAATAATGTGCTGCTGTCCTAAGCCTTCTTTCTTTACAACTGACCGTGCTTAGGAGAGCTCTAAAATATAAGTGAAATGATTTTGTTTTTAAATATCTAAATATCTCTCTAGTTAGGTTAATTTTAAAAACTCTTAAACCCTTGGTTCTTTATTTTGAAATCACTCTGTATAGTTCAAGTAGCCGGATGAAAATGTAGGTGAAATTCCTAATCCATTTCCCACAGATGGACTCTCATTCATCTTAACTGTATTAACTGATCATCAGGGAGATGCTATTCTTTGAGTTGGATTTGATTAAAACTCTAGGAAAGTCTTTCCCAACAAGGACTAAAAAACTATTTCCATGTAAAATATGTCCCTGAGCTTAAAACAGAAATTAAGCATGATATCTGGCATTATCATATGTTAGAAAGATGTGTTAGGAAGTAAGATTTTATTTAAAAGCCAGTGGTAGGACTTAAGAAATAGGAGGAGTTAATGAGTTAAAATAAATATTTAAGAGCAATTAAAAATGTGTTCTTTGGAATAAGATAGGAAGAAATTATGCATTGTAAGGGGGAGCATTAACTCTTTCTGACTTTATTTCACAGAAAGAGATAATTTTATAATCAGAACAAACTTTATAAATATTCCAATTAATCACTAAGGTCTATAGTTAATTATAAAAATTTCAAATCAATGGAAATTATCACATTGTCAAATGTTAGAATTATTAAAGATTGTGTTGAGGTAGATGTAGGAAAGATGGATATGAGTTGGAATTTTTTATGATTTTTAAAGTTTAGCGTGCTCATTACATAAATGCCCAAATATGAAGGAAAATGGAACTACCTGATAATTAAATTTTAAAAATGCTAGTGACAAGAGTACTAACATTGTGATTGTCTAAAGTTTCATATTTTAAAAAATATAAGCATTTTAAAAACTCATATTGTTCATATATATGCAGACTGCTAAAACATTATATAAATGGAACAAGGAAGCAGTCCATGTTATAAGATTTGCGAAAATAATCATAAGAAGTAAAATATTTGATTTTGAATAATTTGAAACCACCTGCACTGACACTCCAGGTCAAAGTTCTGATTAGGCAAGCATTTCTGAATTACCATTCTATTTCATCCTAAATATATTTTCTTTATCTTCTTTCCTCACACACCATGATTTGCCAAGGCTAGGGACATGATGAAGATACACAAAGCAAGACTGATAACTGAGAGACAATTGGGAAACACTTAACTCCAAGATTCTTTTTAATATGGCAAAGATTAAAAATATTCATAGACAACAGGTAGACAAAGGAAGAGGGCACCTAGTCAGCAATCATGGAGATGCTGTAACTGTTCCCTTTTTGTACTTTTCTGACCTCATTCTACACCTCACCCTTAGCTCCTTCATTGTTCAGTACACACAGCCCTGTTTGCTCTTGTACATATCTATATAGGTTAATGTAAATTGTTATTGTTCAGGCTGAAGACCTGCAGACACAAGAACTTTCTTGTGTCCATGCTCAATGAGGATCAAGAGTTAGCAAATTATACTATTTTCAGGTAAAAATTTGCTCTTTATGTGTATGGTGCTACAAGTCAATCAACAGTGTGATATAAACTTTTGCAAATGCTTTGCAAAAGATTTTTTGAGACAACTAGTCATAACAAAATAAGAGCTAACATTTGTTAAGTGCTTTATATTATCGTTTTGTTGTTGTTGTTGGTGGTGGTGGTGGTCAAACATTTATTGAGCACATGCTGTGTGCGTAGCACTAGATTATTTGGGTAGAGATCACAAAAGTGGAAAACTAATTCTCTGCCCCAAGGAAAAATATTCTAAATCAGGAAGGGAGAACAAACCACTCAGAAATTTCCTTTTCCTTCTGCACATCTGATGTTCTTAGGCCACTATAAGAAATCCATGTGTGTCAAAACAGATTTGGTGAAGGAGGCCACAGCCTATAATTCCTGTCTTTTCTCTCCCTTCTACTTCTCAGCAGTGGGAGAGCTTCTCTGGGTAAAGAGAAACACATTTCAGCCCATATCATATTGCTAATCAACTGGCACTCCAAGCATCCCAGCATTCAAATTCCCATTACGTAAGGAGAAGAGACATAGAGAATCCATTAGCACTTTTTTTTTTCATCTCATTGTTTATAATAATTTAAATTATTAAGATTGAATGTTTTTTCAGGTTATTGGCCATTTGTATTTCCTCTTTTTTTCCGTTTTTCCAGCATATTATGGGGGTACAAAAGTTAATTAAGGTTACATATATTTCCCTTGCCCTCCCTCCCCCCTTGAGTCAAAGTTTCAAGTGTGTCCATCCCCCATGAGTGGTGCGAATCACACTCATTCTGTATGTATATACCTATTCCCTCCCTCCCACTTGCCTGACACCAGATAGATGTTATTCCTATATGTCAACTTATGTGTTGATCAGTTAATACCAATTTGCTGGTGAGTACATGTGGTGCTTATTTTTCCATTCTTGGGATACTTCACTTAGTAGAATGGGTTCCAGCTCTATCCAGGAATATACAAGAGGTGCTATATCACTGTTGTTTCATATAGCTCAATAGTACTCCATGGTATACATATACCACATTTTATTAATCCACTCATGTATTGATGAGCACTTCAGTTGTTTCCACAACTTTGCAATTGTGAATTGTGCTGCTATAAACAAAATTGACACACCTTTGGCTAGACTAATGAAAAGCAGAAAAGAAAAATCTCTAATAAGCTCCATCAGGAACAATAAAGGAGAAATTACAACGGATGCCACGGAGATACAAGATATAATTTATGAATAATACAAAAACCTTTATGTACAAAAACTGGAAAATGTGGAGGAAATGGACAAATTCTTAGAAACACACAGCCTCCCTAGGCTCAACCAGGAAGAAATAGAATTCCTGAACAGACTAATATCAAGCACTGAATTTAAAACAGCAATAAAAAACCTTCCCAAAAAGAAAAGTCCCAGACCAGATGGTTTCACACCCAAATTTTACCACACCTACAAAGAAGATCTGGTGCCTATCCTGCAGAAATTATTCCACAACATCCAGAAGGATGGAATCCTCCCCAACACATTTTATGAAGCGAACATAACCCTCATACCAAAACCAGGAAAGGATGCAACAACAAAAGAGAACTACAGACCAATATCCCTTATGAATATAGATGAAAAATTCTCAACAAAATTCTAGCTAATCGAATCCAGGTGCTTATTAAGAAAATAATCCATCAGGACCAAGTGGGCTTCATCCCAGGGATGCAGGGATGGTTCAACATACACAAATCTATAAATGTAATTCACCATATAAACAGAAGCAAAAACAAAGACCATATGATCCTCTCGATAGATATAGAAAAAGCATTTGACAAAATTCAATGCCCTTTTATGATAAGAACACTTAACAAAATAGGCATAGACAGGACTTACCTAAAAGTGATACAAGCCATATATGACAAACTCACAGCCATCATTATACTGAATGGGGAAAAACTGAAAGCATTCCCACTTAGAACTGGAACAAGGCAAGGTTGCCCACTATATTATCTTTGAACATTGATAGTACGAGAAAAAAAAAAATTTGCACTACTTCCAAAGAATGGCATATTCTATTTATTTTACTAACAACCCCAGGGTATTTGCTATAGTAGAAGAGGAGAATTAGTGGGATTACCTAATGAGTACATTAATTAATTAATATTATTAATTAACTATTTAATAGTTAAAATTTTATTAGGCAATTTCATACACATTATTTACTTGTGTATTACACATTATGAATAAATAAGTACATGCATCAACTAGGTGCATAATACTCTGATGAATGCAATAGAAAATATATAGAAGCAGAGCTGCCAATCATATCTTCAGGAGTTCCCAGTCTTCTTAAGGGGACAATAAAATGTATAGATGGGAAAAGTTAAATAATAATTTTATATTAATAATAATAATGAATATAAACAATATCTCTTATTTGATCTGTATACAAACAGATGAAATAAGATACTAAGGTAGATATTAATATTATACATACAGGAAATTTAAAACATAGAAAGTGCTCGGATTTTTTTTGGTCCAGGAATTTTCCCAAACTTATACTATAGAAATTAACAATAGCTCCATTTTCTGAGAATTGATATATACATTTTCTGTCTCTTATCATTATTCAAGGATAATAATGCTATTAATACACTATCTGTATACATAATTATATCTGAAAAAGCCACTAGATGTTTGAAGGTTATTTTTATGTAATGTAATAACATTTATCTCTAGGCATCCCCACCAAAAGAGATCAGATTTTTCTCCACTGATTTTCCAGTTAATTCATTTATAGATTTCTCCCTTTATATACCAAATAAATACATCAAATTCTTTTTTTTTAATTTTGATCTGTCCCTGAGCTTTGGCTTTGGAGAGTAATATAGCTGATTTACTGGTGTCCAGATCTAACATACAGCCTCTATCAATTTTCTCCAACTACTTTTTCTCCAACTGATGTCTGTAGAGCTCCTTTCCCAGAATCACATTTTTAACAATCCTTCTCAAATTCTAATCACCAAATTGCCTTTCCTTGAAGAATGTCTGAGGCCTGTACATGTGAGATAAGATAGTAGAAGATGACATAGTCTTTGTAATTTGTCTACAGAAATCTTCACCAAATGATCAATGACCACCTCTAATGGAAATATGGTTTCAATTCTCCTTTTGACAGATGGTCTAGCCTACACTCCCAAGAGATATGTTTTCCCTGTCAACTTTTTTTTTTTTAATATATGTGCTGGTGTTTGGAGCCAATTTAACAACTATATTAGCCTGTTCATGCTATTCTGAAGTACCACATCTGCTTTCAAACCAAGTTCATGTTTTTCCTATAAAGTGATATATATAGTCTTATACTAGAAAGTATTTTCAACTCAGATTTCAATGTGGTCATTTCAAATCCAGAAGAAAAACATTCAAAAAATTCAATGTGCCTTTTTTGGTTTTCACTACTAAGAGCTGTTATGCATCACAGCCCTGCAGATAATTCAGTGTAAGTTGGTTAATTGTTTCAAGAGAATATAATAGCCTTATCTTTAACAATGACATAATTCAATCAAAAAGGATCTGCGGTCATCCATTATGCTGTCAAAAATCACTTCCCTTCTACTGCCTCTCAGTCTGCAGCACTCAAATAATTCAATCTGACAATCAAACTAGCTACACTAAGAATGAAGTCCTGCCTTAACAGGATTCCAGAAATGCTACTGCCCTGGGACAGAGGGTGCCAGTTATGAAAATCTCCAGGTTACTGTTGCTGCCTTTCTGGCTATTTATCTTGCTTTATGTTTTCATGTCTGTATATCTGCCTGAATTTCTCTCCCAGTTCCCATCTATGTAGATTTGGAATCACAACCTTGCTCTATTTCTCACTAGTCTATTTTCTCCAGTTTAAAACTGGAATTGAATATTTGGAAATCAATGTTAGGAATATACTTTACACTGTGTTCACTCATTATCAGATACAATGCAATTTCATTTAGGAAACATACTTAATTTAAGGGAGCAACATAGTAGTTTGCTAATAAATTGCTTTGTTTCAGTGGATCTATGCATTTTTAATTTAACATCAGATAACCTAGGGCATGGATGTAATAAAAAGTAACAACAGCTGAAATAAATATAGTGCTGGTATTGATATGAAAATAAAGATCAACACTCTTCAGAAAAACCTTGATTAATCAAATGCTGTTTCTTCAATGACATTTAATCTTCAGTTTTATATATAACATATATATATGAAAGCTATAGATTAGGTCTAAAATTTTCAAATTACTAACTCTTCTTCTGCCCAAAGCATTTTAAACATAAAATTATAAATCTATCTTTTGGAATGAGGAACTTAATGTACTTGTTTTTTTCCTATCCATGTGGATTTGGGCCAACAGCTTACCTAAGCCCTCATGTCTATGTGTGTCTTGATTTAGCCTGAATAGCAAAATCAAGTCTCACAAGTTTGCTTAGATACCTATCTGATTTTTCAAATATACCTCTTCTTCCCTAAGTAGAATAAGGATCAGCTCCTTAGCCCTATAGATAGAGAGAAATATTAGTTCATACACTGTACCAGTGGTTTCTCAACTCTGGTTCTACATAAGAACACCTGGTAAGTTTTTTGAAAACATATTAAATAATCAAGACCTATACCAAGGCCAGGCGGGGTGGCTCACGCCTGTAATCCTAGCAGTCTGGGAGGCCGAGGTGGGAGGATCGCCTGAGCTCAGGAGTTCCAGACCAAAGAGTGAGACTCCATCTCTACTAAAAATAGAAATAATTAGCCAGGCATGGTGGTGCACGCCTGTAGTCCCAGCTACTCAGGAGACTGAGGCAGGAGGATCACTTGAGCCCAGGAGTTGGAGGTTGCTGTGAGCTAGGCTGATGCCACGGCACTCTAGCCCAGGCAACAGAGCAAGACTCTGTCTCAAACAAACAAACAACAGTAACAAAAACCTATACTAAATGAGCTATATCATAATTTCTGTGGGGAAAGCCTAGGCATCGATACTTTTAAAAGTCCCCCAGGTTTGAAAACTGCTGCTCTCTTCAGTATACTAGCTATTGTAGGGGATATTGCCTACCCTCTATGGTATTATTTTCTCTCAGAAGAAATAATACAGCTTTTAAAAATGTCAGTGACCACTGGGAGACAATTTCGATGAAGTTCTTAAGGCATGAGCTCTGCAGTCAAATAAATGTACATTCCATTTTTGGCTGTGCACCTACCAAATTGGTGACCATGAACAAGCTAAACTTTTCTAACTTAATTGCTTCATTTGCAAAATACTGACACCATAGTACCTCACAGAGTTATTGTAAGAATTAAATGAGATAATATAGGTAGAACACTCAGCAACCTGCCTATCAAAAAACATTAGCCAACAAATAAAGAGACAATGTAATGTTTATCTTTTGGGTTAACAGATACAAATGCTATCGTAAGAGGAAGACTCCAGTGAAGACTAGAATTGTTAGAAATTATTCTACGGTGAATGGGGAGTTTTATATAGATCATGAAGTATGTGGAGAAATTTTCTATAAATTTAACTGTTGGTGTGCCTACATAAAATTATGGATCAATAAGCCTAGCTATAGTCGCTGATTAAGTTAAAGCACTCATTTAAATTGTGCTAAATTTCTGTTTTCATGTAATGTACCCCATATTTTCAGGGTTTTATATATTGACTATGAAATATACTGTTATATCATTTTAATTGAGATATTTAAATCTCAATTAAATATGAGCCAAATGTTACTAAAAGAGTGACCAACTATCCTAGGTTTCATGGGACTAAGGAGTTTCCTGGACGTAGGACTTTCAGCGCTAAAATCACGATTGCCCTAGGCAACCTGGGATTCTTGGTCAGCCTAGAGATGCTTATAACCACATTCTGAAGACAAGAGCCCCATGTATCTCCTCATTCCCTTACCCAATTCTCCCAGTATAGGCTATTCATTATCCAAGTCAGCTCTATGTAATCCACAGCTGAGCCACCCTTGTTTCCTGTTGATTTCCTGAGCTAGGTTTCATTGCCTTTCCATTGATTCTTTCCAAGATTCCTTTTCTACTTAAAAGTAGAATTACTTTCTGTCACTTGCAACCGAGAACCTTATTAAAATAGTCAAAACAACAAGGAGAATTCTGGGATGTTATATTTATTACATACTTTCTATTATTCTCCATGAATGCAAGCAGGTTTAATGGGGCCATGTTGTCTCATGAGGGCATTTCACATAGTAGGTGCTCTGGAAACAGCTTCAATAACTGAACAAATTTTCTCACTCAGAAAATTCAATACCCACCAGACAGTGCAGAAACAAGTCTGTGATACATCTTTGTCTTAGCAGAGGAGAAAATAAGGAGCAGAGATCCTGGAAAACAGCCGGAGAAACTTATTATATATTTAAAAACTAGCTTCTTTTAAAATAAGAACCAGATTTTGAAGATTTAGACATGACTGTGGAAAAACTGTGAAAACAAAATGCTTCTGTGAGTAAAAAGTGGTGTGTTTCCAGGTGTTAGAAAGATTATAGGAATGAATAATAGCTGTGAAAATCAAAGAAGCAAGTTTTTCAGATTGTAGTTCTTTCATTAGTTAGAATACTAACTAAGCCAGTCCTCTACTTCCCCAGAATACTGTCTAATCATAAATGCTTGCTGAAATGCAATTTATTCCCCACTCATTATTTTTCTCCTGGGAGAATGTTGCCTGCCCCTCAACACTGCTCTATTTTTTTCAGACTTAATTGTTTTTAGCCTATTTGTTTTTGTAATGTTATGGTCCAATGTCTAATCAAGGATTGTGTTTATCAAGTTGCTTTTATTTTTAAGCTCAACTTTTCAAAATAAGAATGTCAGGATATTTCCACTTTTAAGTTTTTTCAATGCTCACAATCTGTTGGGAGCATTGTAGATTATGTTGGGAGATTTTTGGGACTGTTGGGAGATTGTAGATTATTTTTTCCTTAGGCAGTTTATGTTTAATTTACTCATTTTTTTAATTAAAAATGTACATTTTCTAATAAAATGAATAGCATATTCCTTAGTACTTGCCAAATGAAATCACGAAATCCATGTATTCATTCCTTTTCCCTTTGAAGACTAAAAAACAGTGTAAAAAGCAAACGAGGAATACAAGGCATTGCTATTGCCATTAGAAAAGAATGTTAAATTATAAGGGACAAAGATGCTGAAGGTACACATAAAGAAACTAAAAATACATTCTGTGCTTTACTTTATTAATAAGACATCACATTATTAATCCAGCATTACTATATTGCCCTGAAAAAGTATCAAATATCATACATTTATCCTAGTTTAAAAAAATCTATATAGCTACTATCATCTTTGTTCAAAATTAATAGTCTCTTTTCTTCCTTCCTTCACCCTTTCCTTCTTAATAATGAAGTCAAAAAGCCATCAGAAGGTCCCAATCAAAAAGAAGTAATGCCTGGCAGGAGTTGAGGCAAGGTAGGCCTCCAAGAGGGACATCAGTCCATGAGGATTGCACAAATAAACAAATAAATTGAGAATAGAAAATAGCTTTCTCACTGAAAGAAAAATAAGTCATAAATATTAAAATGGCAAGCAAAGATGCGATGTAGATGGACATAGGTTCAGATATAGATATAGATCCATTAGCTCTATATACTGAGAGGATCCAAGAACAGAGATAGCCCAAAAGCAATGAGCATACATATCACTAAGATCTTCCAGGGTTCCTTGGATTAAATAGCTAATTTTAGGACTAGGACAAGAAAATTCAAAAATAAGCCTCAAATGTGTTATGCCAGAAATTAAGGAAATACATAAAGAATGACAGGACCATGTCAGAAAGACACACAAGCCAGCCTGAAGGGGGTCTGGACTGGCCAAATGTGGGACAATTTAGTATTAAAATACTTACTGATAGTAATACATTATATCCCACAGAATAAAATAGGAATCCAAAAGTCTACACCAATGACAGAAAGAGAAAGAAAGGAAGAGGAAGAGAGAGAGAGAGAGAGAGAGAGAGAGAGAGAGGGAAAAGAAAGAAAGAAAGAAAGAAAGAAAGAAAGAGCTTTTCCATATAGTAAAAAGATAACTTATAAATGCAGAAGAAATGATGGAACTTGAAAATTAGTATTAGCCAACCATGATCATAATAATTAATTCAGGTAAGAAACCTAATGTGCCACCCAATGGAATGCAGGGAAAATGGCACATAATCACGCCTATGGCATTCATAACCAGAATCTAATAAAAGAAAATACCAGACCATTTCAAATTTTACAAATTAAGTGGCCTATAATATTCAAATATCTTAAGGTCATGAAGGTTAAGGAAGGATTGTAGAACAGTTCTAGACAGAAGGGAACTGAAGAAACATGAAAATTTCATGCATGTGTGATCCTGGATTATATTCTTTTGCTATAAAAGACATTACTGTAGTGGTCAGTGAAACACTGTTTTATGAATGAACATTCTATAAGAGTTTTCTGTACTGTTTCTACAACTCTCTTATAAGTGTGAAATGATTTCAAAATAAAAAGTCCACCTTCAAGCCATTTTATGGATGAGTAAGCAAATGCAAAATGTCTAGGATGCCACAAGCTAATTAGCATCTGAGTGGGCACCACAATGGCAAATTACCATTTGAGCATTCTTTCCTTTCTTCTCTCTGTGCTCAGTGAGAAAGGAATATCATTCCATAAGGTCAAGGGCTTTGTTGTCTACACTGCTAGATCCAAGTGCCTACAATTGCAGCAGGCTTTTATATTTGGTGTTCAAAAATATTCTGGATTGCTATATTTTAATTTTGAATACTTCTCATTAAACTATTTATTTTTAATACTGTCAATCTCCATTTTCAAATTGATTATTTCTATTTATAATAAACAAATAAGGAAAAATGCTCTCTACTCCTCTCAGTTGATGCAATCTATGAAAACTAAAATAGAAAAAAGGGAATTTTCCAGTGTTTTTCAGAAAGCAGCGGTAGAAGACATGAACAGTAATATGGCTTATTTAGTTTTCTCCATCTTCACTCACACCTGTAAAGGCTGTCCCATCCGTTCGTGCGCTCACAACAAATGTTGCTCTTTGCCCTTTACAATCCGCAGTGGCCTTCAAAAGTAAGTCTAGATAGGTTAGTTTTCTCTTTCCTTCAAGGAGAACAATATTTAACCACCATAGTACTTATAAATGCTTTATGGTAACTCTATTTAACTATAAAACCAAATTAAACTTATATATTAAGTATGAAAAAGACAACACAACCATTAAAAGTCAGTTGATGACATCATTTAATGTCATATATCATGTTATATTCCTGACACTATATGATCAATTTTGAATTTTAAAGTATCAAAGTTTATTTATGAGTTTAACTGGTTGCAAGAGAGACTACCCAAAATTAAAATGTTACCTAATGACAGATTTTCTGATGAGTATTTATGGCTGATATATTGATAATTTACTACTTCATTCACACGTTAACAAATATTTATTGGGTGTCAGTCACTATTTTAGGTTCTAAAACTATTGCAAAAAAATACATACAGAAAATGGAATGTTTTAAGACATAGTCTCAAAAGCTGAGTATAGTAATGTCACAGGTTATTTTTAGGTCAAATATGCTTACAGCACTTACCACTTTTACCAAATTATTACAGAAACTTTATTGGCACAGTGCTCCATAAATTCAGTTGGCTTCTACTTTGGAGGAATTTTATGTTAAGATTTGGTTGCTATCACATTGTCATCATATTGTCATATTCTAGATTTAATTATGGTAGATGTATGGCATAACTATCTCATCCATACTTTAAGTTTCAGCATCATAACACAAGGTGCAATGTATCATTAATAATATGTATTGAATTAAATAATGGAATGGACAAATAAATGCTTGTGTTTCTCCCAGAGTTCCAATTTCTTAATTAGAATAATGTATTTAACCACACACACACACACACATAAAGGCTATCATCATTTGGCTATTTTTTTTATTAACATTTGCAAATATAAGTCAGAAATCACACTGCTATCAAGCCACTGTTCTTATGACTTTTGAAAAGTTTTAAGGATACAGGAAATATTAAAGTCTTGCTAATTTCTTATAATTGGAAAAGGATTTTGCATTGGATGAGACCACTAATCTAAAAGGATCTCTTCCATTATTTACTCAAGTTGCCTTTTCTTGGGATGCCTAAAAGCACACAAAACAATAAACTCAGAAGGAGGAGCAGAGTGTCCAGACTAAAAGAACTCATAAAATCCTAATTCAATTAAATTAAAAGGAGACAATACCAGATGATATTTAAAATTTTAAAATAAATCTTTGTCCATAGCTTTGGAAAAAAAGGTGATTTCCAAAGTAGATTATGTACTTCACATCAGGAAATCAATTATCCATGCATATTAGTCATAAGACAAGAAAGAGATTCTTCTCCATTGTGATGTCTCACTTCATTAAAAAGAGAACACTTTCAGAATAGGTTATGCTTTTGAAAAACAAGAATAGTCTCAATTTAGGGCTCCGTCTGCTCTCAGACAGAGTAGAACCAATAAAGTGGATACTCGCCAAAGAATACTAATCAGATTTGTATATAAACAGTGTTACACTCCAATTTCTGGCAGTTTGGAGACTAAATATGTTACTGGAAGTTCTATGTTGTTTCAACATGTTGAGGAGGGTGAGGGGAGGATGAATAGGGACAGCTTTTCTTACAAGGGGGATTATGAAATGTTCAAAGTAAAAAGATAAGGTTGCACTTTATCTATCCCAGTGTGTTTTTGCAAGTATCAACTTCCATAATGTCACCATGTAAGATCTCAATTTATAAGACACTATATTTTAATGATCAAAGTGCAGGATTTCTCTCTTCCTCCCTGATGTTGTTACAAGTGATGAAGTTAGAGTAGGAGTGGAGTCACTTTTCATGGTTTGTTGTATTTGAAATGACAATATGGGCTCCAATAAAAATTTTAGAAATCAAAGTCATGTTTATTTTTTTCTCTTTGTGATATCCAAGTGTTAAACCAAGTACTGTTGTAAGTTAACCTCCTGAGTCACTGAATACAGATATATATATATATACATATACACACACAAACACACATATACTACATTTGATGAAAACGGTTTCTTTAAGCATCATACAATAATAGAACCAGCCCAACATCCTGATTTCCAGCAGGAACGTAACTAATCCAGTCAAAGAATCATCTATTTGCTCCTTTCTCTTTATATAATTTGACTTTTTTCCTCTTTAATTTTTACTTTTATAGTCTTCTTCTATTGTATTCTACTACAAACATCGCCAAGCAATTTCTAGAAGTAGGTGAGAGTTTTTATCAAATTAAATAGTCATTTCTTAAGCATTTTATGGACAATATATTTACTTGTTCCCAAAAGCGTATTTATTAAGCTTCTATTTTATGTCAAGTATATCTCTATGTAGTCTTCTTCCTCTCTTAAAAGCCATAAAATCAAACAGAAATTAAAGTTATTTTTCTATTCAATAAGATTTTGTAATAAATTTTAATCTGATTATGAATTTTAAGCAGAAAATAAAATAAATATATCATCATGATTTTAAGTGCTGCAAAGGAGAGTTATATAGTACTACTGATAGCTTAATAGCATACTGGTGAGTTTAAACTGAAGAAAAGAATCAAATTACACCAATAGTTCCCTTGTTAAAATATTTTAGAGCATAGCACAATCAATGCCCAGGTAGATTCTGTATCTTTTACAGATATATATGTTTTATATCCAATCTCTCATTTACTTAAATTCAAGTTCTCAGCTGTATTAACATAAGAGGTAACTAATGGTTTTCTAACACCAGCCTCACTATATTTCAAACCATTTCCACCAGTGTTGCTACCTCTAAAACAGTGTTACTTTTGTAAAGTATAAATTTGATCATGACATAGAAGAAAGAAATGGCCATGAGTTGACATTCTTTGAAGCTGGGTAATATATAAATGAGAGTTCATTATAGTATAATTTGTATTTTTATATGAAAACACAAAAATAATTCCAAAACAAACTTGAATAATAAATTTGGGATGAGATATTAACACTTGAATATTACAGTGTTTCTCAGAAATATATTGATGTTAAACGCCTTGTCTAGAGTCAAACAAACCCAGGTAATTTTGTCCGATGGGCTATATCTCTAATGGCATCCTGATCATTCATATTGGTAAGTCAAATTTGAAATTTTCCCTATAGGAAATTATTCATTAAAGGGAAAAGAGGAATAGGAAAGAACAAACAAAATAAGAAGTAAAAAAAGAGTATTTATTTCCATATCAGCCCATGTGAATCTTAGCATGAATTATTTAATCTTTGAGAACAGTCTCTCCATGCATGAAATTATAGTTATTATTTATTCCAACCACCACAGAAAATCCTTCCTCCATTGATATTATTATGTAAGTGCAAGTTGCAGTTAAATGAAACAAAAGCGGAGCACAATTTGGTAAAACATACTGAGCAAAACTTTGCAAACTGGCACATGTTCAGGAGTTGAATATAACGCATTAGGAAGAACAAGTCAAAATATTGATAACTTTACTCAAATAGCACCAATCATCTATCTATAAGAATATAAATATTGCTGACTCTCCTAGTCTTGACATACTTTCAGTGATCTTTCATTTGGGCTGGTTTAGATGAACTTATAAATGATCTTATAAGAATATTGAATGTAATCTATAATAATAATGGACTTTTGTTTTGGGCCTTACTCATATCCAGTCCTCCTTTTTATAACACAAGTATCTCGAATTTTCTTGAAGATGCAATCTGTTTTCAACTCTTAGTCCATGAAGTCTGAGTAGGACTAATACTATCTCTTCCTTGACACAGATCTGGATGATCAGTAAATTCCATCCCACTGGTTCCAACAATAAACTCAAGGATAGTATTTATTCCATATCATCCTAAGACATGTGTAGCAACTATTAGGAAAGAGAGGGCATCTTTCCACTTGGGTCATCAAGCTATAAGAATATTGGTATGAAGCTACCAAAAACCATCACAGAATAGTTTGGGAGGTGAAAGTGTTGGAGAAGAGCCATGCCAATAAATGAAGCCAACAAAGAGGGAAACAAAGATAAGAAATTAAGGGTTTATGACCTCTGTGAAAAGCCTGAATTCAGCTCTGCTAGAAAACACCTGAATTTTTAAACTACATGAGTTAATAAGCTCATGAATGAGTTTGGCTTCTTTCCCTTGCTAATAGAGCACTGACCGATAAACATTTCTATGGCTTTCCACATCTTGTTTTCCTTATCTGCAAAATTAGTATTATATTAACAGTATAAATAGTACTGTTAAGTGGAGTAAATAAATTAATACTTTTAAGGCCTTAGTACTGTGCTTATATATAGTAAGTGCTTAATAATTTTATATATACTCATTATAATTGCTATTACTTTTAAACACTGAAATTACATGCAGCAAAATAAACAAATGATGACTTTGCCTGTTACACTATCAGCACTACTGAGTATGAACTATTCAAGTAGTGGGATTGTTTTATTTTGAACACACAGAGAAGCATTCTTATGATTTAACCCAATTTGAAATTATAATTAACTCCAGTAGAATGTCTATTCACTGGGATTGAATAACAGCATTTCACAGAATTTTTTAAAGAAAGTTTCTAATCACCCTGGAACTTACTTTTGACTTTATAAACAGAGTTTGTTTGCTCTTTGCCAGACTTAATGCTATTGCCTTCAAGTCCAGTTCACACCTTCTAATACATGCATTTCCATCAACTGTTTGCCAACACTAAAACCTGTGGTCTAGTGTGCTACACACTTGTCACTGTCAGCTTCCTCGCCTCATGTCCTCACTTCTTCAGTTAACCAACACTGTAAGGTCCTTTACATGAAACGTCAGATCCCTCATCCTTATAAGACTCACCTGGCAAAACTTCAAACCTGGCTAAATAAAATTCTTCATCTCTTTTATTGAGATGCATGAGCAGCTGAACTAGCAATAGGAAACCAAATATGAGAAATGTGCTGATTGACTCACTGTATTTTCATGACCGCAAATATCAAGTAGGCTGTCACCAAACTAAGGCAGCCCATCGATATTTTCCTAGTCATTTTATTCTCCTATCCAAAAAAAAAGCATCTCCAACCTTTTCCTTTCTCTTCACATTTCAATAGAAAATGAACTGTTTTCATTGAACTTCATCATTCTCCCAACTCCAAAGCTAAAAACACATCTGCACCCACACTCAAGCATTTAGCCTTCTCACCTATCATAACGGATGAGCTATTCCCTGCTTCTATCTAAAGCCAAATCCTCCACTAATGTACCACATTTATATATCCCTTCTACATACTGGAAGTATTTGCTCCTATAATTTTCCCTCTATCTCACATAACCAAATATTCCTTATAAACATATTCACATCAGTATTTAAACTCCAACATATAAACACCCTGCACCATACAGTTTAGAGTTAGAAGAATTGATTTTTGAGAAGGTTTTAATTCTGATTAGCCAGGTTCAATTACCATCTTCATACCTTACTAGCTGTGTGACCTTAGGCAATATACTTAATATTTCCGTCCTCAAATTCCCAATTAGAATGGAAGTAACAGTAGTCTGTCTTTCCTAGAATAGTTATGAGTATTAAATTAGTTATATTTATATGGAATATTGAAAATGTCTGTCCCATTGTAACTCATATATATGTTTATTAAGTGATACAGGTGACCCTTGGAAAATGTGGGGGTTTGGGGCACTGACCCCCTACACACTCAAAAATCCACATATAACTTTTGACTCCCCTAAAACCTAACTGCTAATAGCCTACTGTTGACCAGAAGTTTTACTAATAACATAAACAATCAATGAACACATATTTTATGTATGTTATTATGTATTATATATTGTATTTTTTATAATAAACCTAGATAAAAGAAAATATTATTAAGAAAATTATAAGGAAGATAAAATATATTTACTATTCTTTAAGCAGAAGTGGATCATCATAAAGGTCCTCATTCTCCCCATCTTCATGTTGAGTAGGATGAAGAGGAGGGAGAAGAGGAGGGGTTGCTCTTGCTGTCTCAGGGGTGGCGGAAGCAGAAGAAAATCCACATATAGGTGGGTCCACGCAGTTCAAGCCCATGTTGTTCAACAGTCACCTGTAGCAATCACCTAAATAAACCTCTGCTTTAGCAATACACTTACCTCCAACTATTGCCCATTTAGCTATAGAACAGTGCTGTACATTTGCATTTGCTCACTTTAATGTCTTGCATTTGCTCTTGAACTCACATCACCCAGGCTTCAATCTTCCCCACCTCACTGAAACCACTCCTATCAAAGTCACCAGTTCCTCCATGTTCACAAATCCAGTAGTGATTTCTCAGCCTTTGTTATACTGTGTCTTTCAGAAACATTTGAATCAAATAATCTTTCCTTTTCTTTCTTGAAATGCTTTCTTCAGTTAGTTACTCATATAAGCTCTCTTGCCTCTTTTATAACACAAGTGGTTATGCCTGCTCAGACTTTTACACTGGCCTCTTCTAATTTTCTGACCTCCAAACTTTGTAGTGAGATAAAGTATAGCACTTCTCTCCTCTATCTACTCTCATTTTTTAGGTGAGATTTCCACACTTATGTCTTAAATACTGAAATAGGCTGATAACTTCCAAATGCATATATCCATCACTGACCACTCACCCAAAATCCAGACTGTAAATCCAACTTAACATGACAATATTAACATACTATCATTGACCTCTTGATTTTCTAATATCTTCCTAGAATGCTCCTTTTTCCATTTTTTTTATTTTGGTAAAGAGGAGCAACTCTATGCTTCTAATTGTTCAAGGCTAAAATGCAAAGTCAATCTTGACTCCAATCTTTCTATCACCTTCAGAGAGTATCCACAATCCTTTTGTCAAGATCTCTGCTCTCAAACACCTAGTCAAAGGTACCATCATCTTTCATCTGAATTAGCTTCTTAATTCATCTCCCTCTTTCCATCTATTGCAGGTTGGGTTCTCCAGGAAGCAGACACTGAGAGTGTCTTAGTTCCCCTGACAATGAAAAGGAATGCCCATTTGGGACTTCAGATGAGCAAGAAATAGGGTTCAACAATATTAAGCCACTGAAATCTCAGAATTTCAAACCAATATTTCCTTAACTCATCTGCAACAAAAATGAAGCAAGAATTTCAAGCTTTCCTAGAAATACACTATTTTAAACTTATTTTTCCTGTATAAAAATAAAGCCATTGACAAGACAATTTATCACCTTTTATATAAGGCATTCCTTAGTTGTGTACCTGCAAGCAAACACTTTTTAGCATATGAAGAAATTATTGACTTCTGAGACAGTCTAGTATTTAATGAACAGCATACATTTCTGCTTTTATTGATGTTGATTTGTGTTAAAACACTGAAGCAATGCTTACTCAAAATATGCTACATTTCCTACTACTAAAAAAAGGTTTTCTGTAAATGAGAATTGCACATAGAGTAAAGAGAAGCTCTTGCTCTAATAGTACTCAAGATTATGCTCTAAGGGAAAGTGTTAAGATTAATAATTATAAGCATAGCCTGTGTTTTTCAATTTATTTGTAAAACATGAATAGCTTATGATTTACAATTTATTTGTAAAACATGAATATTTTGTGAGGCTCACTTCATAGACTAAAGCTTTGCTCTTATGTATGCAATCAAATACTCGCCACTGGAGTATTTGTTCACTCCTTCTGAGCACACCCTTTGATTTTATCCTGAACATCACTATGCCCAGAAATTCCAGTGTCCAGGAATTAATTTCTATTGCACTTTCTCCACAGTATACTCCACCAATACACTGTTAATTAAAACATCTCTCATATGTTCCTTTTCTGAAAGACCAGGATTTGCCTATAAAGTTACATAACAGTAGTGATAACAGACTAGTATTTTTCTTGGGAGGCGAAGAATATTTTATATGCACAGGATAAATTTGGAAAGATGCGCAAGAAACCATGATGATGTTGGCCCCTGGGAAGAATAACTGGAGACCTGAGTTACAGAAAGGAAAAGAAAATTTTTCATTTTGGAACTTCTGAAAATTTTATAAACTTTGTGCACTATTATTGAATGTGTATATTACTTAGTAAAAAATAAAGAAATTTTCTTAAACAAAATGTCCAGTGTTTTAAGTGTAGCCAGAGGAATGCCTTTGTTAAGAATGAAAGTCTTTCTAGGGTTATAGGCATAAGTCATCTGCCACAAAGGGAAATATGGAAAAACCTTGTTAATATTCCAGAAGACAGCCAACACACTATCTTGTCCATATAAACACATGAAAAGTATGCTTGAGAAATAAAATAAATTGATTCATATGATGACTTGGACTCATTGGTATAAATATATACTTTAGTTAAATCTGTATTATAGGATACTTTCAAAGAAGTAGACTGTTTTTCTCCACATTCATATAGCATCTCCAGTTTGCCTAATAAAACACTGCAGGAAAAATCTTCATTAAGCCTGCTTTCATTGGTAGACATATCCATTGCCAAATACCATATTAAATATTTGAATTAAAGATTCTTTTAAAATGCTTGGATTTTTTCTTTTGGTTTATTTTTCTTCCACACTAAGAATTAGTAAAGTAAATATTTTATTCTTCCTCCCCAAAAAGCAAAGACAAATCAGCTCAAAAATTCCACCTATTTGAAACTTTGCCATACTTTTTATAGTAACCAAAGGAAGTAAATTCTAGATTTCTTGTAACAGAAATTAATAAACTTCCTTGTGACTCTGATTACCTAACATAACACACTATTTAATTGTTGTTGGGTTTGCATTCATTCCAGATCTCCAAGACTTTAGTAAAGGGGTAGATGTATTGTCCACTCCCCAGGATTCCATGCAGAGGGGCTTTCCCGGAGTAAGATTGTGGCTTTTATCCCCATCCCTTACACAATCTATTGCAGGGAGGACTAATCACTCATCTGATTGGTGAGTTTGGAAGGAATCCAGTGTACAGCTTCATCTCTTCCTTGTCTTTGTCAGAGGCAACTATCCACAGGAAGCAAAAAAGTTTTACAGTCCGGTAACCAGAGGAGAGGTCAGTGGATTAAATTCTCATAACTATGCTTGTAAGTTAAATTCACACATCAAATAACAACAGGTCCCCAACATTTTTGGCACTAAGGACTGGTTTACGGAAGACAATTTTTCTACAGACCAGGGGTGGGAGGATGGTTTCAGGATGATTCCAACGCATTACATTCATTGTGCAGTCAAACCTCTCTGCTAATGACAATCTGTATTTGCAGCTGCTCCGCAGTGCTAGCATCACTGCCTCAGCTCCAGCTCAGATCATCAGGCATTAGATTCTCATAAGGAATGCGCAATCTAGATCCCTCGCATGTGCAGTTTACAGTAGAACTCATGCTCCTATGAGAATCTAATGCTGCAGCTGATCTAACCGGAGGTGGAGCTTATGTGGTGATGTGAGTGATGGGGAGTGACTATACATACAGATGAAATTTCACTTGCTGTCCCACTGCTCGCCTCCTACTGTGCGGTCCAGTTCCTAACAGGCCATGGACAAGTTCTATACTACAGGACAAGCCACATTGTTCCAAATATGGTTTTGAGACAATCCATATGTCTGTTAGTCAGGTGTTTCCAAATACAAGCAGAGAGAGAGTTATGTTATGCCTTGACCTACTAACAAGCCAACAAACATATCAATTTTCCTTATAATTTTCTATAGGGTAGGGCAGTTTGATTAATAAATATTTACATGTATCCTCTTATGAAAGTATGATGACATTAAAGTATTTAAGTAATGGTTTTGTCTAATCCTGTTTTTTCTCTGGCTGTATTTTGAAGGTCAAAATGTTTTATATAAAAATAAGAATGAATTTAAAAGATGAGTCAAAGATAGGATTTGGTATCAGAGAGTATAGTCTCTTCAAGGGCTTTCTTTCTTTTCTTTTGACTATTATCAGTTGACAATCTCCATTCAGAAAAGAATAAAGAAAAGCACTGTTCCCATGAAATTCCCACCTCACCTTGCCTAACCTTGAAGTCCCATATCCCTCATGTCAAATCAGTGTGATGAATGACACCAGCCTCACTGACTCTTACTAGAATTTCTAATTCAAACCTTTTATATTCTGTGATTCTCTGGATCCTTTCTTTCCCTGTCTCCTAGAAAACTTGAGATACCTCAATAATGTTTAAAAGCTGAATTTTTCATGGATATTTTCACATTCATTTCAATATGCCTGTCTACAATTTTCAGAGTAGAAGTGTGTCTGGAATTTACTTCCTATTGAAAGAAGAATTCATTCAATAAACATTAATTATAAAATAAGTTATATATAGCAAGCCTGCAAAAAAGGCAGGGGGAGAGAAGTGACATACAATGAATGTCCTTGAAGGCAGACTAATTTGTCGGTAAAAGATCTTAGGATGTTACAAAAGATCTAAGCATCAGGTTTCAACCCAAAATCTGTAAGAACAGGTAGAATAGACAATGCAACATATGCAGATTTTCCTTTGGGTATGACTACATATGTGCATGTAACTTTAAAATATACATTTTCCATGAAAGACATTAATACTAAGTTAAATTGTGAAATGACTAGTTGGTAGTAGAATTAATTAGGAAACTGCCATATAGTACAATGGATGAATATTATACATCTTAAAGCTTATTTTTTGCTCTACAGAAAATATCCAAATGTATTATTGAGTTGATTCCCCCCACCTACCACCCATAAAAAGCTGTGATTTGATAGAGTCCGATCAGAGAAGAAATATAGCAAGCAAAATTTTTATGTTATCATAATGAAAATTCATTAGAGATTAGAATTTACATGTATTAAATCATATGGAAAAGATACAGACATGAATACATGGAGAGAGAAAAGATATTTTTAATTCAAAAATTCAGTAAAATCAGTGGATGAAATTTAGAAATTATAGAGTAAACATCCATGTTTAATAAATATATATTGAATGAATAGATGAATCAATCTTGAATAAATTTAATGCATGGATAAACATCATTCAATAACAGATTACTAAAAACTGAATAAATTTTTCTTATAAAATTGTATAATATGTTGTGTATATGCATGTGTGCACATGCACACAAAGAAATTTATATATGTAATTCATATTTTATTGATAGCTCTAATTAAAAAATATTAACTTGGAATGCCATACTAAAAATGGTACCCATTATGAATATTATATATAACCATTAAAGATTTTATATATTCAACTATTTTCTCTCATGGTTTAATAAATAATTTTTTGCATGGTCAACAGTTTTAGTATAATATTTATAACTGCTCTAAACAGAAAACACCAATTTTAACTTTTTAAATATTTGTCCAAAATATTATGGCTAGGATATATAGAAGTTTCTACTCACATAAACCAGTATCTCAGAGAAATAGAAAAAAATAACAATTTGTTAATGCTTATTTTATAGCCATATAACAACTGGCAGAATTTACATTTTTCATAGCATTAAAGTTGCTTTCAAATTGTTTTTCTGTCATGAATGTATCTCAAAAGAGCATCATAAAGGTTAATAGAATCTTATCCAAACATTTTCCTAACTTAATATAATAGATGGTATTGACATACTGGGTTATAAACTACAAATATGTCCCAAATGAGTGAGGCTATTAATAATCATAGAAAAAGCAAATAAACACAAATCATAAAAGCAGCATTTGAACCTAGGAAGATTACATCCCAAAGCAATATTCTTCACCATCAATTTATAAAACTGGCTACAACGGCCATCCCTACCCCTCACTCTTAAACAGTCACCAAATGCTATTTTAAATTTTCTTCTCTTTTGTTTGCAGAAGATAATAATGAGGCTACAAATTAATAAGAAATGTTTGTATATTAAACTTAATGACTGAAACTTTAGATTATGATCATATCATTTTGAAATGTTTTATTTGCAAATTTATGTAAAATAGGTAATAAAAAATAAAACTCATAGTCTATGTCAGAGGTAGCTTTTACTTTTCTTGGGCTGTGCAATGCACAAAAATTGCCTTTACTAAGATAAACTATAAATTACCTGCCAGTGTCACTTTCTACTCCTGGTAGAGCAACTGAGAATTCTTAAAGAAGCAATAAACTACTCCAAATTCTGTTATTTACAAAACACTGACTTAAAATTTACATGGCTCTTTACCTTTTTCATAACCACCTCAGACATTAGCTCATCCTGACCTCCCAAGAGCCCTGGAAAGTACATAAAGTATATGTTTTCTATTACAATGTTAGAGGATGGGAAACAAACCAACTTAAAACTGTCTAGCAGGGGTCATTTAGTCAGTGTTCAGGTAAGGAAAATAGCACTCCACTATTTATCTAGATTGTGCCTAACTTCGAGGGTTCCTGTGATTTTTGTATCCTGGATTTAAAAGTATAATATACCTTATGAGTCTAGAGGTACTAATAAAATTGGCTAGCCTTTTACCCTTTCTGGTCAAATCTGACAAATATATCCTGAATATTTTGGGGAAGGAAGCCCTAAGCATAGATATTTGCATGCCACTTTATGTACTCTTTCAAAGACTCACTGTGATTCTCTTCAAAGCCAAGAGACTAGACCTGACCCTCCTGACTCTGTCTCTCCTGTCCTTCACACGTTACATTTGCATATATACGAGATGATTTCTAATCTCTCTCTACTGAGTGGCTTTTCTCATTGAATGTCAAATGCAACAACAAATTCCCTCACTTTATTTCCCTTTATATTTTACTTTTCTCCAAAAATATTCCTCCAGTGCCTACCCAAATGCAAATAATAATACATTATTTATACATTTCTCACTCTATAATTTATAGAAAATCTGTAATCCATAAATTGCTCTACCTATGCAGAGGCATAGGTGAACAGCAGAGGGGAAAGAGTAGCTGGCTGAGAGTCAGGCCTCCAAGTTCTGCCTCTAATTAGCTATGAGACAGTTAACAAGCCACTGGGCACATCACTTTTCTAACTGATGAAAAGAAGAAACTCAACCAGATAATCATCAATCCTTCTAACTCTAACATTTTATAATTGTTCAAAATGAAAAGAAATTTCTTATAGAATTCAAATGTTATTTACTTCTAATATGTAAAACTAAGAATAATAGACAGAATAGAGCCTACATTAGTAAAGAGTGGGATGCTATTATTAAAAATATGTTTCTCTGATTTAAAATTTTTTCTGATAATCTATTAATCACAAGTTTTCATCACCATCTTGCCTAAATTATAAATCAAGACAAATATCCTAAGTAGCTTTAAACTAATGGTCTTAATTTGAAACTTTTTCAAGGCAATGTAGTATATCCATCTGAAATAAACACCATTATCAACTATCTACCTATTGTCTATCTACCTACCTACCTATCTTTATATTCACACCAACTAATAAAAATTATATCTTAATTATTGTTTTTTGTACATAACGACAAAAATAACTGGGCAGCTTTTCACCCAAATTGGAGACTTGAGGTCTAAAATATAATTCCTTTAGCATATTCAAAACTCTTTTAGGATGTGTGTATTAGTGAGCACCTCATAAAGATAGCCTGACCTTTCTCAAAGAATTTGGGTTCATCAAGAGAGGCACATAGGAACTGACAATCAGTATAAACATTTCACACATTGTAGGTCAGAGAAAACAATATAGTTTCAAATTTGAGCTTCAAGTCAAAATTATAAGAGCAGACATGTAAAATTGAGAATACCTTACCGTCAAATGACTTCTCAAATAGGGAACTCTTGGTAGCTGCTCGAAGGTGAATTGTGCCAGAATTTTATAAACTCAAACAATTAATGAAGATTTCTCTAAACAATGGGGAGACAGCTGCTCATCGAATATTTATTAATTACCTAGAGATGATCTAAACTTCACGCCTAACCACACTGGCTCTAGTTTATTCATTCATCAGAAAATGTTTGTGAATAAAGTGAGACAAGTTATGTCATTAAGATAGAAAGTAAAACAGTATGTGTGAATACATGTATATTTTTATAGAGAACTTTATCAACTATGAATTTTATCTCATACTTGAAACAAATGTAGAAATGAAGTCTCTTTGGCAAAATAAGGATACACAACTCTAGAAATGAAAAACAAAATAAACATGTCCCTTCAGGATATTCCATCATCTTGACACTATTGGTTGTGAATGTAAAAGCTGTTTAATAGTCTGAGCAAAAACTCAAATGTACTCAGAAACTAAGTTACTTAAATTAGGGTCATCTCCACAGATATTCTCAGTAATGATACAAAAAAGTAATTTTAATGCAACCATAACAATAACATCATCAAATTATAACCCTTAATTAGCTAGAATTGGCTAGAATATGCTACATAACAAGTGATACAAAATCTTAGTGACTATGACAATGGTTAGTTTTCACTTAAGCTCTGTATGTGCCAAGGGTTGTAAGGCACAGCTGCGTGTCGTCTTTCCAGAATGCAGGTATCCATGTGGAATATTGACAATCTTTGACAGAGAGAAACAAAGTACATAGAACCATAAACAGGCTTTTGAAGCTTCTACCTAGAATTTATATGGGTCATTTCTCCCCATATTTCATTGGTTGGAGTAAGTCTCACGACCACTTGTGAGTTTAATAGTGGTGGAGCATAAAATCTTCCCACAGGATGGGGACACCACAGAGAGGGAATACTACAGAATGAAAAATTGGAATACAGGAGCATCCAATGAATGGCCATACACTGTGGTGTTACAATGTTGTATTGAGTTTTTGTAAACATAAGTTTTGTATATAAACTTATCTTTACAATAACTTATACCAAACTTATGTACATAAAATATGTTGTACATTCTATAAAGTTGATCATTACAAACCAAAAGACTTTCTACAAAAGACAAAACAAAACACAAACTGGAGAGCTATTTGTGTACTATGACCATATTTAGTGAAAAAATGTTCCAGTCATCCTCAAAATTCCAAACATGTTTATCCCATTTTGTCATTAGTATTTTTTCTTTTGTTACTTATAAACATATTGGGAGTTAAAATGAGGCAGTAAGCATATCGGTTAAAAGTACGTGAGCAGGATCCAGACTTTGGCAGTTCAGATACCAGCTCTGCTGCTTACTAGCTATGTAATCTTGGGAGTGTTCCTTAACTTTTCTGTGTTTCAGTATTTTTTAATCCATAAAATAAGGATAGTAATATTATCTTCCTCAAAGTATTGCTATGAAATTTAAATAAAATAGTATACATAAAAGCACTAGAACACTGCTTGGCACATGGTAAAGTTCATTTAAGTAAAGTTTAAGTTCAGATGATGGTCTAAAGTTGAGGTGAAAGATCCTGTGTAATAATAAAACAATTTATTAAAAAACAAAAAATATGGTTTGGATGAGGGAGGGGGAAAATGTGGTCAAAGAATTATTTGAAAACTTGAAAAATAATTACCTGTATGAAATTTTATTCTTTAGAAACATCACTGAAAATATTAGTTCATTCAATATGAAATGTCTAATTTCAAATCAGAAGTGTAGTTTTATCATACCTCAAACAAGAAGCAGTACAGTTAATCAAAGTGTGCACCTACACTATCAACACAGTTTTGCTATCTTAATGGTAGCTTGTTTATGTCAGCAACAAAGAAGTCCAGAGAGTGAATGGTGATGAAATCACAAAAAGTGTTTTCCACAGCTTGTTGAGAATTGAATATTTTTCTCTGCAAGAAGTATCCTAAAGCCTGGAACAAGTGAGTCAGTTGGTGCAAGTTCTGGTAAATATAGTGGATGACAGAGAGTGTCCAAGTCCGTCCTCTGTAGTTTGAGCAGCATTGTTTGTGCAACATGTGGTTGAGCATTGTCGTGCAAGAGGATTGGCTTGTCTCTATTGACCAATCTCAGCTGCTTAATCACAAGCATCCTCCTCATTTCATCCAACTGGTTGTAGTAGACAGACATCCGCTCTAATCGACTGACCAGGTTTCATGAAACTGTAGTGGATAATACCAGCGCCGGACCACTAAACAGACATCATTAGCTTTTCTTGATGAATATTTGGTTTTGTACTGTGTTTCGGCACTTCATCTTTAACCATTGTGCTAAATGCTTGCGGTTGTCAAAAAGAATCCATTTTTCATCACACGTAACAAAATGGTGTAGAAATGGTTCACCTTTATGCCGTGACAGGAAAGAAAGGAAAACTTTGAGACAATTTTTCTACTGACACTCATTTAATTCATGCGGATCCCATCTATCCAGCTTCTTTTACCTTGCCTATTTTTTTCAAATGGTGCAATATTGTTGGAATAGTAACGTCAAATCTTGCTGCTAATTCATGCGTAGGTTGAGATGGATTCGCTTCCACTACAGCTTTCAGCTCATCATCATCCACCTTGGTCTCAGGTCACCACATGGTTCATTTTCAAGATTAAAATTACCAGAATGGAACTTCTCAAACTATTGGCATACTGTGCGTTCATTAGCCACATCTTTCCCAAACACTTTGTTGATGTTTTGAGCTATCAGTGCTGCATTGGTTCCATAACGGAACTCATATTCAAAAATAAGAAGAATTTTTTACTTATCCATGGTTTCACAAAAATTGCTCTAAAATAATGGAAAGGTAATCACAAGGCAAACCATATATCTGAAAAAATGAGGATATACCTTCACAATAAAAATAAAATAAGAAGTGTCAAAGTGAAATTTCAGAGATATCAACTGTTGCACTTAATATTTAAGGAAATTGGGCATTTCATACTTAATAACCTAATAATTTGAAACATCAAGATATAATCAACAAAATAATATAAGGTTCTCATATACATATGACTGATGCATTTTCCAATTGAAAGAATCTAGTTTAAAAAAGAAGCCTAATATAAATTACAATATTTCATACTAATGAAGCATAACTACAAGAATTTCATCTACAGTTTGCCCTTCAAGCATTTATTCCTCCAATTATTCTTTCTCATCCCTTCCTTAGATCTCATCTCTCCCTTTTACACATTCCCTTTTGCCTAAAAACAGGCCCAGAAAAGAAAACCCTACATTATATACTGCACACTTTCCAGCTCCCATTCTATATCTTTCAATTCTACTTTTAAAATTCTTATACATTTTTTAAACAATTAACTCCTCAACACATACAATTTAACATATTATGGAGACTACACTCTGGTTGTACAATTCTTTTCTGTTTTTTTTAATACTCAGTTTCCTTCATCTCTTGAAAGCATATAACACTCTTGACCAAAATCTCTTTATTGAAATGTCCTCTTTCATTCATGGTATCACAAAGCCTAGGTCAGCTTCCTCAGTAAATTCTTCCTTCTTCTACAGTCCTATGAGGCTCTAGCAAAACTACTATATTCAATAAGAGAATAAAGATTACAGTATATACTTTGCTAAAATATTTTCCTAATGGCAGTAATCAATTAGAAATAGAAATGATATTAAATATTTAATTCATAACAGTAAAAACATTTATAAAGTCTTATTGAAGAAGAAAATGCACATCAAACAATTGGAACTATGTTCTTAGATGAGAAGACCTACAATTAAAAAAGTCAATTCTCCCCCAATTTATATCATATTAATTTAATGCAATTTCAATTAAAAACTTAAGGTATATGATGTATGTTTTTTAGAACCAAAAAATATTCCATTTCATATAGAAGAATAAATTTAGCAAAAATGGCCAAGGATATGCAAGGGGGGAAAAATAATAGAAGTAAGCAAGAAGTAGGCAGCTTACTTCCAAGTAAAAATTAAATGCACTTTAAAGCCACTGAAATAAAAATAGTTTGGTATTTGCATAGAAAGAGAAAAGTAGATAGAACAATGGAATAAGAGCAAAAGGCAAGTAAGGCTGGTTCAATCATGCCCAAAAAGACTAATTCTGGTTTGTTTTGTCGCCAAAGAATTTTGCTTCCTGCTGTGAGCTTACTCAAAGTTATGTTGTTGAGAGGTCCTGCAGTTTATGGCAAAGAGCTAACCACATCCAGTTGAAGTATCCAAAGAAAAAGACCTGTTAGGACCAATTAATATTCTTTTAACTTGGACTGCAAACTAGTACAACCTCTGTGGAAAGTGATTCAGAGATATCTCAAAGAGCTACAAGTAGAACTACCATTGGATCCAGCAATCCCATTACTGGGCATCTACCCAAAAAAGAACAAAATACATTCTATAAAAAAAGACATCTTCACTAGGATGTTTATAGCAGCACAATTCACAATTGCAAAGATGTGAAAACAACCCAAGTGCTCATCAATACATGAGTAGATTAAGAAAATGTGTTATATGTATACCATGGAGTTCTATTCAGCCACAAAAAACAATGGTGATCTAGCACCTCTGTATTATCTTGGATAGAGCTGGAGCCCATTCTACTAAGTGAGTATCTCAAGAATGGAAAAACCAGCACCACATGTACTCACCATCAAATTGGTATCAACTGATCAACAGTTAAGTGCACATATAGCAATAACATTCAACAGGTGCCAGGCAGATGGGAGGAGGAAGGAGGGGAAGAGTATATTCACACTTACTGGGTGCGGTGCAAACCATCTGGAGGATGGACATGCTTGTAGCTCTGACTCGGGTGGGGCAAAGGCAATATATATAACCTAAACATTTGTACCCCCGTAATATGCTGAAATTTTTTAAAAATTTAAAAAAAGAAATGCAAAGGGAGATATTAAATATCTTCCTTATACTGGAGAAAACCTTGAAAATGACAAATTCTCCAGTTACATGTCAGTAGCCCACTGTTAAAAACAAAACTTCAGAGCTTCAGTTCTGCTCTGTGATCAACCGGTTGTTGGCTATGACTAAACCATTTCTCCCGTCTTAGTTTGATAATCATGTGTACTAGACAGAGGATTGCTAACAATCAATGAGACCATTTATGTGAAAAACACTGAGCATTAACCTCTTCGGTACCAGCGTCGACTACAGTCGACAGCCACAGATAAACGCGCACAGCGACTTTAGTCGACAGCCGTGATATAAAGGCGCACAGCCAAGCGTTGACTTGAGCCGACAGCTGTGATATGACTTTTCTAATTTTTCATTTATCAAAATAAAATTGTGAACATTTAAAAATAACATAATGAAAACATATATGTATATGTTACCTATTCTGATTTACATTATAAGTAAAGCTGCCTGTAAAGTAAAACAAGCTTTCAGTGCTTTAAAGCTTTCCTCATCACACAAGAGCAAAACGTCGTCAACGCACAGCACAAACTATCGTGCGGACAATGAGTGCCGGCTGTGGGCACGGTTTCGGGGCCAATGAGCGTAGTACTGAAGTGGTTAATAGAGAGCAAATATGAATGCCCAGGGTGTTGATTTGCTTTGGGCTTAATGATTACTGTCCAAACTAATTCTGAAAATTCTCTAAAATTTTATATTTCTTATAAATCACTTGGGCTATGTTCTTTTCAATTTCCTTAGTAAACCAAATCCCTACTCTGATATGTCTGAGTTTTCTTTGGCACACAAAGTTCATTAGTTTTATAGCAAACAGATTTTGGATGACAGTCTTTTAACCTCTAATTTTTTTTTGACTGAGAATATATTCTGCAGAGCAAAAATAATAATGGCCCCAAACTTGTTTATTCAGCAGTATAACTGCAGGCAGCATTAACAGCTTGCCGACTAAAGTAAAAACCTGTTCATTTTTGCTTGTGGAATCTGCTATCCCGGCTTCTAGTTATTACCCTCTCAAGAATCTGGGGAAACCGTTGTGCTATGTGATCATGATTCATTTTCATCAGGGTGAACAGTCAGTGACAAGATAAAAAATACACGCTTGAAAAAGAAGCTGAATTTTCAGTGAAAAGTTTGGCCTTGTTAAGCATGCAATTGGCATAACTTCAGATCAAGAACAGAACAATTTGTTTCTTTGCATAAATAATTTAAGAATCAGCCTCTCTGGTAGTAGCCACCATGAATGTAAATTGCTCTATCTGCAGATTGAAAGTTCTCTGACATCAGTAATAGACTTTTAGATAATACAGATCTCACCTCCAGGCAACACTTAGAAGATAAAGTTTTCACATCAGATATCACTTGCTTTTTCCAAACAGTGGTTTTTAAACACTTGGTCTAAATGTTAATACTGCAAGATTATGTGTTATATAGGAACTAGAATGGTGTTAAATATAAATAGTCATCGATGGGTTGATAAATTTAACATCGGATCTATCTGGTCTCAATAAATCATGATTTAGGTGGATATTCTTCCTCGAATTTTTTTCTATTATTTTCATCTTTTGTTTTGAACAGGGAGGAATGTTTGAAAACTAGCTCTCTAGAAACTTCAGGTTTACAAGGATGGAACAAGAAGTTAGGGTGAACAAACCCTATGTGAAACTAATCTACAAAATTTTGTTGTACACATCTTTAGTGTAGGAGGGAATGTGATAATGTCCTTGAGTTTATTAAGTACTTTTCTTTATTTCTTAATATTTTTGTCATTCAGATAGGAAATAAAGTTCTAAGGTGATCAATTTCTTGTGATTTCCACGTATATACTTCTTATATGAAATTAAAGGTAGTTCTACCAGTATCCTGACCCCAATCCACCCACCTGAGAAGCTCTCAGCATTTTGTGCAGTACTGAACTATATAGAATAAATACATAGAGTGTCCCTGGCCCTGATCCACCAAATGACAGCATTGTCCCCTCCACCCCACAAAATAACAATCAAACAACTCTATATATTTACAACCACTACCAGCACAACTACCTGCTGTATGGCAACCAAGTTAACTATAGATATTGCCTTAAGGAAACAGACTGTTAGGAAAACTCTCCTAAATAATGTTAGCTCTTGCAATAATCACCACATTACTGAGTACTTTAAGGACAAGCAGTACCAGATATCTCAAAAAGGAAAACAGAGCCAGGTATTTAACCTCTCCTTAAACTCATCTCTTAACTAATCCCCATACTTCTTCTAAACATGTAGAAGACATCCTGGCAGTTAGGTAATTGCGTAGTTCTTTTCCTCTTCTTCTTGTATCTATTGTCCTTCTAATGATTGTCTGAAGTTACTCATTTTGGGTATATTTTATTATTATTATGAAATAGTTTACTCAGAAAAGCATAAGTAAAACATAATGAATTCTCATGTAGCCACTACTCAGTTTAGTAAATAAAACATAACAAATAAAATTGAAGTTATTATGTTCTCCTCAATCCCATTTCCCTCCTGCTCTGCATAGCAGCAAGCACTACCTTGAAGTTGGTGTTTATCATTCTCATGCATTTTAAAATAGTTTTATTACATCTGTATCTTTAAATGATAGTTGATATATTCACATATTTTTAAATTGAATATAAATTATATAATATACATAATTTTTTTACTTAAAATTGGAGATGCTTGATTAAAAGTTATATACATCTTTAGCTGTTATAAATATTGCCAAATTGGTTTTTACCATTTTATACTCTTTCATAAGCTGTGTTATAAAAATTTCTATTGCTCAAAATTGTCACATTCTAAGCTTTTGTATTTTTGCTTATCCAATGCATGCAAAATGATATGTCAATTTTGTTTCACTTGAAATTCCTAATTTTTGAAGAGATCAAGCATCTTTTAAAATATGTATTGCCTTTTTGTATTTCCACTTTGATTTTCTTGTTTATGACTTCAGCAAAGCTAAAGACACCCAATAGTGGACACCCAATACCTGTTTTCTTGAGGAATAGAACTCTCTATCTGTAGTTAGGTACATGGCCACTCAAAATAAAGACTATTTCTGAGTCTCTATAGAAGCTAAGTGTGGTCATACATCAAAGTTCTGGCCAATGACATATAAGCAGAAATGTGGTATGTGAATTCTAGCAAATGTCCATAAAGTGAGGGAGCTTGTCCATCTCTTCTCCTTTTCTCCTTCCAGTGGGTTTAAATATGGATATCATGCCTGGAGCATGACTGTCATCTTGGATCACTGAGTGGAAGTCACATGTGGAGGATGTCAGAGCATCAGGTCAAAAGGACCATGGATGATAGTTGCACTGTTGTCCATGACAGCAGAATGATAATGGAATCACCAACCAGCCTTTGAACTAATTATTGATGGTCTTGACTGATTACCTTGTCATTCTCTTATGTGAGAAAAAAAAATAATTTCTCTTGACTATTTTGAAGCTTTTTGGCACTTGTAGCCAAAAGTAATTCTAATTGATTTAGTATCTTTTACCTATTTTTCAGGATAAATTTTGTTGTTGTAATTTTCCTATTCATTTGCGGATGTGTTTTGTATATTCTGCACATAAAACCTATTGGCTGTATATGTGTTACAAAAGGCTTCTCCTCTGTCTTTGTTTTTATTTTACTTACAGTATCTTTTCATACAATAATCATTTTTATTTTAATTAGTTAAATGTATAAGTCTTTTTCCTTTATAGTTTGTTCTTATTTTAGAAATTCTACTCTCTTATAAGATCATAAGGATTTTCCTTTTTTTTCCTTAAAAAAACAAGATATGGATACCTTTGTAATTTTTATTTTAGTTTATTTCAGCCCTATATCACTTATTGAAAATTCTTTTTTATGTATACTAAATATTTTTATAATGTCTTTTGATTTTTTTATTATTTCAAAGTATTACCGGGGTACAGATGCTTTGGTTAAGTGAATTGCCTTTGCATCACCCTAGTCAAAGCAACAAGCATGCCCATCCCCCAGACAACGTGCACTGCACCCTTTAGGTGTGAGTTTACCTATCCCCTCCACCCCCCCCCCACCTGCCCAACACACACTGAATGTTGCTTCTTATTTTTCCACTGGTAAGTCTTATTTTCCTGAGATTATCAGTAGTAGCATGGTATGATTTGTATGGCAAAGACTTACAGAAAGTTGTGTTTTTCATGTAGCTTAGAATGTCATGACTTAAGCTTTATCAACTTCCAATCTCATCTTTCTATTCTAGAATACAACCATAAAATTAGTAAAGATACATAAAGCACTAAATCAGGCACATCTGGGTTTGAATCCAAGCTCTGTAATTAGCTAGTTAATTTACCTTAAGCAAACGACCTAATTCTCTGAGCTTCAATTTCCTTGTGCAAAAAGTTGGAATGATAAGAATAATTTTATAGTATTTATAATGAGGATTAAATGAGCTAATATATGCAAAACATTTAACAGTGACTATTGCACAGAATAACTTCCTAATAAGAGGTAGCTGTTAATTATTTTTGATATTATTTTTATTCACCTGGAGAAAAGTAAACAGAAAAAAATTTTTTTACCAACATAGATTTTGACTCCTGCATCTCTCCTGGGATACGCTCTATCCCCTGGCTTTTTCATTGATCATAACAGTTCTGCCTGCTAGTAGACATTTTACGTTTTATTAAAAAAAAAAGAGAAAATACAGAGGAAATAAAAAATTGTCTAAAAAGAGAGCACAGGAGAAAAGTAATAACTTTATAATTATAATAATAAAATCATAAAATAATAGAAGCTATTCTTAGAAGTACTTTATAGGCATTATACCATTTAATTTCTGTAATACTCTGTAAAGTAGGTACTATTCCATCAAAAGTTAATTCAGTTCCCTAAACTCACATGGAAGGAAAACAGAAAAATGAGAGCTGAGCGTTGAGTTTGTTTGACACCGAAATCCTTGCTCTTATCCAATGTATAAGAGTTTGAGAAGACAGGATGGAGGCTTGGGAGCAATTTTTACTCCTTCAATAATGAGAGAACACTATTAAAGCAAAAGCACACTCCAGTCTTTATGTCCCCTAATACCCATTTTGGCCATTGGCTTGGATTCAATGGCACCCATCAGTTCAGTTAGAACAGTAGTCACCTCCAGCACTAGGCTCTACCAATTACTTTTTTTATAATTTACTGAGTTGTGGCAGACAAAGTTTAAGTGAAAGTAGTACCCAGAGCAGCAAACATTATTTTGCTTTTGTGTGTGTGGAATCATTACACTGGAAATAAAGACAGCCTTATCAGTCATACATACATACATACACAAGATAAAATAAAAACAGCTGTGGGATAAATGTCTAGTCATTTAACCTCCATGAATCTCTGCTACATCATAAGCAAAATAAGTATTTGTGAGAATGGTCTCTAGAGCTAAGACTCTAGAATGCAAGAGAAAGAAAAGTCATTTCATGTTTTCTTAAAGGTAATTGCTCTAGAAAAGATGGTGAAAAGCCAAAATATTAAAATTCAGTATGCTTATTATGCTTTTGGTGAGGTGAATAAAAGTTTGATGGGCAAAAATAATTACATATTTCATCTATAGGAGTAAAACTATGCATTATTATTGCATCTTGCCCCAATAAATACTCTCTATATAAGGCAATTATCATTTTTTTCAGCTCTCCTAGAGCCTATAGTACTATATGCAAACAAAGTGGGGAAATAAATATCACAATAATGTGAACTGCCAAGGTTGCCTCTTTTATTTTTTTTCAAGTTATCATATTCCTATACTGGTTAACTTTGCCATTTCAGGAATATATAATATTGCATCTATTTATATTTGCTCATTGAGAAGTTTTTCTCTCTCTTTATATAACACAGATTGCAACAATATTTCTCAAAGAACAAAAGAAGGACCACATTATTTTCTGTGATTACTGAACTTTCAGACCCAACCAGTGACTTCAAAGAATTAACACAGGAGAAGATTGCTTGGTACAGAAAAACCCTCTCCAAGGCTGTAGCATGATATATGGCGGGTCACCTTCCTCTTTGCATTTCAGTATCCCCAGATGCCACCAACGAGTTAGTAATGCTTATCACCAATCCCCTTCAGGCAAGGTTAGGAGGCTAACCAGAAAAGACTATAAATTAGTGAGTTACCAAAAACATGTTGTGGCGATATGGAGCCTCATGTTACTCTTGGAAATATGATTACACACAGAATGGTGCAGGCTCTGACCCAGCCTTCACGATGTTACGTATATACCCTCTCCCAGTAGTGCCCTACCATGTCCGTGTGCACAATTCCCACCAGGCTCTCAAACAGAGAAATCTCTGCAGTCGAGCCAGCCCAACTAAGATCAGAAAGAATAGTTTGATCATCTATTTATTCTAATTTTCATACAGTTATGAATTGCTGATCATAAAATCAAACCCTGCAGTATGAAAACCAGGCTACATGAGCTGATTCTGGCTAGTGATCTGAACAGAGAGTTCAATTAAACATTCTAGCTCTTTGCATCTGCTCCTACTTCCCAAAGGAGACACACTCTGAACAAGTGAAGCCTACAGAGGGGAAGGCAACTGAGTGAAGGAGCAGGGTACACTCAGTTATTAAAGTTTACCTTGTGTATTAGTCAGGGACCTCCAGAGAAACAGAACCAATAGGATGTGTGTGTGTGTGTGTGTGTATATATATATATATATATAGAGAGAGAGAGAGACATATATATATCTATATCTGTATATATATTATGTCATATATATATCTCATATCTATATCATCTATCAGATATATATATATATAGAGAGAGAGAGAGAGAGAGAGATTTATTTTAAGGAACTGGCTTACACAATTATGGAGGCAATAAGTTTAAAATCCGCAGGATGGCCTAGCAGGCTGAAGACCCCAGGAAAAATTGATGTTGCAGTTTAAGTCTGACGGCCATGTGCTGGCAGAGTGCCAAGTTTAGGGGAGGTTCAGTTTTTCTCAATTTAGACCTCAACTGACCAGATGAAGTCCATCTACATTATGAAAGGCAATCTACTTTAATAAAAGTCCATCAATTTAAATGTTAATCTCATCCACAAAAAACACCCTCACAGAAACATCCAGAATCAAGTTTAATCAAATATCCAGGCATTATGGATCATCCAGGTTGATTCATAAAGTTACCCATTACACCTTATAATTATATATTTATACTTCCGTTTCATCTGTTATATTGAGGAAGCAAGGGGTATGACAGTGTCTTAACTACCTTTGAATGTTTAAGGTCTACCCTAGGACTAGGTCCCAAATAAATGCTTGATAAATATTTATTAAACTGAAATACTTTGGATCTTGACTCTGCACTTCTCTGGGTAGTACAGAGCATGTTCTTAAGACTATTCTTTGAGAAGTTACTTAGTGAAAGGTATCCATCTCTTATGGACCGAATTGTGTCCCCCGATACTTATGTGTTAAAGCTCTAAATCTCTAAGCAAATTTATTGGCAGAAAAGACATTTAAAGAGGTCATTAAGATTAAATGTTGTCAATATGACTAGTGTTTTTACAAGAAGAGACACCAGGGATGTGCACACACAAGAAGAGGCCCTGTGGGAACATAGTGAAAAGCAGCCATCCTCAAGCCAAGGAGAGAGACTTCAGGACAAACCAACCCTGCTGGCACCTTGATCCTTCCTTCTAGCTTCTAAAACAGTGAAAAAATAAATAGATAAAATAAATTTCTATTGTATAAGCCACGTAGTCTATAGTATTTTGTTATGGCAGCCCTAGCAAACTAATATGCCATTATAACACACTATATCCTAACTCACTGAAAAACAAACCAGTCCAGGATTGGCTCTGGGTCAGGGTAGAGGTTCTGTGAAAGTACAGTGAAGAAAGCATAACTGGTTTCAACTGAATGGAGTTAATGTGATGAGTGGACTCAGAAGAACAGTCATTTGGTCCCTTTGAAGAAACTAAATATCTGAAAGACATGGATGCATGCAGACTGGTCTCTCTCCTGTACCTGTAAAATACTAAGTAAACTTTCATTTTCTCAAAGCAAAGAATAAAATTAACCTTCTTCCTGACCTTCCAGGGATATCAGTCATTCACACCTTAGTCTGACCTTGTTTTGTTTGCTTTTTCAAATAACTGAGATTGGCCAAAATTTGAGAAATAAGAGGAAGGAAGAAAAAAGTAATTTTGAAGCAAGAGAGCTTGATTAAGGTGATGCAGAAGGGAATTTAATACATTCAGAATTCAGAAACATACTAGTGATATAGGGATTTCTTCCAAAATTTACCTAGGTTTGGCCTTATTATTCCTTGCATCTTAGAAACATACTAGAGTTAAAGGTCAGTAGAAAACCGTATTTTCATGACCATAATGTTCCTGCCTTTCAAATGAAGCCAATAAGAACCTTCATACTACTGCCTCTCCTTCAAACATTATTTTTTCCTCATACTTTCTCTAAAATGCATTGAGCTTCTCTATGTCAGCCCCTTTGCTGTGCATAGTATTTTCTTCAAAAAATGCTCTTTTTCCCAGGACATCTTTAGCCATATAAATCCTAGCCATCCTTGAAGACACAAATGAACATGAAAATCTCTGTAAAACCTTCCTTGATCAGTTCCATTGAAAATTCTTTTTCCCCTTTAACCTCTGTTTATACCCGTCATTCCTTTAACACTTGAAATATAAACAATAAAGTTAATTGCCTTTCAAAAATTAGTCTTAATTCACTGATTAGATAAATTTCTTTCACAACAAAAAAACATTTTGTATATTTAACCATGGACTACATAAAACACTGAATGAGCCTCAAAACACACAATATGTCTCCAAAATTACTGCATTGATTGATTGCTGGGTGACTGAGTGATTAACAGTCCAGCCTTATTCCCAAGTATGTATCTGTTCATTAAACATAAATTTTATGCTTATTATGATGTTTGGCATGTGACTATATGCTACAGAGGGTGTCTGGTATGCAAAGAAACAAGGCATCAAAGAGTTCTAACAGGTTATAGAACTGCCTTTATTTCGTCTTTTGATTCTATACACAAATTTCTACCTGCAACAAAAATTTCTATCTGTATTCAAAGCTAGTATTCTCTGAGGACAATGTAATCATTTATTTATAAAATATTTATTATCTTCTTATTAGGGCCATTCACTCTGAGAGTCCTGGAGATATAATTGTGAGTATGTGTGTGTGTCAGGGGAGAGAAAGGAAGACAGGGGTTAGCAGGACCAGGCATCTGCCTACGAAGCAGGTTCACTGTGCACTGGTTACCAACTAGTCTAAGTCAGGTGAGACAGAACACACTCATCCACAACAAGTAACATGGAGTGAATTAATTACTTACAGATAGGCAGCAAGGGATTCATCGTAAGCCATACCCACAAGGCTCAGAAAAGCTTCCCTGGGGAGAAAAAGTTTTGACTACACACATACCATTTGCACTGCATCAGAGCGACCCTGGAAAGCAGCCCACTTTAATTTTTTTCCTAAGTATTAAGGGGGTACAAATGTTTTTGGTTACATGGATCTTTTTTGTAATGCTTGAGTCAGGGCTGAAAGCATGCCCATCACCCAGATAGTGTTCATCGTACCCATAGGTAGGTTTTTGCCCATCCCCTTCCCCCTTCCCGCCTGATTTCCATTCAATTTTACTTCCCTCTGTCACATGCATGCTCATCAGTTAGTTCCAATTTAGTAGTGAGTACATGTGGTGTTTATTTCTCCATTTGTTACCCAGGAAAATGTGACCACTGGGCTAAAGCATTGAAGGACATCCTGTTTCTTGGGAGGGGGGCTGAGACAGAGCCCAGGCTATTTTATCCAGCTCCCCCATATCTTAAGATGTTGCATTTCCAGAATATTCTACAATTAAATTAGACCAAGAGAAAAAAGACCACTGCCTATTGACTCCCCCTCAATCCATTTTTCCACTTATGAAATATTGCAAACATCGAAGTCCTGCAAAGGGAGTTACTTAGTCAACATGATAGGTAGTACATAAAAGGGCCCTCAGTGATTCCTATCATCTGATATCACACTTGGGTGTGAGCTGTATCTAGTGACTTGCTTCTAATGAATGGAATACCGCAAGATTTAGTTGTGTGACTTCTCTCTTGCTTGCATGCTCTCTCTGGCCTTTCTTTTTTACTCACTCTGATGAAGCAAGTTATCATGCTATGAGCTGTCCTGTGGCAAGGCAAGGACCTGAAACATGGCAAAGAACAGAGGGAAGCCTCTAAGCCCCAGCCTGAGAGGAACTGAATCCTGCCAGAAACCACAGGAGTGAGGCTGAAAGCAGATCCTCCCCTCGTGAAGCCTTGGGACAACTACAACCTTGGGTGACACCTGGACTGCAGCCTGAGGTACGCTCTGAGCCAGAGGACTCGGCCAAGTTATGCCTGGATTCTTAACCCACAGAAATTGTGACATAATAAATACCTGTTGTTTAACTAAGTCTTGGGATAATATGTTACACAAAATAGATAACACAGTTAATAATGTCGGAGAAGTCTCTTATGAGGAATCCCTTCCTGTATGTACCATAGGCATAAAAACATACATTTAGGCAGGAGATAATTTTCATAAAAGCTAAGTATATTATAGTAAAGATGTGGAGTAAAGAATCTAGGATTGTAGTTCTAGTTCAGACGCTATATATTATATATGACTTTGGTTGAACAAGGTATAGTGTTGTAACATTTCCTCACCTAAATTTCCTTTTTTGTAAATTACAGGAAAAGATTAGTTTAGGTCTAAGTTGCCAGCCTGAGCTAACAGCCTTTACTCATATGAAAATTTAAGAATCAGGCTAATTCAAACTCACAAAGCTGGATGTGTATTTCAGTTCAACGTTACTGTTTCTTTCAATTGGATTCCTTTTTCATGAGTGCTGGGCCAACTTCTAACTCTATATACTCCAGCAGAGCAGCTTTTGTATGTCTCCTTATATTCTTATTCTTTTTGCTTAGTTTTTATCCTCACACTGAGATTTCAAACTAACAAATTATGACCAAAAAACAGCATGCCTCACTATAATTACTTTCAAAAATAGCAAAAGAAAAATCCATTTCCATATACTAAATCATAGGAAGGTAGTTTTCACATTCAAAGCATTCATTTTGTCTAAAAACAAAGATTTAAATCATCAGTCTTATTGTCTATAAATAAAAGAGATAATAGAAACAACGCAGGGAAAGTGGCATAATCTACCCATGACAGATGCTTTAACATATTTTAACAGCTTTGCTTGATATATTTCTCTGTTATTGTAAATAAATATAACACAACTGAATTATTATACTAAAATAACTTACACCAACACCTTTCAAAGAAAAGAGAAAGGTATCCTATGTGGCTGAGAGTAATAGGCTGATTCAAAAATGACTTGAGACTTTTTGATCTCTCTTCCCCTCAGGAATAGTAATAATTTCTAAGTTCAGTCACTTTATGTAGTCCTAGATGTCTCAAAAGTTTTACTCATTCTTTTTTTTTTTTTTCTTTAAGCCTCCCAGACCTGTATATTCATTCCTTTTTATTCCTTCTTTCCTTTTTTTCTAACTGGATTATTTCAAAAGATCTGTCTTCAAGTTCTGAGATTCTTTCTTCTGCTTGGTCTAGTATATTATTGAAGCTCTCCAATGGGTCTTGCATTTCCTAAAATTTTCAGCTCCAGAATTTCTGTTTGGTTGTGTGTTTTTTTTAAGATATCTATTTCCTTAGTACATTTCTCATTCATATCCTGAATTGATTTTATGATTTCTTTGTATTAGTTTTCAGATTTCTCTTGCATCTCGTTGAGCTTGTTTAGCATCAATGTTTGGAATTCTTTGTCTGGCATTATGAGGAATTCTTTTGGATTGGGATCCATTGCTAGACAACTGTTGCAGTGCTTTGGTGGCGCCATATTTCTTTGCTTTTTCATGTTTCCTGTGTCCTTCCATTGATGTCCGCACACGGGGTGTAGCAGCTGCTTGTTCCTATTTTTTGAAATCACTTTTGAAGCGGAGAATATTTTCCTCAAGATGTGTATATGTTGTTGGTTGAGTAGGACATTTTGGCTTTGATTTTCAGTGCCTCAGGTAGTGTGATCTTTGTATGATTTCTTAGCCAGTATAAGCCAGGATCAGTGGCATCCGTGATTTCCTTGGTGGCATAGGGGACAGTTATTAGTTGAGGCTGTGGCGAACTTTTGTTGAGGACTTGAACAGCAGATGAATCAGTCTTTGGGCCCCAGTGGGGGAAGCAGTGGGCTGAGCATGCCCGATTTCAAGCCCCAGTACAGCTTACATGGACAGTGGTGTTAGTGTGTCCTGGGGGCCCAGTTCTTAGGCCTTTAGGTAGCTTGCTCAGAAGCTAGTAGTTGGAGCAGAGGGCTGGGTGTGCAGGTGGGTTCTCAGTCCCCTCAGCATCGGGTGTGATGTGGAAGGTGGCAGCCGCAGTGGTGGAGTCACTCACTAGGACCCATGTGTTCCGTGTTGCTGTTGCTGGTAGCTGCAATGGATTGGGGAGGCTAGTCCTCACTCCCACAGCTGCCTGTAACAGGGAGGGAGATACTGTGCTAAGTGTGCTTTTAAGAGCTTGGTCTTCCCTGTCCCTTCCTGGCCGGGTTGTGGCTACAGCAGCATCCCCTTGAACTCAGCCTGAGGGCAGGATGCAGCCCAGAGTTAAACTCTCAAAATGGCCTGGGCTGTGGGTTTGCAATCAAAGAGGATGGGGCCAATTTCAGGTGAGTGGCATGGGCAAGAAACTGTGAGGAGTGCAGTCGACTTGCATCTCAGTCTCACAGGCCCCTGTAGCAGGGTGCTGGGAATTGTCCTAGGTGCATGGAGGAGAGCTTGGGCTCCCCTGTCCCTCTTTAGCTGGGCGGTGACTGCAGCTGCATCAGCCTGAACTCAGCCCAAGGGTGGGGGCAGATAAATAAAACAAAAATGACTTAAGAGAAAATATCTAATCCTTCAGCACACAGTTCCTTCCTTTCTATGTGAATGTAACATATCTGTGTTCCTGGCTTTTCCTCCCTAATTGCATCAGTTGCAAGAAATGTGGCTGGCAACTAAGATTTGAATTTATTTCTTAGTATATATTTAGCTAAGAAATGTTGTATCCCCAGTTCCCCATTAGCATTCTACAAAGGAGTCTTTAGAGTCTGTATGAAATTTATGTCTGTACACTATAAGGGAACTCTGTTGGAACTGGTTTATCTACTTAGCTGAGTGGAAAGGGGTAAGCCAAAAATTGGTATGACCACGTTGCCATGAAGAAATGGATGTACCACCAAAATGCCTCAGAGTCCGGACATGAGCCTGATTCCAATCAGAGTTATTCTCTCTGAACTGCCCCTGCACATACATACCCTTCTCTCATCAGAATCACAAAACTTTTGCTGAACTGGCAAAAAAGTTCAGCATCAAATGTTGTTTTATAAATATTGAGTTGCAATATAGAGATAAATAAAAGAATGTACTTTAGTTTCCATTTTTCCCCTTATCAAGCCCTCATTAAATTCACAGAATATCAGTCAAATAAATAAATTAAATTCACAGAATATCAGTCATAATGAATGTTGGGAATATTTTTGCTATGGTTAAATTACACATGTTTTCATCATATATTTTACAAATGTGTCACAGAGGAAAGAATCATATCCCAGAAGTCTGAATAATAGTTCATGTGTAAACTACCCTAAGTGATGTGATAAACAGCATATCAGATGGTCATCTGAAGTATAGATTGCATGAGAAAAATAAAAAGCAACAATTCTGGAGAGGAGATATATTTGGAAAACTTTATCAACTTTGTTAACTCTCATGAGGACAAAAACTTAAATTGTATTATTATATAATATGCTAAAAGTTATTCTTATTTCAGTTAAGCTATAAAAATTTTTAAAAGCACCCATTAAATGAACTCTAATATGGAGTAGTTATAGCAAACACAATCTGGAACTAATCCCTCCCCCAAGCCAAGGAAAAAGTTGAATGAAAAGACTGTACCGTTATAACAAGATGCTAGATTCTAGCAATAGATGACGTAGTCCTTTTGTTATTCTACCAATCATACATTCATTTAATCATTCATTCACCAATATTAAGCACCTTTTCAATATTAAGTACTGTGCTTGGTACCAGGGTTTTGATAGGAAGTCCCCTGCCTGATATCGATTAGCCTAACGAGGAATATTAATAAGTAAACCACATTTAACCAAATTCCCACACATAGTGATTGCTGAGAAGGGCCAGAGGTGAAGCTTAGGATGTGAAATTTAAGCTGGTATTTGAAAGGAGTTAGCCAGATGAAGAAATTGGGAGAAGAGCACTTAGGCAGATGAAATAATATATCCTAAGGCCAGAATAAGGAAAGATGCTGCAAATGATGATTTAAATTTTAAAAAGTTTTATACAAGAGAAAGTACAGAGTTCAGGTGGGGCGACTACTAAGAGTTAAAAGTAAGACAGTTAAGCAGGGGTTGGTCAGAAAGGGCATCTTAAGGTGTTTGGCAGTTAATCTATGGTGAGTGTGGGTTTATTGAAGAGTTAAAGTCAAGGGAGTTATCCAGCTAAATTGACATTTTAGAAAGATTCCTATGACTACACTGAGAACAGAAGCTAGCAATCAGTTAAGGGTAGCTGGAACCACCATGTTTCAGAGAGGTGAGCCTCACTCTCTTTCACTTAGTCTTAGTTCAACATGTAAGCTGTCTACCTTGTAGGGTAAAATTACTGTAATATCTGACTTAGTAGGTCCACCAAATTATCTCTCAGTTCCAAATTAAGGTGATCATAGAGCTAATGTACATTCATGGTGTCCAATATTTGATATATACAAATGCTATAGTCCATGTCCTTATCCTCTCAATCATACGTTCAATTATTCATCAACATTCAATACTAAGTACTATGATATGTACCAAGATTTTTTCCAGTAGTGAACAAGGTCCCTGTTTGATTATGATTAGAGTCTAGGAAGGAATATAGACAAGTAAACCACACTTGACACAGACACAATCGTAGAGACATTGTAGATATTGGAGAATCCAATAATAGTTATAGACTCCCTTTCAAGAAAATGTATATTCTAAATAAACCAAAATTTAGTATACAATTTCAGAGGTTGCCGGGACACTCAAACATTCATCTACAGACCACCTAAATGGTACCACGGAGTAAGAACATTTGCTTAACAAAGTCTCACTGATTTGTATTTATGGTACCCAGTGAGATAATAGCACAAAAAAATCATCAATGACATGTGAACATTTTCTGTAGGTATAGCTTTCCGTGGTTAAAAACGCCTTTACCGTGAGCCAGCTGCCTTTGACTCAAAGTAAGTTTCAGAGCCTCAACACAATTCGCTTAAACTTTAGCAATGCACAGGTTCTGTTCACATAATCATCTGCTTATAAAGAGCTGGTCTAACAAGCATGAAGATTATTTTTATTTACCCAAACCGTAACATCCACTAAAAGGTTTAATTATAAGGTAAGAAGAAAAGACAGCCAAAGAAAATTGGCTATTATAAATTATCTGCTTGTGGCAGAAAAATATTTCAGTGATTTCTCTGGACTTATCCAAAGCTAAATCCAGAACTCTTTTGCAACTTAAATCTCCATTTTTAATCATATTTTGGGTTGCCAGTGTAGATGCTATTAATTTTCAAAAGTAACTGCAGAACACTAAAATAACGTTTCACTTGTCAATTTAAACCTTCTATAAATTTACCTTAAAAAAAGGAGTTTTTTCCTTTTTACCCAAATTAATAAGAGTATTCAATTGAAATAATACAAAATCTTTCACCTCAGTGCAGACTTACTCACTCTTGAAAATTAAGTTTAGATTTCAATCTAAACTACCAAGGAATAACTGATACAAGCAAATGTTTCTCTTGGAAGGGAGCTGACTAACTAGAGTTATTTTATAGAATGAGAAGTTGAGGCTCAGGTTTATAGAAGAGAAACCTGGATCTAGAGGGAAACCACAAAGTTCAATAGAAAAAGCTATCCGATTCTATCAATATTACTATTTATACTAGCAAATGCTTTTGTTTTTAATTTGATTCAAATTCAATTCTGTAGACATAGACTTAGTTGAAGAAAAACCAAAGCGCTCTGCATTTAACACACTATTCAATTATCGTTTTATCCTTCATGTATTCATCCATCTAATCAGTTTGTTTAACACATTTTTTTTTTTTTAGACAGAGTCTCACTCTGTTGCCCCAGCTAGAGTGCCGTGGCGTCAGCCGAGCTCACAGCAACCTCAAAGTCCTGGGCTCGAGCAATCCTTCTGCCTCAGCCTCCCAAGTAGCTGGGACTACAGGCATGCACCACCATGCGGTTAATTTTTTCTATATATTTTTAGTTGGCCAATTAATTTATTTCTATTTTTTAGTAGAGACGGGGTCTCACTTTTGCTCAGGCTTGTTTTGAACTCCTAATCTTGAGCGATCCACCAGCCTCGGCCTCCCAGAGTCCTGGGATTACAGGCGTGAGCCACCGTGCCCAGCCGTGTTTAACACATAATTTACTGAGTAACTGCTTCATGGTGTGTCCAGGGAACAGGAAGAAGATGTGGCTGGAGCAGTGAGCTAGGGAGTTGTTGCTAAGACATGAGGTCAGAGATGCAGGCAGGAGCACATTCAAAAGGCTTTGTTGGTATAGAACAGAGTGAAGATTTTCTCACAAATGAGAAATTAATCTATTCAAAAGTTTTAGATGAGTTCTCAAACTTCTATGAAGAAAATAATCACTTGCAGAACTTGTTAAAAATACAAAAGAATGAATGCCATCCTTTTTGATTAGGTTCTAATGTGGGGCTAAGAAACATGAAACATTTTTACAAACCCTTAAACCATGAGCACCGCTATCTCCCAACCATCACCCTACCCCAAATTCAGCGATTCAGATAGAGATGGTCCTTCAAATACATCTGAACAACTCTGTACTATGATACATGGTATCATAGAAGACACTGTTAATTACATTTCATGTGGATATATTCATCTGGAGACATTGATAAAATGCAGATTCTGATTCAGTAGGTCTGAGGTGGGCCCTGAGACCCTGCATTTCTAACAAGCTCAGAAGTGATGCCAATGCGACCAGTCCAAGAAACACACTTCAATAGCCAGGACCTAATACTCTGCCAGAAATTTTAGAATTAAGATATGAAAGATGTAATTCTTTTCCATAAAAAAATGTATAAGCTAGAGAAAAAATTGGAAATATATCCAGGATACTCTGGAAACATGAGGCACGGGAAGGGAGAAGGCAGGGAAGGCTTACTTAGAAAGACACTCTTGAGTGGAGATTTGAAAGAAACAATCTTATTTCTTATATGCTCTTCAGGAATTCACTACTAATATAAGAAATTAGCCAAATTATGAAAGCAACTCAAACAGCTCACTCAAGCCATGTATTTTTATAACCAATACAGACAAATTCCATAGATGTTCAAGGAAAAGGAGATATCTTCAGACTGTTCCTCCTATAAATAACCCATAAATTTACCAATGCTTTTATAACCATTCACCAAGATGTCTCCCTTAGTGGACAGAGCACCTGGGGAGCAAGAATACTCATATGCATAATGCCATCAAAAGCATGTCCTTTAGATCACATATAACAAGTATTTTATGAATATTTGTTGAAAGATCAATCACTGCAGGCTTCATGGAGGAGGTGGGTTTGCCAATGTAAACTTTCCAAAAATAAAGGTGCTTGACAGATTGACTGCCATGCTAGAAAAAAAAAATATTTTTCCCTGGAAACACAGTGTTTTATAAAATAAAACGATCTTTTCTAATTTGTTATTTCTTATTGTTTTCTGTGCATGATTTATATGCAAAACAATCCACATTTTTAGAATTAAATTGTCAATATTAATTGTACCAATAAGAACATCAACAAGTAAGATTTTCACAAACCAATTGTAGTGTTTTGCTTCATGAGGCCCCAGGCTCAAAACTAGCCTGAGTTAAATAGAACTCACATGGCATTCAATGTGTTAAAGAACAATACTTCAAACTGGAGAAACAGTGTGAGATGCCATTACTGCTACAGTTACCCCCATTCTGAGTATTTGCCAATATCACAGAATGGAATGAAACTCTTAATGTGTAGCCCCAATTACACAAATATTTACTAAAGAAAACAGAACCACACTTTATTTAGGGAAAGATCCTAGAAGAGGATCATGCCTTTAGCTATTTTTAGTCCTTGTGACCGATAACAGTCATACAAAATCATTGTTCAGATTGCCCTTTTTTTAAGGTTGTCAATTCCATGAAGACCAAAATCCTTGGTGAATAAAATTAACTTGCCCAGAATCACTCAATGAGGCTTAATTCCATTGTACTAGACACTTGGGAATCAAGAGATAAGTAAAGCAGTCATTCTTATCTGCAAACAGCTTTGGAAGACAGGTGTATTAGCAACTCATCGTGATACAGTGTGATATCATGAATGCTATTTGAAGGGTATGAACAAAGACCTATCTTCTTGGCCTACATACAACTTCTCTGTGAAATGTCCTTCTGCCAGAAATCCAGAAGCCTTAATATCTTATGTGAACTTACCTTCTAGGGCACTATTAGTTGGAACAAAAGCAGAGATCAGACCAAAGAAAGCTACTCATTGGCTGACAAGTTGACAGGGACTTTCTTGTAAGAATAGAGAGTCCAAGTGACACTGATCCAGAAAGTTGGAAGCTGTGTGATGTTATTAGTGAAACGCTAGAATGAAACACTACTTTCATTATTGCTGCTTCCCCAGAGTTACTGCTGCTGTTCCCATAGTTATACTGGTTTCTTCTTTTGTTGTGAGTTCAGGATAATTAAGACGACGATTCTTGAGGCAGACTTCTTGAGTTTGAGTCTGAGTGCCTTCACTTATTAGCTGTATGACCATGAGCAAGATACTTAATCTCTCAGTGCTAAGCTTCCTCTTTAGCAAAGGGAGATGATACTATGATTGCTATCTATAGCATCTTATATACTTATATATACTTACATTAAGTATCTTATAGGGTTATTGTGAAGACTGAATGGTATAGGAGACTGATTTCTAAAATGGTACCAAATGATCTCCACCTCCTATACTCACATCCATGTGGAATCCTCTTCACTTGCACGTGAACTGAACGTAGAAAATTGCTTCTAACAAATAGAGTATGACAAAGATAATGGGGTGACACTTTCATGATTAGGTGACAAAATATTAAAACTTCTCTCTTTCTATTAGACTCTTTCTGTCTCTTGCTTGCTTTGATGTAGCAAGCTGCCATGTTGGAGCAGCCTTCATGGCAAGGAATTGAAGGTACCCTCCAGCCAACAGCCAGCAAGGAACTAAGGCCCCCACTACAGCAGCCCTCATAGAACTGAGGGGTTGGTTTGTACCTTGGAAGGGAATCCTTCCTCAGTCAAGCCAATAAATATAACTGCAGGCCCTGGGCTGACATCTTAACTCCAGCCTTTTACAAGACTATGAAGTAGAAGGCACAGCTAAACCATGTCTAGGTTTCTTACCCGTACAGACTATAATATAATAAATATGTATTGCACTAAGCCACACAGTTTGGGGCTAATCTGTTACTCAGCAACAGCTAATAATACAAATAGGATTTTCTTTTTCTGTTACTCCAAAACAAAAGAGCCACAACTCTGAGACATGGAAAAGGGAGGAATTATTTCTGCCTCAGCACAAAAGTAGGGATGTTTTTCTTTAAAAAGAAAACACTTGTATTGGTATTTATGTAATGAGCAGAATTGTACCTAGCTGAGAAGGAAAGGCAGGCACTGTAAGCAAAGGAAACAAATAATTAAAAGCACAAAAGTAGAAGGCTTTCTAACATTTTCTTCCTTAAGCTATTATTCAGGAGATGATATATGGCTCACAGTGGCAAGAATGGGGGGAAAACAGCAGGAGAATACACTGAAAAGGTCAGTTAGAAATAGGATTTGAACAGCTTTGAGACAGACTAAGGAGTTTGAATAATTTTTTATGGCAATGAGAAACTGAGCTAAAGATTTGGCAATAATAATGGAAAGAAAGGGAGAGATTGGGGAAAAGATTATTTTTAAGGTAGAAACAGAAGGGCTTGTTTTTTATTTGATATATTAAATTAGTAATGGAGTAGGAGGAATTAATTATAACTAGAAGTATCTAGTTTGGTTCCTGGATATAGAGCACAAAGTCAGTATTGGAAGTAAGGCAGGATACTAGGTTTTAGGTACTCATCTAAGTGATGCTATCCAGAAAGCAAGCAAATATGTATTTAGTAGCAATCAGTACATCTGAAATTATGGGAAGACATTAAAGTGAATGAAATTATAAAGCAAGAAGAGATGAAGAATGAAAAGGAAAACTGGAAGAAAACAACAATTAAGGAATAGATTCCAAGAAAGCCAGCTGAGAATGCTGACAAGGAAGTAATATGAGAAACAAGGGTAGAAGTTGTCTAAGGGAGGTCATCAGTATAAGTTCTGTGCATGTCAAAAGGGTAAATTTTTGAGAAATGACCATTAGATGTTGTAATTAGGACAGTACTGTTGATCATTGAGAGCAATTTCTGCAAAGAAGTAGGTCTCTTCTCAAGGATAGACTGCATGTTAAGTGACAAAACAAGTCTTAAAAAATTCAAAAATGCTGAAATCATACCAAGTATTTCTCTGACTACAATGGAATAAAACTAGAAATCAATAATAAGAAAAACATTGGAAAATATATAAACACATGTAAATTAACCAATATGCTTCTGGAATGACCAGTAAGTCAATGAAGAGATTAAGATGGAATTTTTTTTAAAAAATTCTCAAAACAAATGAAAATGAAAACACAACATATCAAAACCTATGAGATACAGTAAAAGCAGTAATAAGAGGAAAGTTTAGCAGTGCCTACATCAAGAAAGTAAAAAAGCTTCAAATAAACAACCTAATGACACATCTCAAAAAACTAGAAAAACAAGAAGAAACCAAATCCAAAATAGAAGAAAAGAAATAATAAAGATCTGAGCAGAAATAAATGAAAATGAAACAAAAAGCCCCAAAAGATAAACAAAATGTAAAATTGGTCTTTTGAGAAGATAAACAACATTGACACACTTTTATCCAGACTAAGAAAAAAAGAGAGATAACCCAAATAAATAAAATCAGACATGAAAAAGGATACATTACAACCAATTCTACAGAGATCCAAAGGTCATTATAGACTACTATGAACAACTATATGCCAATAAATTGGAAAACCTAGAAGAAGTGGAGAGATTCCTAGACACATACATCCTTACCAAGATTGAACCAGGAACAAACCAAATCCTAAATAAACCAATATTAAGTGAAGAGATAGAAGCATTAACAAACGTCTCCCATCAAAAAAGGCCTAGGACCTGATGACTTTACTGCTTAATTCTACCAAGCAGTCAATGAAAAAGTAATACCAATCCTACTTAAACTATTCCAAAAAGTTGAGGAAGAAGGAATACTCCCAAACTCACTCTATGTGGTCTGTATCACCCTGATATAAAAACAAGATAAATACAATTGCACAAAAAAGAAAACTATAGGCCAATATCTCTATTGAACATAGATGCAAAAATCCACAATAAAATATTAGCCAACCAAATCAATAATACATTAAAAAGATTACTCATTATGATCAAGTGGGTTCATCCCAGGGATACAAGGGTGGTTTAACATACACAAATCAATCAATGTGATACAGTGTACCAACAGAATGAAGGACAAAAATCCTTATGATCATTTCAAGGGATGCTGAAAAAGTATTCAATAAAATTCAACATCCCTTCATGATAAAAACTTTCAAAAAACTGGGTATAGACGGAACTAACCTCAACACAGTAAAATCCATATATGACAGACCTACAGTGAGTATCATACTAAATGAGGTAAAACGGAAAGCCTTTCCTCTAAGATCTGGAACAAGAAAAGGATGTGTACTTTCACCACTGTTATTCAACATAGTATAGGAAGTCCTAGCTAGAGCAATCAAACAAAAGAAAGAAATAAAGGGCATCCAATTTGGAAAGAAAGAAGTCAAATTATCCTTGTTGGCAGCTGATATAATCTTATATCTAGAGAAACCTAAAGACTCCACCAAAAAGAAAAACTATTAGACTTAATAAACAAATTCAATAAAGTTGCAGGATCCAAAATCAACATACAAAAATCAGTAGCATTTCTATATGCCAACAGTAAATAATGTGAAAAGAAACCAAGAAAGTAATCCCATTTATAATAGCTACATATAAAATAAAATACCTAGGAATAAAATTAATGAAAGAAGTGAAAGAGCTCAATAATGAAAACTATAAAATACTGATGAAAGAAATTGAAGAGGACACACAAAAAAGGAAAGATATGCCATGCTCATGGATTGGAAGAATCAATATTGTAAAATATCCATACTACCCAAAGCAACCTACATATTCAATGCAATCCCTATCAAAAAGCCAAAGATATTCTTCACCAAAATAGAAAAAAAAGTCCTAAAATTTATACGGAACCACAAAACACCCAGAATAACCAAAGCCATCCTAAGCAAAAAGAACAAAATTGGAGGAATCACATTACCTAATTTCAAAGCTATAATAACCAAAACAGCATGGTACAAACATAAAAACAACACACAGAACAATGGAACAGAATAGAGAACCAAGAAATAAAGCCACACATCTATAGTGAACTTATCTTTGACAAAGGTGCCAAGAACATAGAGTGGAGAAAGGGCAATCTCTTCAATAAGTGGTGCTGGGAAAACTGGATATCCATATGCAGGTATGCAGAAAAATGGAACTAGACCCTTATCTATCAGCATATACAGAAATTAAATCCAATTTGATTAAAGATGTAAATCTAAGACCTAGAAACTACTAAAGGAAAACATTGGGAAAATGCTTCAGGATATTGGTCTGGGCAAGGATTTCTTGAGTAATACTCCCAAAGCACTGGCAACCAAAGCAAAATTGGACAAATGGGATCACATCAAGCTAAAAGGCTTCTGCACAGCAAAGAGAACAATCAACGAAGTGAAGAGACAACCCACAAAATGGTGGAAAATATTTGTCCACTACACATCTGACAAGGGATTGATATCTAGAATATATAAGGAACTCCAGCAACTCAATAGGAAAAAAATCAAATAATGTAATGTAAAAATGGGCAATGGCTCTGAATAGACATTGCTCAAAATAAGACATAAAAATTGCCAACAGGGATATTTAAAAAGGTCAATTAATTAGTAATCAGAGAAATGCAAATCAAAACTACAATCAGATATCATCTCACCCAAGTCAAAATGGCTTTTATCAAAAAGACAGGCAATAAGGGATGCTGGTAAGCATATGGAGAAAGGGGAACCCTTATACATTGTTGGTGAGAATGCAAATTAGTGCTACCACTATGTAGAACAGTATGGAAATTCCTCGGAAAACTAAAAATAGAACTATCATTTGACCCAGCAAACCCATTTTCGGGTATATATCAAAAGGAGGGGAATTTAGTATATCAAAAAGATATCTGCACTCCCATGTTTATTGCAGCACTATTCACAATAGCCAAGGTTGAGAATCAACCTAAGTGTCCATCAATGGATGAATGGATAAAGAAATTGCGGTACATAGCACAATGGAATATTATATAGCCACAAAAAGAATGAAATTCTGCCATTTGCAAAAACATGGATGGAACTGGAGAATATTATGTTAAGTGAAATAAGCCAAGTACAGAAAGATAAATTCACATGGTCTAACTCATATATGGGAGCTAAATATTAAAAACAATTGATTTCATGGAGACAGAGAATAGAATGATGGCTATCAAAAGCTAGGAAGGGTAGTGGGGAGAGGGGGATAAAGTAGAGATGGTTAATGGGTAAAAAATATAGATAGATAGGATGAATAATATTTGATAGCATAACAAAGTGACTATAATCAACAATAAGTTAGATTATAGTTTAAAAATAACTAAAAGAGTAGAACTGGAACACGAAGAAATGATAAATGCCTGAGGTGATGGATACCCCAATTACCCAGATTTGATTAACCCGCATTGCATGCCTATATCAAAATATCACATGTACCCTATAAAGATATATAGTTATTATGTACCAATAATAATTACAAATAAAAGAAAAATTTAAACCAACCACTTATACACTTATACTCAAAAAGACAAAAAGAAATGTTTTCTTATTTTACAAATACCCTTAATTATAAGGTATATTTTCAACTAAATGACAGTTTTAAGGGATAAAAGAAATTTTAATTGTGTCTGGCAAAATTCTTTTATAATCAAAGACTCATCAAAGTTCTAGAAATACTGAAATATTAAAATATATTTGAGAAAATGCATTCATCTTCCTAAGATAAAAATTTTCTCTTTGAATCCCCTTATATTCTCAGCAGACTCAAAGCAGCATTTTCCTAAATTTCTTTTCATACATAAGTTCTTGCTGATTGATAATTTCATTCCAATGAGATAAGGCCTTGGTGGTAACTAACAACTAACAGAATGAAAAAGAAAAATGTATAATTTCTCCTAATTTAGAATGACATATAGACATTTTTAAAGAAGGTTCATTTAGAACTTCAGTAACCTAAGATTTGTGGTCATGTAGTTACAGCGTTAAAAAAAAAAGAGTTGATTTTTCATAATGCATATGAAAAGGCTTAACTAAGCAATAATATAAATACAATTACATGGGAAACATTTTACATAAGTGGGAAAAAACTTTAAAATATATAAGGAGCAACAAAAAATAGAAAAACACACTACATTCTAATCACAAATCCACAACATCTATTCATTAAGACCATTCCTAAGGGGTCACTATTGGGCAATACTTTGGTGTTGTAAATTGAGATACCACAGTCAGACTTACTTAAAGGTAACAAAACTATTTCCTTAATTTTTCTGTTTGATACTACTCTTTATTTCAGAGGCTCTTCCCTTGGACTATTCTGCATTAATAAAAAAAGTACACTCTTCCTGGAGAGCTGAGTACTTCAAACAGCTCCCTCTGAGCCCCTCTCTCCATCCTATATTTCAATCCAAAGGCTCTCATATTTAGCTGGAAACTCTGGTAAGCTCTGTGACCTCATGTCTAGACTCTGCCTCTCAGCCTTGTCTTTTTGGAAAGATGCTTCATTTGGACTATCTGCCTCAAATTTCATTTTCAGATTCATCTTGGATATCATAGTCTGGTGTCCTCATATCAGTTCTGTGAATCTATCCCACCTGGATTGGAAGCACAAAACAGGTCTCTGAAGTTCAATTGAAATCTGAGCTCCATGAGAACAGATACAGTGGCTGACACATATGAGGAACTCAACATTTCATTAATTAAATCTAGTCCAAGCCCAGAAACCAGGGTTTCTGCTTGTCCAGGGGAAAAATTCACATAAACTCCCTCTATTCTAGCTTATTTTGCACGTGATACAGAATCAATGTTGCCTTCTGTATCTATAAAATCACACTGAAAATAGGGTACCATTTATTCCAGCCCATCTGGCTGTCAATAACTTCACAATAAATCTAAGGTTTTAGATGTCTGATATTGATTGACAAAAATAACTGAAAGCCATTTCCAAGGGACAAGGATGTCAGAGTCCCTGCAAGATTAGAGCAGTAGTTAGCCCTCCTATTTGTGTGACCTAAAGGGCAATCTGTGGGAGGTAAACTCCTCTTTGCTCCTAGATATTCATGTCCTCAATTACCATTTTAAGCCATATTTGAAGCCCTCAAAGCTTCTCCAAAAAAAGTTTCCTAGAATTTTTCAAACAATTCAGTTTAATTTAAGGCAGAATGTCAATATCTTCAACGAACTTTTAAAAAATGGAGGGGGTCATGTAATTCAGTGCTCAGAAACTGATAAGTGCTGTACTTCAAAGAAAATATATCTCTTCTGATGAGTCTGACAAGAAGCACCACGACAGAAATCTGCACCTGAAAACGTGGTTAGTAAAGCAGAGTTCAGCTGTATTTCTTCCCCGAAGAATGTCATCTCCACCTAGAGCCTAGAAATGAGAGCTCTTCATGGAGAATACCTTTTTAAAGAGCACAACAATCAGGGTAAATGTCATCCTCATTAATCATCCTCTCATATAATAGAGTCAACTGTAAAAGTTGTATTAAGTCTAATTTCCTGAGAAGGTGAGGGGAAGCATGAAGCTCAAGCAACTATCAAACCTAAATGTTAACTAAAGAAGGCTTTTTCCATAGCCTCACAGTGCTATGGATCCTGCAATTTTCTCTTTTATTCCCCATCACTCCTCCTCCTCCTCCTCCCCTCACAGGCACACACACTATATGGAAGAATAAAAGCAACAAGAAAATTGACAATAGCCCTTAAATAAAAAGACTGCTTTAGAGAGAAAAGAGTAGTCCAAATATCCTCTTCTTTATCAAATAGGATTTACTTTCAATCTATCAAAAGCACTACAAGTATCAATTAAAAATAATCTGTGACAAATTATAATTAGCATAATCCCCTCTGATTATCACGTAAGGAAAATATTCCAGTGCAACATACTAGGGTTGCATAGAACTTGGACATGGATCTTCATTCCATTGGCAGTGACTGTACAGGCAAAATTTCCAGTTTTATTTAAGCTACTTTATAATCATCTTAAATAGCAACAGGACTATGACCAAAACATTACAGGCGTGATAATTTTACGTGAAATGATCAGCATGATGGTTGATTTTATGTGTCAACTTGAGTGAGCTAAGGAATGCCCAAATAGCTGGTAAAAAATTATTTCTGAATATATCTATGTAATGTGAAAGAGATTAGCATTTGAATCAGCATACTGAGTGTTATAGTCTGAATGTTTGTGTCCCTTCCCACCAAAAAAAATTTATATGTTGAAATCCTAACCCCTAAGATGATGATTTTAAGAGACAGGGCTTTTGGCCAGGGCCCGTGGCTCAGGCCTGTAATCTTAGCACTCTGGGATGCCGAGGCGAAGCGGGAGGATCGCTCAAGGTCAGGAGTTCAAGACCAGCCTGAGCAAGAGCGAGACCCTGTCTCTACTAAAAATAGAAAGAAATTAATTTGCCAACTAAAAAAATAGAGAGAAAAAATTAGCTGGGCATGGTGGTGCATGCCTGTAATCCCAGCTGCTTAGGAGGCTGAGGCAAAAGGATTGCTTGAGTCTAGGAGTTTGAGGTTGCTGTGAGCTAGGCTGAAGCCATGGCACTCTAGCACAGGAAAGAGAGTGAGACTCTGTCTCAAAAAAAAAAAAAAAAAGAGGGCTTTTCAGGAGGTGATTAGGTCATGAGGGTGGAATCCTCATGAATGGGATTAATGCCTTTATAAAACAGGCCCAAGGAGTCTCCTTCAGTTCATTCCACCATGTGAGGACACAGTGAGAAGGTGCCATTCCATGAACCAGGAACTGGGCCCTTACCCAACACTAAATCCGCCAGCATCTTGATCTCGGATTTCCCTGCCTCAGAACTGTGAGGAATAAATTTCTGTGTATAAGCCACCCAGTTTATGATACTTTCTTATGGACGCCAGACCAGACAAGATAATGAGTAAAGTTGATTTACCCTCACCAATGAGGGTGGGCACCATTCAATCAGTTGAGGCCTGAATGGAACAAAAGTTAGAAGAAGGGCAAATTCTCTCTTTCTCTTCTTAAGGTGGGCCATCCATCTTCTGCCCTTAGATATCAGAACTCCTGGTTCTTGGGCTTTCGGACTCCAGGGCTTGCACCAGTAGCCCCCTGATTCTCAGGCCTTTGGACACAGACTGAATGGCACCATGGGCAACCAAAAGGGTGTAGCCATGTTCCAAAAATCTTTACTTAAAAAACAGTGAGTAGGCTGCATTCAGCCCTGGCAGCATTGTTTGCCAATGTTCGATTTACACCAGATCTACAGTGCATGCAAAATGTCGGGCATGCAGTGCACATTTGCTAAAATTTGAATGAATAGATCAATATAATGCAGATAGGATTTTGAATGCACATATACAAATACATCTATTTCAACAGAAAAGAATTGTTTCATGTGGGAAAACTAAATAATAGAATCTGACTTTTAGAACTAGAAGTGACCTTAGAAATATCTAAATATCAGCTTGTTAATTTCATGGATGAGGAAACTGAAGCCAAGAGCATTTAAATGGCAGGCACTATGTTACATACATTTTTTTTTTTCAAAAAAACCTGAAGAACACATTTCAAAAAATTCTAACTAACTAAACAAACAAACAAAAAAATGCCAAAAATAAGACCTCTCTAGATGCAGTGATAAGGAATAAGAGAAATATTTTTGTGGGATTTTATTGTTTATAATAGTATAAGACACGCAACAATTTAACATTTCTCTGTTTTTTATTGCTCTACCACAATTTGCCATAAAGGACATGACTTAGAAAAATGACTTTTTCTAACAAAAATAAACTGAATTCCTATCTACTAACATTGACTGAGTTAAAATTGTCAAAAACTGAATGAAAATGGGCTCAATTTTATTCTTGTCAAGTGGGATCAACTAAGGAGCACTCATTTCCCATTGTGTGACTTCTTTGGCTATCAGATACACACACCATTTTATCTACAGTGTGTTTGTCCCGCCCTTTCTCTGAAGAGGGGCTACACATAAAATAGAAGACTGTACAGATATCTACATCTATATACATCAGTGGAAAAGAAAGTGTTTATATTTCCAATCAATAGCTACTAAGGAAAGTGAAAAATCTCAGTTACAGATGAAATATTGGGAGAATTTTAATGAAGCACAAAAAAACCCCACATTATCTTGTCTTTGCATTAATGTACTATATTTTAGGGAAAAACAGAGGAGAGTCTAAGGGAATGGTTACTGAGGGTAGTACAAAGCATAGGCCAGTGTGGTTAACAACTGATGGATATCAAATGTTGGCCCTTCTTCCAAATAACTACCTCTATTTTACAGTTTCTTCTTTAAAACATTCCTTGTTGCTATGTTCATAGGTCACGGACAAAAACAAGAAAAGCCAGTTAACTAAAAAGAAATAAATACACAAAATTTAAAAACATACGAATATGACTAAGTCAAGGTTAAGAATATATACTAATATAAACCTATATAAATATGTTTATCTGAAAAAGAAGCAACCCATGAAGACGAAGTATCATGATTTAGTAGAAAATAACAGTGATGTGCCAGTTAAGGTGAACAAATACTTTTTTTTGCTATTCTTCAATTTTCTAATTCCTAAAATGCAGGTTTGGCCTAGATGTTCTATAGGTTCCTAGAGGTCTATAATTTTAAATATGTTTGCTTAAATTCTTCACAATTTCTAAATCATTATCTGACTAAATTAAACATTATCTGAACTTCATGGTAATATGAGATCCTGCAATGAGGGAATGTGAAGGCATTGGCCATTTCATATTTATCTTACATGAGAAAATGATTTTTAACCAGAATAAAACTCAACAAGAAAATTTATATCACAAAATGAATGACAACTCAAAATAAGATTTAAAAGATTTGAATGAATGAATCATGTGTGGAGAACTTCCTAAGCCAATGGATAACGTTACTTTTTATAATTTTTCTGATGAACATTGCCAACAACAAGAATCACATGATAGCAGAATGAAGTCTTGTAAGTTCATTCAGGTATTACATTGTCATTATAGATTAGAATACAGATGGTGCCCAATTTATGATGGTTCAACTTATAAAAGCTAATATTAGGTGGTGCTCTGTCCAGCACTATGCTGAGTTCTTGATATATAGTATTTCATGTAACCAGACAACTGCCCTATGGAGAAGGTATAACCACCCCACTTGTAAATGGGAAAGTTGAAGCTCAGAGAAAGCTCAGAATTAGCACAATTCAGTCTGACTCTGAGCCCTCTTCTCTTTCAGAGTTTTCCAGAAGCAGAAATACTTAGGGGGTCGGGGGGAGGAAGAAGAAGGGAGGAGGGGAGGGAGAGAGAGGGAGAGAGAGAGAGAGAGAGAGGCAAATCCAAAAAGACTCACATATATGCTCCTCCCTCCTTCAACCTGTCCAATGAGTACAGGAACCCAGCTGCTTTTGCCGCTCACTGAATCCACAGCACCTAACTCGGGACATTGTAACAATTTCCTAGACATTGTTAAATAAATGATAGTTTATTATTCTTTGCCCCCTTTACATGGTGCTCTTAATGTTTATTATGGATAAAAATAAATAAATATAATAGTATATATGTATATGCAGGATTATACACATACCACAATAAATGCTGAACATTATAAAAAATAGAAATAAGAAAATACAAGCTAAAATATTTAAATGAATATTAATTGTCCTTGGCTTCCATATTACCAGAGAAGTTTCATGCACAAATACATAAAGCAGCAAAAGGAACAAAGAGTTACTGCTAACTATCTCAGATTTTATTCTTGGCTAATTTCACCAAAATCAAGTACTAGTAAGATTTACCATTTAGATGATCTTTCTGCTTTAGAGTAGAGCACACTTATTAGAAAAAGGGCACTTAAGATTCTCATTCTCTTACAAATGAACCTCCATCCCCATGTGTAGTGGGGCAAAGAATATATTTGAAAATGGAAATTTGCACTTACTGAGGCTGAACATGATTGTCATTTTCCATTGCACTCTGAATTTTTTCTTTAGTACTTGATAGAAAATGTTCAAAGTCCCAATCTTTCTAATTAATGTGTGCAGTAATATCTACCTCTAGGCAAAGACAGGAACTGAAAAATGGATAAAAGACATTTGGTCTCTCAAACCTAAATAAGACACCATAAAGTTGAATTATACATAAGATCTCATTGCCAAGAGTGCATAGTCTTAGGAGAGAGGCCATATGGCAAATAGAAATAAGAGAAAGAAAATAGCTCCTCTACCCAAATATTGTGCTGTGTGGGAGGGTTGGAGAATGAGAAGATTCCTGAGTACTAACTAGGAAAAAGAATTTCTGTGTGAGAGGCCCTCTACGAAACAAGAAGTGTGCAGGCTGCTTCTTCTTTGACTTTCAGGACTCTTCCCTTGTCTTCATCACAGGAACTTGGTTCTGGATTCTGTGCAATGTTGTAAACAAACAAACAAACATGGGATTTGGAGATCAACCCAGGCTTCACTACTTAAAATAATTTGTCCTAAAGAAAGTAACTTCTCCAAATTTAATTTCCTCAATTTTGGGGAATAAAGTAAAGTAGATTACTACTTTATAGGTTATTGGGAAGATTTGAAATAATGATTTTAAGTGCAAAGCATTAGCATACAACAGATTCTCATAAATTTATTGAAGCTACTATTGTTACTAGTAGAGTAGTAGTAGTACTCAGCTGGTAACATTAGAATGCACTCTTGTTTTACTATGTAAAAAAGAAACTTTAGTGGAGCTAAACTAACTAGGTTTTTTTTCCCCTCGTTCCTATATATAAAAATTATGGTGTCAGAGCCTTTTGTTCATTCTTCTTAGACAATACCCAGATCCTCGCAATTGAGCTTGAAAATTAATGACTTAATCAAGTACTTTGAGATCAATTCTGGTTACTCTACCCCAGGTAATATGCTGTTTAAACCAGGGCTTCCATTAGAGTTAGATGAGTTGCTCCATGTTCAAAACCAGCTAGGGCCACACTCACTAGTGATTCACTCTTCAGCTGATTAGAATGAGAGTGATATGAGCAAAATTCCAAATTCAATTTTAATTCTAGCTTTTCTTAGACCAAGCCTTAATATTTAAATCTGTAGAACATAGTGACAAAAAATAAAATTGGACATTGGTGACCACTATTAAGTCTGCCCAGTCACTGTAATATTAGCTAAAGTGTTAAAAATCATTAAAAATATCTATCTTGAATAATAAAACCATGTGAAAGCTTTTGATTAGAATCCAGCCACCAAATTTAGAAAATGATAGATGAATTAGAAGAAAATTTCCAGTACACATTACTACAGAAGGTATATTTTTTAACAGTTGAATAGCACATAGGTAATTTAAAGTTTGTTCCTAACAAGCACAATAAGCTTGTAAACTATCAGTCCTCTGACTGCAAAACTATGATAGGCAACACTTTCAACTGAATTGGTCTGAATTGATCAATCTAGAATATCCTACTTTTTTCTTTATAATCGTTTTGTTTTTTTTTTCCCTGAACTCAATGATCAGCTTGGAAGATTTCAAAAAGGCATTCCCCTTGCCTTCTTATGTGTGTGATCTTACTCTAAATTTATGTCACTTGATGCTACACAAAATACACTCCTGTTCTGACACCAGAAAAATGACAGCCTGGCTTTGCAATTCTTACACCTAGTATTGGCTTCCTGCAAAAAATGGATAGTTTCATCTTGCATTCTCCTCTGTTCTTCCTCTTGGATGCAATTCGTTATTTGGTTCTGTGTGTTATTTCTCTGACAGCTTGATTCCTTTAGGTGAGTGGTTCTCAAACTAGGATCTAGGACCTCTCTGTATCAAATCTCAACTGAGACCAGTTTTGATCCCCAGGACACATTTGGCAATGTCTGGAGTTATTTTTGATTGTCACAACTAGGGGAGAGATATGGCATCTAGTAGATAGAGGCCAGGGATGCCACTTAACATTGTACAATGCACAGGACAGCCCCCCCCACAACAGAGAATTATCTGGCCACAAATGTCGATACTGCCACTGTTGAGAAACCCTGCAAAAAGGAAGCAGTGGATATTTTGAGCTATTTTCAATAACTTTTAAAAGCTTAATAAAATATGTACTTATCTAAGATCACAATGCACAAGATAACTAAAATTTAAATTTTCATTGATTTTATAACAAATTGGTGTGGCGTTGCTTCTTATTTCATGCACATAAGAAGTTTTGATTGTCAATTTTCTTTTATTGTTTTTAATGAAAAATGATTTATTATTAATAAAATAGAGCTGGCAACTTTTTTAAATATAAAGTTTATGAAGGAATGGACAAACAAAAGCAGTAATTACTGCTAATGAAGCTGATAACCACTGATATAGCTCTTATTTATCAGAAAAGAATGTTTAATCTTATAAAAAGGATAATCTATGTTTTGAAAAATTATTTTCCAAGTGAGTTTGCCTTGTTTTTTAACTTGAATTTCATGACAGTTTCACGTATTAGCTTACAACCTGTAGTTTTAGTTTTGATTTTAACTGGTTATTCACCTCCCTGCTCATTTTTGTGTGTGTGTGTGTGAATGGATGGATCGCTTTGTGGGACTTTCAGACTTCAAAGCATTTTATCAGCTCTAAATACAATAATTTTCATGACTCAACCATTCTGTTCCATTCTGTTCTCACCCTTTTCACTAAAGTTTTCAAGTGGAATGTCTTTTCATTTTCTTTTGATTAGCTCTCCTCCATCTTCCTATGGTGTGATTTTTAATTTTTAATCTACAAGAACCACTATGACCTAGGTCACCAACAGTCTCTTACTATGTATGAAGTTTCTTTTCATTTCCATTTGTCTTGATGCATAAGGCTGGCAAAGAGCAGTGGGGGTGGTAAGGACAGTTGGTGATCCACTTTTATGTAATACTTAAATATATCAAACAGCATTGCGCTATTTCTAAGGTAGAATCCGTGTGTTATCCCTCCCTTCTCACAACCTATCCTCATCCTACTCCTGCTGAGACTTTGCTGAGTCTCACTACTTTTTGTGTATTGCATTTTTATAAAACTCTCTTTTTGATCATTCTATTTTCTATGTTATTAAAAGGTTCTGCTATCTTTTAGAAGAGTTAAGCAGCTACCTCAGGCTCCAAAGAAGGTAAAATTCTAAGGGGCTTTATTTCCAGAAGGCCTGCAATTTTGGTAGCTGAAAAATCCACATAAAAGCACCCTTTTGAATAGATGACAAAATCAAGTCACAAACACTATCAATGTTGTAACTTCTAAAATTTAAAGATCATGAGGTGTAAATCTTCATTAAATCACTTGACAGACTGGCTGAATGCAATGTGCTAGGACCTAGGCAGAGATGCTGGTGAAGAAAACATGATCCTCTTTCAAGTGGCTCATACTCTATTAGAAGAAACCTATAAGGTAAGCAGATGCTTGTGAATACAATGTGCCATGTGGTACACTAGAAATATACACAGTGTATAAAGTATACCAGTATAATAGGAGCACAAAGGGACCCTGATCAATTCTACAGAAGAAGAGATGAGAGGAGAAAGAAAATGAAACTAAAGTTGGATCTTGAAGGGTAAGTGGTAATTTAGCTAGCAAAGAGAATAGAACTTTCCATTTAAGCTTTCTTACTTCAAAAACCAGCATACCTTAAAACTGGAAACACTCTTTGATAGCAAAACAAATGAGAAAAAGACCATGCTTATTATATCCTCTATTTAAAAATTTCTATTATACACTACTATTCTCTTAATCTCTGCATAAGATACAATTTATTCTTGAAGTAAAAACTATCGGTATTTCTGATCTCTTTCCCTTTTTCCTTCTACTATTTATATTCTTCTCACTTCCTCAATTGCTTATATTCTTTTGACCCCTTCTTGACTAATATTCTTCAATTGTCCAGAATCATCTTTCTCCATTTCTAACCATGTGTCCACTATCTCAGTAACAAAATGTCTGATGGGGTACAACTTGATTTTCAGGGCACTTTTGATCAGTTGTCAGAGGAAATATTTAATAAATTGAGTTTGGGTATATTTTTATTCTTTAGGTATTAATTTTACTTTCTCTTTACTCCCTTAGAAGTTTCACAGAGCCTACCCAATTTTCTAGCTAGATATTTTAACTGTGCCTCAACATGTGACTTAGAAAATTTTCAAACAGAAGGAAGGCACAAAAGCCCTAGCTAAGACAAAGTTTTACTCAGAAAATAAGACTTTGTGGGAATAGCCCAGTTTAACTTCGCTTTTTTTTCTATAAATATATTCAAAAGTCACTTAATCTTCCTTTGAAACTCTCTAGCTGATACTTCTACAGTGTCGCTCTGGTGCTTAAGGAAATGGTTAGAACTAATTGTTTCCCACCTTGGGGAAAACGTTTGTTGTGAAAGAATTAACTTAACTAAATCAACAAAGCAGCTACCTCCTTTTTTTTTAGCTTGGATTCCTACCATCTCTAATCCTCACACTATTCTGACCCTGGAGCCTAGGCAGGCTGGATATTTTAGTATTCCTCCTCAAAATATCCACTCAAAATCAGTTTACTTGATTTGGAAATAATATATTTGTTAAATATATTTTAATAATAATCCCTTAAATTTAAATATGCATATACACATATATATCATATGATATATTATTATAGTGACATTATATGATATATATGTTTATGTGTATGTATACACACAAACATAGATTTAAGTTAAATTGTATATTAACATATAAAAGCATGTAAGTAAATTAAAATAATAATCTGACTTCAGTCCCTTTTTATAGATAAAGCAATTGATGTCCAGAAACTTGAAATAACTACTCAAGGTCATATAAGCTAGTTAGTAACAGAATTAGCTTGAACTGATAACAAGAACCCCTCATTTCTACTCCAATGCCACATTTAACATTTTATAATTAACTTGTAGTATAGGCAGGGTGGTTTTTATCATCACCTTTTTGCAGATAGGACATCGCAAGTATGTGCTCTGGAGCTCTGAGATCTCATCGGTAAATAAAGGATGATTAAATGACAAAATGCTTGTAAAGTAATTACCACAGTGGCTGAATATGGAGGCTAAAGCAACTCCATCTTGGATGCTAATCTGCCATGTTGACTTCTGATTAACCCCAGTGCTGGGAATACCTCTAAGATTTCTACTTTATCTACTATTCTTTGTGTAAGAGCACATTCTTACCATAAATTCTGCCCCTAGGCAAATTATCAGCTATGATGCACATAGCATTCTTGCCTTTCCCTGGGGTGTTGACTTCAATTATCCTAGACATTCCTTCCCTGTGTAAGCCCTGGGCCTGGGGATAACGGTACAGGGATGCAGCATCTCATGGCCACCGGAGACCTGGCTTCTGTTCATAAGTCCCTATAAAATGTTTCTTTTTGAGAAACTCAGTTTGTCAGCCTCTTCCTTTGGCCTCTCAGCTCCCTTGGCCTTTGGGGATAGGTTTGCATATACCTACTCATTGTGGGACACTAGCACAGAATACATTTTCAATAATTGTTAGCTTTTTTGTTTTAGTTGCTTTAGTTGTTAACCACACTGAAATGTAACTGCTATAAAGATGGCTGCTAAAGAATTATTTATGAGGAGATCATTTCATCCAGCGTCTTGCTGACTAGAGATGTCTGCTTTGGGTCAATGAGCCTTAGAGTTTCATGAATGTGTTGAAGGAAGCTTGCAAATGCCCAGAAATTTGTGCAAAATTGTTGGATATATGTGGAAATATTTTATACTGGAGAGAAAAGTGATGGTTTTCATCAATTCTTACGTTTCATTCATGTTGTAGCACGTACTGGTACTTCGTTCATTTACAATAGTCTGTTGTATGGATTACCACATTTTATTCATCAGTTGATGAACATTTGAGTTGTTTCCACTTTATGGCTATCATAAACAATGCTGCCATGAATATTTCTGTAGCAGTATTTGTGTAAACACATGTTTGCAATTCTGTTGTGTATGTACCTAGGAGAATTGCTGGGGCAAATAATAACTCTGTGTGTAATTTTCTGGGAAATTGCCAACCTATTCTTGAAGGTGCTGCACTATTTTTACATTCCCACCACCAATGTATGAGGGTTCCAATGTCTCTATATCCTCACCAACACTTGTTTTCCTTTCTTTTTTTTGAAAAAAATTATATTCATCGTAGTGAATGTGAAATGGTATTTCATTGTGGTTTTCATATGCATTTTCTTAATGACTAATGATGCTGAGCATTTTTATGTGCTTATTTACCATTTGTATATCTTCTTTGGAAAAAGTGTCTATATGGATCTTTTGGCCATTTATTTAATTGGCTTTTTTATTGCTTAATCAAAAGACTTCTTCATATACTCTGAATACTAGACCCTTAGCAGACATATGATTTGAAATATTTCTCCCACTCTGTGAGGTTTCTTTTTACTCTCTTGATGGTATCCTTTGAAACACAAAAGTTTTAAATTTTTATGAATTTTATCTATTATTTTTTAATGCTTGTGCTTTAGCTGTCATATCAAAAAAAAGATTGCTTAATCCAAGGTCACAAAGATTTATACCTATAATTTTTTCTATGAGTTTTATAATTTTAGCTCTTACATTTTGGCCTTTGATCCCTTTGGAGTTAATGTGTATATGTGATACCAAGTAGGAATATTAATACAACAATATACTTTGATATAGTTGAAGCAGATACACAAATTATATTTACAGCATCTCATTTAAGATCTCTTCTAATGCAAGGTTGAGTATAATATTTTTCTGTTTTATATAAAGAAAAATGGAAAATATGTCTTACTTAAATTTTTAAAAAGAATTAAATTGTATGTGCAAAGCTTATTTCACTTAACATAATGAATGACCTCTAGTTCTATCCATGTTGCCACAAATGACAAGATTTCATTCTTTTTTTATGGCTGAATATTATAACACTGTGTATATATATACATTTCCTTTATTCATTTATCCTTTGATGGACACCTAGGTTGACTCCATATCTTTACTATTGTGAATAGTGCTGCCATAAACCTTGGAATGCAGGTATCCATTTGATATACTAACTTCCTTTCCTTTGAATAAATACTCAGTAGTGGGATTGCTGGATTGTATAGTAGTATTATTCTTAGTTTTTGAGAAGTCACCATACTGTTTTATATAGTGACTACATTAATTTAAATTCATACTAACAATGTATAAGAGTTCCCTTTTCTCCACATCCTCACTAGCCTGTTATTTTTTGTCTTTTTAACAATAGCCAATCTAACTGAGGAGTAAGATGATATCTCATGGTGGCTTTGATTTGCATTTCCATGATGATTAGTGATGTTCAGCATTTTTGGATATACCTGCTGGCCATTTTTATGTCTTCTTCGGAGAAATGTCTATTCACATCCTTTGCCCACTTTTTACTGTGATTTATTTTTTACTGTTGTTTACATTTCGTATATATTCTGGATATTAATTCCTTGTCGGATTAATAGTTTGCAAATATCATATGTTCTCACTCATATATGGGAGCTCAAAAAGTTGACCTCATGGTGGTAGAGAATAGAATGATAGATACCAGAGGCTGGGAAGGGCATATGTTTGGGGACGGGAGTGTATAAAAAAGGTTGGTTAATGTGTACAAACATGCAGTTAGATAGAAGAAATAAGTTCTAATGTTTGATGAAAAAGTAGAGTAACTATACTTAACACCAACATATTATATATTTCAAAATAGCTAGAAGAGAGGACTTGAAATGTTCCTGACACATAGAAATGATAAATATTTAAGATAATGGATACCCCAAATACCCTGACTTGATCATTACACCATCTATACATATAACAAAATATCACATCTACCCCATAAAGATGTACAAATATTTGTGTCAATAAAAATAAGAAATATTTTATAACAAAAGTAATAAGTATAGATATGAAATTTTAAAAGTAAATTTTAATTTTAAAACATTATTCTGAATGACATCGGGAGATGCACATAGTAGAGCTACATTGGGATATCATTTCATTAGCATTTCATCCAATCTGAGCAGGGAAAAACACCATTTAATCACATAATCTTGAGCAGCTCAGAAAGTATTCACAGCCCAGCGTGAAAATAGTACCAAAATACTAGCAATAAAAGAGAGCAATCTCTGAAGAAACAATAGAACTGGTATTTTGATGATCATATTGTGTGAAATACCTCAAAAGTATCAAAGAAACTTAAATTTTGAACAGTTGCAGATGTCAGAAAAAAAAATTTCAAATAGTAATTCAATCCCAGTATAAGAAAATAATATCCTAGCACAAATCAAACAAGACACTGAGAGGATCAGCACAATTTAGACAATTTCCAAAGAGAATTCCAGATTAAACCAAGATAAAGATAATTACCTTAGTTATATCTGGATAGGTACCAGGTCTGAGAAAATTTTCAGAAGACTATTACAGTCTTGATTCTGATTTTAAGACTAGGCAAACCATGTAAGCAGCACCAAAAAATAGCTCTCTCTAGAGAGAGGTGTATATACCCACCGTGTATGCAAAATGATTTATTAGGGTGGAAGAAAAAATTTTAGAATCTCTACTTATATTTTTAATTTTATAAATGAGAAAATTAAAAACATTTACTGGTATTTAACTATTAATATGACTTCATATTGATGGCCTCATTCAGTCTATAGATTAGATAATTTTATGTCATGTAGATTTATCACAAAGAAAGAAAATGTTCTACAACATGGAGACGATGACAAGTGGTTTCATTCATTTACTTTAAACATAGAGTATATCACATTTCAGAGTATATGTAACCAGAAAAAAGATTTATAGATTATATTATCCAGTTTTAAGTAAGCCAGTCCTCATTAAATGGGCAAATGACTATGAAATATATATATAAAAAATCATGGATTGACTATATTGCTAATAATGGGAAAGGGAAAATTGAACAATAAATCAATGATAGAACTAATTATTCTAATTTCTAGTGGTAGAACTTCATCCGCCACACTCAAAAATAAACAATAATAACCTAATCAGAGGTGACAAGAAGGTGCCAAAAATGTTAATATTACCTGAAAGGCTTTTGAAATGTGAATTTATATATTATTTCAATGAACAGTATTAAAGAATGTTTGTGACTTTAATGATGAGTGAGATTGATTTTCGAAAGAAATTCATGCTACAGAGTGTTTTAGAAAAAATATTTTTGGAAATATCTGCCCTTAGGTGTGGTTACTACTAAAATATATGTATTTCAGCATTTAAAAAGAAAAGCTTATCACTGCACACTGTAAAATTTTGAAAACAATGCTTTCTAACTTATCCAAAAGAAGAGCTTTAGATATTTAAGCCATTTGTAAGAAATCTATAATTTTGTTTGCAAGAATAAATTTTTTATTCTCAGGGGATATGAGAATTTATTAGATTAATTCCATCTATCTATAAATCATCAAATAATTGATTAATGCAATTTAAAAGTGAATTTCACATTGTATTAATTGCAGCCAATGAAATATTTCTTCAATTAAATCTATTAATCCTACTGATAGTCATTAAAACCAATAAACAAAATATACTGAACTCAGAACTTGACTTTTCATTCACTTTATTAAATGGTATTTAAACCAAGATTTTCAAAAATAATAAAGCATATGCTAATAGATTACATTCAGTAAAATTTTGTTAGTAATAATTTTGTGAAAGCAGAAAAGGATGTACCACTAATAAAATTATTTTAAAGTGTCACTACTCTTTATATTTTTATGTATTTATTAAAAAGTTATAGTACTTTAGTAATTTATTAAAAAATTTAAACATATGAGGGTATTCTGAGAATTGTTTATTCATTAGAGTATGTATTCAAAAAGTTTGGAAATCATTGCCTTAGAGAATGTTGCACTGAATAGGTTTATTACTCTCTGAATGTGCTTTTGGTACACAGTCATCTAATATAGCAGAAATATCCCAGTACTGGGTGACCTAGATTCTAGTCTAATTTAAAAATGTGTAAAACCCCAGGCAAGTCAATTCACTTCTCTGGGACATTTTTGCCCATCTATAAAATAAAAAGTTTGGATTGGCTGACATCTAATGACCCATCTAGCCCTAAACTTCTGGTTTCAAGATGTTCTTCATATGAGATTTTGAATGTATAGCTATATATTATTTACTGCATTTTAATAATTCAACATAGAACAAATGACTTCAACAAGAACATAAGACCAACAAAAAAGCAAAAACTAATTGTGAGAAAATGATTTAAATTTCAAATTAAATGCCAGACCTCAAGAATGAAAATCTGATTGATCATTTTACAAGCACGTATTGCCTACCAAATGTCAAGCAGTGGTTTTGCTTTGGGAGGGACACAAAGATTAACAAAATGATATCCCTGACATTCCAGAGCTCTCAATTACATTCTACACAATAGTTTGTAAATAAGTCATGTCAGCAGAGACTGAAAGCTCATATCATTGCTAAATTCTAATTTTACAATGGAATTATCCTTATTTTTTTTTTTTTTGAGCAGAGTTACAACCTCTTATGCAAAGGGAAGGAAATAAAGCAACCTATTCAGATGACCCCAACTAAAATGCATTAGAGAGTGCTCTTGTTTCTGGGTGAAATGCAAAAGAAGTTTCATATAACATTTATCCAGGCTTTGTTCCAAAATTTTCTGTAGCATGTATATATATATATAATTTCCCAACTTATACTTTTGGTTACAAAGAACTAAATGTGTTTCTCCTTTGGCTCTTTACTGTTTGTAGTCTTTCTACCAAGGATGATCAAGGTAGCCAAGACCACAAAAATGTCACTCAATCTTAAATGACAATCTGCCTAACTACCATAGTTCATATTCATAGGCATGCTCTGAAAGAAATATTTGTCCTAAAACGTGTTCATTTCTGAGATAGTTTGAGGTAAACAATCTTTCAGTCACATGATGAAATCCTTCCTACCTTGGAGAATGAGCCTTAAGCTAGTTCTGCCTAGCAAGAGCAGATGTGGATCTGATTGAAAGATGTAGTCAATTTGATATACAATAGTTTCTTAAGAGGGGAAAAAAAGTAACTCCTTGATTCACTCATCAATTCAACAGAGACAGTACTTTTAAATATCAAATACAAACTCTTCATTGTATGCTGTAGACTTTGAGGAATTAGTAGTGAAGGAGACAAAATTCCTATCCAACAATTTCCATTCCAGAGAGAGAAATAAAGTTATTAAGCAAACAAATAAGTAATAATATAATTGTTAATAGTGATGAATGCTATTTAAAAAACCATAGGAAGCTTTTAGGAGTTAGAGTAGCTATGTTGTACAGTAAGGCATTTTCAACAAAATGATAAAGGTAGGATTCCAATGAAGTGTTTGGAAATTTTAGTCATGGAAGAGATTGGAAAAGTTTGGAATTTCAGATGTTTAAGAGTTCCAGATGATATCAAAATTTATGGTCAGACCATGTAACAATTTGGAATGACTTGTATGATTTGGAATGGAATAACAAACTCTGAGGCTAAGGAATCAGGTGAGTCACCAGCACTTATAATTTTGACTTGAATGGTACAAAAGCAAAAGCAATTTATGTAACTGAAACATTTGTACCCCCATGATATTCTCAAATAAAATTTAGAAAAAATAAATCTAGCTACTAATTCTTAAGCCTAGAATCTTATCCTTGTGGTGACACAATCAGGATTAGCACATGGACTTGTATTGTTAATCAGTACATTAATTTTACATTCATTTTCACATTTAACACAACAAATGTTTGCCCTGCAGCATACCCCAGGTAAATAGCTTAAAAGGAGTTTAGTGTAACAAAATATAATTTATTTTTCTTTCTCTTTTCATCCACTCAGCTTTCATTCTATCAATGAAAACTTCATGAGAAGACACTACTTTAAAAAACATCTGAATACTATATGAACCCTTCAAGTCAAAGCCATCATACAGGCTATATAGGCCTTGAGGTCTTAAAGGAAATTTTACATCTTAAAAGAACTCACTGCTAATGAAATCAACATCTATGCCCCACTAAGGAACAAAGACAGTAAAATCAAAGAAAGAAATTTCCTGAGATCACTCCTTCTTCATAGAGCATTTCCACCAGTAGGTTAGCAAATATATCATTCTTTTGTTAACTGCTGATAAATTCTTGGTGTTCCTTCTTGCTTGTCTTTTCACCCTTTTATTCTATCTGGAGGGCTTGGTTTGTTTTTCCTGACAGCATTTGAGATTTCTAAGCTACTGCAGTGGTGCCAGCCCATACTGTGCACAGCCAGTGAAGAAGAAACAATCTGGCTGTTGTTTTAACACTTTGCAAATAGCAACTTGTTTCTCTTGGTTGAGTTTTGCCCCTGGACATCCGACAGTGCAATAATCAATTCACCAAATACAAGACAGGCTTCCTCTTCATCTTCCACTCCTGCAAATTTGGCAGTTTGAGATGGATATTTACAATTCAAATGAAAGTTTTGCTTTTTAACCATGCATGGAGATTCTTTTACACAATGAGAGATCCATTACCTTCCACAAAATATTGCACTAATTTCTAATAAATCATTCCTTGTAATTCATGTCAACTGTAACAGCAAAGAATAGGGCTTTCTCTTCCCCCTCTCCTTAAAATTGGCCCAAAGGACAAGACTCTTAAACTAACCTACAGTGCATTTTTTTATTTCAGAATATTATGGGGATACAAACATTTTGGTTACATAAATTGCTTTTGTACCAATTGAGTCAATGTTGTAAGTGTGACATCTTCCAGATAGTGTGTATTATACCCGTTAGGTATGAATTTACCCATCCCGTCATCCCCACTCCTACCTGCTTGATTTCCAATGAATGTTATTTCCATATGTGTACGTAAGTGTTGATAGATTAGTTCCAATTTAACGGTGAGTACATGTGGTGTTTGTTTTTCCATTCTTGTGATACTTTGCTTAGAATAATGGTCTCCAGTTCCATCCAGGATAATAGATGAGGTAGTAGTTCGCCATTTTGTTATTGCTAAGTAGTACTCCATGGGATACATATACCACATTTTATTAATCTACTCATGTGCTGGGCACTTGGATTGTTTCCACATCTTTGCACTTGTGAATTGTGCTGCTATAAACATTCGAGTGCAGATGTCTTTTTTATAGAATGTCTTTTTTTCCTTTAGGTAAATATCCTTTAGGATTGCTGGATCAAACAGTAGTTCTACTTTTAGTTCTTTAAAGTATCTCCCTAGTACTTTCCATAGTGGTTGTACTAGTTTGCAGTCCCACCAGCAGTGAATGAGTGTTCCTATCTTTCTGCGCCCATGCCAACATTTGTTGTTGTGGGACTTTTTCATAAAAGCCATTCTCACGGAGGTAAGTGATATATCACGGTGGTTTTGATTTGTATTTCCCTGATGATTGGAGACGTTGAGCACTTTTTCATGTGTTTATTGGCCATTTTTCTTCTTTTGAAAAGTTTCTGTTCACATTTTTGCCCACTTTTTAATGGGCTTGTTTGATTTTTTGTTGATGATTTGTTTGAGTTCTTTGCAGATTCTGGTTATTAGTCCTTTATGAGATGCATGAGATGCATAAGATGCAAATATTTTCTCCCATTTTGTAGGTTGTCTATTCACTCTAATGATTATTTCTTTGGCTGTGCAGAAGCTTTTTAATTTGATCAGGTCCTATTTATTGATTTTTGCTGTGTTTGCCTTTGGGGTCTTCTTCATAAATTCTTTGCCTCAGCTGATGTCTATAAGAGTTTTTCCAACATTTTCTTCTAGAATTCTTATGGTTTTATGTCTTAGATTTAAGTCTGGTATCCATTATGAGTTAATTTTTGTCAGTGGTGAGAGGTACAGATCCTGTTTCATCATTTATTGAATAGGGATTCTTTTCTCCAGTATATGTTTTTGTCTGCTTTGTCAAAAATCAGATGGCAACATGAGGATGGTTTTATATCTGGGTTCTCTGTTCTGATTCATTGGCTTGTCTCTATTCTTGAGTCAGTCACGGGCTGTTTTGATTACTATAGCCTTGTAGTATAGCTTGAAGTTGGACCCCATATAGCTAAAGCAACCTTAAGCAAAAAGAACAAATATGGAGGCACTGCAAATTGTAAGAGAGAAAAAACATGTTCTTGCATTGTTTGGGTGCAAGAAAAGTATTTATTAGAGTATTTTTATTAGGTATGTATTTATGTACTGTATGAGTTTAATATGTGCTCAATAAAATAGTTTCCCTGAATAGAAACTACTAATTTTCTCTGGCAGCAGTTAGTTTCTTCCTAAATAACTTAGGTTAATGATTTTCAATATTTGGTGTGTAAATCAATTACCTGGTAGTCTTATTTAAAGTTGAGAATCTATTCCAAATCCTAGTGATTTTGTTTCTATGAGTATGCAAGTGGAACCTCTTAATCTATATTTGGCCTGATAAGTTAGTTAGAAAATGGAGTTGAGAAACACTCTTGGATACTCCTTACTGGTTTATAAACTTACTATTAGATGAACAAATCTCTAACAGAAATCAGTTATTCTGGACACCATCTCCAGCTTCAATCTCTGAGTTCCTTGTTCCTCTCCCTTAGAGGACTCATCTTTTAGTATTTCAAATCTTAATAACAAAATGACATAAAGCAACTCTTACTTAATAACAGTAGAAAAGGACACAGAAAGTGTGGTACAAACTACTCTCAGGGGCTGAATCATTCATTTTTATTGTAGTCTACTTTTTTTCCTTAAGGCTTGCAAACTTGATTCGGTTGGTACTGGATTGTTACACTATATTAAGCAGAGGTAGTTAACCTGGGGTTAATGAATAAGTTCCAAGAACCTCCAAAGGCTGCTTACAAAATTTTAGGTACATAGAAATTTCTCTTAAAAAAGATTCTGTTTTTTCCTTAAGATATAACAATCTACCTACTTGAATTGTAGTATGTGAATTTCTAGGTGTTTGATGTGTGGATAAAAGTTTCCTTTGCTAAAATAACTAGTAAAAAAATCTAAAAAAGAAAAAAGCCACCAGTAAAAAGCTTGGAATCTTAGAGGTTTATATAAAGAAATAATATATATAGGGTAACTATAATACACTATATCAGATGGTACCTCCTCCTTGGATCTTCCCTGACTTTTCCAATTCAAATGTTGTCACTATTCCCTCAGATCCTCTAGCTTCCTCTGTCTGTTCAGCCCAATTGGTGCCATATGTATATCCAAGTATTGCCAATGTATCCATCTTTAGCAAGCAGTCTTTCTCCTTTGTAATAACTGTGATTTACATGATAGAGGTTGAGAACCTTGCGGTAATTGTGAATAAAGTGAAAATAGTCTTTGAGAGAAAATGTGCACAGTGGCTTCAGAACAGGATTTTGTTTTTAATGCAAACACTAATACATGCTCTCTAGTAAGTTGACTTATAGGTACCATTTATAAACTGTAGTCTGTATCCATGCAACAATCCATAATGTCATGGAAAGAAATAAGTGAGACAAGGAAATACAATGTGTTAAATCTAAAAGACAGGAAAAAGTTTTAAGAATGGTAATACCTGAAAAGCAATAATTATCCTCTATCACCAAATTGGCTATGGTATTGGTGTACATGTCATGAGTTTGACAATTTGAGATTGCAATAGGTACCTAAAATCAAACTCATAAAATCAACTTTTCTTAGTAACTGGATGAAAAGTAAAATATTTAAAGGGAGCAATGTAGAAAGCAATTTTTAACAGCAGACACAAACCCATTCATTTGAGAACACAAAAGATATTATTTAAGAAAAAGAGCTTGAAAAAGTTTAAGTCTGCCTTTATGATTATGATTCTACTCTATAGCAAACACTTAGGGTGAGGTTCCAGAAATCAGTTCACAAAAATGGAAAAGAAAACTGTAGCTAAAGGAATTTTTCCAAATTGAAATTCTTTAGAAATATGGTAACAAAAACACAAGGGACTCTATCAAGACACTGATTAAAGCTAATTTGGATTTAAAATGCAAAATGGAGCTCCATTAGATGCTTCCTCTTAAGGTATGTAAAAATATTCAAAAGCAATTTTAATCAATTTTTTCCAACAGACATGTAACACTATCTAGAAGAATATATAGTCCTGGTTTCTAATATTCACTGAACTTAAAATTGAGGAAGACAATAAGATAAGTGCTATAGTATTAGTTTAAATGAATGCTGAGTAGCAGCAGCCCTTTGGAAAGTTAGTTGAAGTAACTTGGTCTGGTCTAGGCTTTCCCATATAAAATATAAAATTGAGAGAGAGATGTATGTACTACTAGGAAACAGGAGCAACTATCTGGTGGCTCTAATAATACAGACTCTTAACATGAGGAAGCCACCCAGTTTCTTCTTCAACATGAGAAACCACAGTATAGGGCTAGTGGTTGGGGTCAGAAAAATCTCTTTCTTTGAGAGAGAGAGATTATTGAGTTTCTTTCCAAGGTTGATTTACATTTTAATCAATATAGCAGATTAGTTGTTCTAAGAAACCCTTCTCAGACCGAATACCCAAGAATAGTACACAAAATATGAATCTCAAAAAAAAAATATTGAAAGAGTTGGCATAAAAATAAGGGAAATTCTCATAGGTCAGAAGTGTCAGCAAAGCGCAAACCCATAAAGCCCAGAAGCACCAAAACCAGCATTCCCAAGGGTTTTGTTTTAACTGACCACAAGCCTAACTTAGTGGAGCATAAAAAAAAAAAATCCTATGTTCCCTATAGGAAGTTGGGAGGTGAGAACAGAGACTCTCAAATAATGCTGAATACATGAGAAAGACTTTCAACCTTTGTAGATGTGACACAGATAACATTGTATGTTCATCACAATCTTTCTTCTTCCTGGGCACAAAGACTACATATCCCAGCCTGCCCTGCACCTAGTTTGGGGCTGTGAGATGGTATTCTGGGTAAAAGGGCATGGGTGAAAATGATGTACTCTGTTTCCAGATCTGGATCTTTTTTTGGTAACTTGCTCTAGAAAAGTGGAGGAGGACAGCCCACTCCACATCATACTTGGCATAAAGAAAATAAATCTTCATTTTCCTAAGCCACTGAGTGGTTTGGGTATATTTTTAACTACATTTAGTCTGTCTATCTCAATTACTATGATAACTGAACCAGGAAAAACAAATTGTCTCACAGAGAGAAATAACAGGAATACCTGCCCTAACAGATTATGATTCTGGATTTAGTGCTTATAGGTATGGTGGGCAAAAAAAAAAATCCATGCAAAAAATTAGAATGGCCTCAAATTGTTAGAGTCCCCTAAGTGTCTTGGAGAATCAAATGCAAATTCTCTCTCAGGAAGCAAACTTTAAATCTAAGTTCAAATATTCTAAGATAAGACTCTAAGGATTATGATATAGCAAATAAAAATTACACAGAAGGAAATAAGCCACTATGAGAAAGAAAGTAGAAGCAACAAACTGAAGAAGCAGAAATGAAAAACTATACGCATTAGAATTATCACAGAAAGAATATCAAATTAGTATGCTTAAAAAGTTTATATTAATAAAATAGTGAATTAAAATTATAATTAAACAATAAAAGTTTTTAAGTTTACCATGCGAATTTGGAAAGAAACAAATTTCGAGAAATAAAAATGTCATAACTGAACTTAGAAACTCCAGATTAGACACTGATTAAATTCTGAAGATAAATAAACTGAAAGACATGAAGACATTATTTAGAAAGTAGTACAGAAAGAAAAATATGGGATCTATAAAAAAAAAAATAAATATGTATGGTAGGTGTTCTAAAATTTGTTTATAAAACCAGGTATTGGTAAGTAGTAATAGAACCAATTCTAAAAATTCTAGAACTGATAAAACATAACTGAAATTTAAAATTCTTTGAAGGGATTTAACAGTAGAATAGACAAAGGTAAACAGAGAACTAATGGATAGGTCAAAAGAAACAAACCCAAATGAAGCTTGGGGGAAAAAGAAGCAAAATAAAGACAAGAAAGTAAAATATCTATAGGATATAATAAGTCAAAATAATAACAGTTAAGTGGATTTCTATAAGGAGAATAAAGAGAAATGGAGAGAAGGAATACTCAGACATAATTACAGATATTTTCAGAACTGATAAAAGACTCCAAATCTAGATTCAAGAATCCGGATTCAGGAATCCAAGCACAATTTAAAAATAAACAGAAACTATAGTCAGACCCATCCAGAGAAACTGAAGAACACCAAGTACAAAAGGAGGATATTAAAAGCCTGACAGAAAAGACACAACAGTTACAAATGACTTACAGTCAGACCTCAGATTGACAATATACTGTATTACTCAACAATGAAAGGTGAGAGAAAATTGGATTAAATCTTCAAAGTACAGAGAGAAAATAACTTTCAGTGAATATCAAATTAGACCATACTTCAAGAACTGGGGTGAATCAAGGACATTTTAAGGGAAACTTTTACTAAGAATATTACCACCAACAAATGCCCATTTAAGAAACTTCTAAAGAGTGTACTTCAAGAAGAAAGTTGATTCAAAAAGAAAAGCTAAGATATAAAAATGTACTGTTAACATAGAAAATGGTAAACATATGAATAAATTATTGAGAGATTGACTTTATCAAACAATAACATTGATAACATATATAATTGATGGAGTTAAAAACTAATGACAAAGGACTTCTGTTTTAGGATGGAGTAGGTCAGAATAGGAAAGCACTCTTTGCTACAAAACTGAACAAAGCCAGATAAATTATATTTTTAAAGAATCAGAGAACTTTAGAAGTAAAAAATGAAAATTCCAGAAATAAAATATCTTTTATGTGAGTGAGAACTTTTCTTTCTTTCCTCTTGGGGCATTTTCTGATCCTGGGTGCTTGCTGAGAATCTGGCTAGATCTGTGAGCCTGAGAGGCTTAGTTAGGGAAAGGATAAACTAGTGGAACTTTCAGTGATTCTGTGGGGCTGCTGTGACAAACTGGAAACCTGAGGGGTGGCAACTGTACAACTGCTTTTCCTCACAGAACATTTGCTAAGTTTTGGTGCCATACAGGAAGCTGAGGAACTAGACCAAAAGCTTCTGACGGGCAAAGGGAAATCTCCAGAAGTCTTGTGGAAATGGCCTGAGCCCAAATTACTGCTAGTCTTACCCTCAAGGAGTTAGCCTTATTGTGAAGTGATGTATGGTAGAAGGCAAGAGAGCTGGTCTGAGACCTCTGAAGCATGTAGCTGACTTTTCTGCCATCTTCCAAACCTGAGGAGACAGATCTATCCAACTCAGATCAAATACCTTTGAAGGGGAGAGGAGACGACGGCAAACACGAAAAGGAGCAAGGCAGAAGTAGACCGAGTTTACTAAACTGAAACCCAGCCTCAACCTTGATTAGTCAACGGGATTGAGGTGCTCCAAACTTCTCTATTTGCCAACACAGGAAGATAACATCCTCTTGATCCTCTAGAGTTATATTACATATGATGTCCAACATACATTAAGAAACTACTAGAACTGTGGAGACAAGAAAATATGACCAACTCTTGCAAGAAAAGGAGGAGAGATGACCCAGGTATTAGAGTTAGCAAACAAAGACTGGGAAAGCACACACATGTCAGAACATAAAAGGCTGTAGGACATGGTCTTTGTTCAGACATCCTAGAGAACAAAATGCATTCAGGGGATTTCTAGGGAGAGTTCTCAGAAACAACACTGTAAGAGAAGGAAGTTCCATTGAGCAGAAGGAGAAGTTGAACTGAGGTGCAGTTGCAAGAAAGGCCTTAGTCAACCCCATAGGAGCTCTGGAACTGGAATGGCCCTTCAGAGATGTTCCAAATTGAGGCAACAGAACTGGGCATTTTTACCACTGTATTGACCTGTCATTGATGCAGTTTCCTCCGGGAGGAGGCATAAATGTGGGCAAAGCAGCTCTCCTTGGCAGAGGACCATGCCAAGCAACAGATTGAGCCATGAGTTGTCAGAGGTCAACATTTCTAACAGCTAAGGGAATAAGTGAGGCACCTGGGTGAGTCATCACAGCTTCTGCTATAGTTTACACTAGTGTTCTTGTAGCCACTTTTTTATGTAAGTTCACCCATCTGGCAACAACTCCTCCCAGATCTCTTTTCCTGTGTCAATTTATAAGAACAATGCTAATGGACACATCCTGGCCCTCAGTATTGCAGCTGTGCCTTGCACTATAACTGAAATTTGTTGTCTCCCTCGTCTACTAACCATTTCAGATTCACTCTTGGCTAACACCTCTGCTCATAAAGGTGGCTCGTATGGTGGGGTGACCCAAACACTTATTTCTCAGCCTCTTCACTGCCCATGGCAGCTCCCCTTATCCATTTACCATTAAAGTTGGGCAAGGAAATTAAGGGGCACCCAGCTGGGTCATTTGGGTGCCAAACATATTCTTCCCTACCTCCATTGTGCAACAGAAGCTATACTTTCTCCTAAGGATTACAGTCAATTACCCCTGTCAGTATGGTGACTCTTCTACTTGCCCGCTCATCTCTTGGAATAAGAACCTAAAGGAATCAGGGGGAAAAAATGACATAAAGTTTCACAAGAATTTCACTGTGTCACCTGTTGGAAACATTCCTTCTCTGAGAACAAGGGTCTCTAGACTTAAAGTTTCAGGTTCAAAAAATATAAAATCTTCAAGTGGATACCAAAAGCAGTGGCAAGGGGGGTCATTCTTATATCCTACCCTTGTTTCTAATTTCTAACTACTGGGGACAAAGCACATTTTAGGGGTTGCTAATCAGGGTGTATGTATGCTGTGTCCTGGAGGATGGTCCCTATCCTTACAGAGGACCATCTCTAAGCTGGCACCTTGGGTGCACCTTTAGAAACCCATTTTGTTGATGTGTTGGGCCAGTGGTTTCTGGCTGTGTGGTAGGTGACAGGATACATGGACCCCAAGTCTTGTGCTCACTGTTGCACCTTCTGTGCATTAGGTACTTGGTACTAGGCATAATATATCATGTATGTTGTCAGTGAGTCAAACACCTGTGAAGCTTCACAGAGTAGTGTTGGCTAAAGCTCTGCAGGAAAGCAAGATAAACCCGTATCTGGAGTACGTGTCAATTCCTATCAAGATAAATCATTGACTTTCAAGATGTAAGAAATTTGGTAGACTCAATTTCCTATCAAGTAATTATTTGGTCTCCTCAAAGGATACCACCATACTGGGGTACAACATTGGTCTCTTTTTCCGGCAGGTTAAACACTGAACAGTGGCATTCTTGCTGCAGGGGAACCTATGCAAACTTCCATCCCTACCAACATTGCTATTTCATACATGAGCCCATTGTGCTAGTAGCATAGATGACAGAAGTTGGCTGACATCAACTGAATAATTCTATTTTATTGTTTAATGCCTGGTCTGTCAGTTTTCAATGCACTATATATCAGCTGACTGTTTCCTTCAATATATGCACTATGACAAACAACAGATTCCTTTAAGATTTTCTCCTTTAAAGAGAGCACAATGTGAAGCTTTCTCAGGACAAGGTGCTGGAGGGATATTAGAGGAAGAACAGTCCTCTCGGAATTTCCAGTGGGGTCAGCAGTATGACTGTGCAGACACCCCAGTTACAGGCCCAGCATAGCTTCACTGTATTGCTTCAAACCCATTTCAGTTTTCACACTTTCTGCCATAGCCAGCCACAGAGAACTTGTTTGCCTTCTCATCCCAGGCTGGTTTGCTACATTGCTGCCATCACACCAATTGGACCTGTTTAGTAGGATGTGGTAAGTTCCTTAGGAGATAGTATCAGAAGAAAGAAAGCCCCATAAAATTTCTGAGGCCCAGCATCTTGTGAAGTTTCTAGGGGTACAAGGGTCTAAAGAGTTCTGGGATATCCTTTCCAAAGAAAAATTGTTAAACTTAGCTCCAAATATCACTAAAGAAGAGTCACAATGCTTAGGGGGCATCTTTGGATTTTAAAAGCAAAAGTCATATTTGAGTGTTCTGCTCATTAAACAACTAACTGTAAACCTGAGAGTTGTAGGCTTTATGAAAGCAAAGACTCTTCAGTAAGTCTGACCAAAGTGAAATTTATTCTACCAATTGGATTTTGTGACCCAGCAAGTCAAATGATATTTAAACTGTTCAGGCAGAGAGGACACTGTATGGAGTGTTTGGCCAGCCCAAAGAGAAGAACCACTATGCAAATGCACAAGCAATAGAAGCAAAGCCATATCCTCTTCTGCAAACAACTACTCTTATTAAGAAAAAGTTCCTGCTTGCTACTGGACCCTGGAAAATACTAAATATCTAACCATAAAGCATCAGGAGACCTTGAAATGTGTCATGGCATGTTTTTTTAACTGATCCACCAGTTATAGTTTGAGCATGTAGAGCAGCAATTAAAAACCAAGTGGAAATGGGATAAAAGACATCAAGCTAACTAACACAAGTCTTCAGAGTACCGGTAAATTGATTAAATAGATGGTTTAAATGCCTACAGTACCTAATCCTGCTCCTCAGTTCATTCTTAGAGACTTATAAAGATTCCCTTATGATTAATTGACTATGAGAAAAAAACTTAAGCTTGGTTTACAGAAGGTACTGTGTGATATTTTAATAAAATGGTTTATTTTCATATACCAGAATAATAATCAACAATTAAAATGAAGGACTATAACTATATGCAGCAAGCAGACTAATCTCAAAAATGTAATTCAGTGATATATATTGCAGAAGATTACATTCTTCTGCAATCCTTCAGTGTGATTCCATTTATATGAAGGTCAAACATAAAGCTAAAAATTAAAATATGGAGATATAGAGAAGGAATAATTAGTACAAAGTATGGGATATAGGTAAGTTGTATGTTTGAGGTAGGGAGAGAAGTGGCTGATAATTCTGTTAAAAAAACAGAGGGTTTTAAAGGAACTGGTAATGTTATGTATCCTAAGCTTTTGATGAAATATGAGTAATAATTTTATTATCATTCCTTTTGCTACTGATTCTCAATCCAAATTGAACAAGCAGAATCCAGATTGAATTTTTTTTAAAGGTCATCTAAGAAGGTTTAAAAAAACAAACTGATGCCCCGACGCCAATTTAATTATGCTGAGGTGTTTGGGTATTAATATTTCTAAATGCTCTCCAAGTGTTTCTAATGAATAATGAGGTTTGAGAAACATTGCTTTGTGCTCTTTTGTATGTACTTTATATTTCAAAAAATTTTTTAAAAGACCAAGGCAGTAAGAAATGAATTCCTATTCCAATTTTATTCCCAGACTTGCTCTGATGTATTGACCCATTTTGCTTCAGTGCTTCATGTCAGCCAGGTCATGTGTTAGTTTATTGGCCTTAAGAGACAAGCCATATTAAATGTTCTCATGAGGTAATTACTATTCCCAGCCTAACTCAGTCAACTCCATTTGCTCTTTCTCTTTAATCACCATTTCATCTGCAGATGAATTCTATCCTGGCCTAGCAAACTTCCTGTGTCAGAAATATAGGCATTTTTCTTTGTGCCATTTATTCTCTGACTACTTATAGAACTCTTTTTTTCTCTAGCTGTTTCACTTTTCCGTGCCTTTAAGCCTTGTGGCCCTACCATTTTGGCTTTCTTCTTCTTTCCTTCCTGACAATCGCATTTAGTACTTTTCTTTCCACTATATTTCCTTCATGGAAATGTCTAAACACAGACTTAGGTCTTTTTTCAAATGAAGTTGACTATTTTACAAAAAGAAGGAGAATTAAATTCATTAACAACGACCTTGCCTTCTCAATTACTAAAAGAAAATATAATTTCATCAAATGAAGACATTAATTCTGACAGCCCTACCACAGGTTTTTCTCTAGTTCTGTAAGTTCCTAAACATTATGCAAGGGTGGAATTGATAGCCAAGTTTTTAAATGTCACTTCTTCAGTGTAGTGTTTTAATATCCCTAAGAAACAGTATATTTTAAATATTCCTAAAGCCAAATTAAAGCTATCAAATGTATAGAAGTTAAAGTATGATCATTTAGGATAAACCAAGCCAAATAAAATCAATACTAACTTTATTTTTATCATGTAAGCAAAGTGTGAAAATTCAAGCAAATAACACATCGGGGAAATTTAAGACATGAAACATTTCAAATTCACATTACTTAATGTGAGATGCTTAAATGTTAATGGTATGCTGAGAATAATTGCAATTTTTCACCAGTGCATTAGAGAATTATACTGGGACCTATCAAAGATTTTGTTATGTAAGCTATTGGAAGTGAAGTATTTCCCTAACACCTTTGAAGGGCCACTTTGTCATCATAAGTATTTAATAAAAATAGAAAGTAGAATTATTTTCAAAAAGAGCTCTAATTTTTCAGATGTGTTTACTTGATCCAGACTGTAAGTATTTTGAAGAGATAAATTTACAAAGTTTTTGCAAATGTTTGACATTTTCCAAAATATTTTCTCAAAATATTTGTTAGTAGAAACAAAGTTTACAGATCATAATTCTCTAAATTTTATAACCTAAAAAACTAGAGTTTTTTTTTCCCTAAAAACAAGTATGTAAAAAATATCAGTTGCCAAGACACTAACATTGGAATTATTACACAAGAGCAGTTAACCATAGAGATAAGACTGATTTATTTAATTATATTTAAAAAGATTCCTGGCTTCCAGACAGGAAATTTGTATAGGTCAAAATATTCTTTTCAGGAAGGAAACTAAGATTAGACAATTAACCTTTTAATCCATTTAACAATTCAAATTCCCCTCATTTCAAAGTTATGCAGGCAGCTCAAAGATAATTGTTGGAATTTAAAAGGGTGTTTGTGAGAGAGAGTGTATGGGGTGTGTGTGCTTGTGTGTATGTGTGTGTGTAAAAGAATTTGATAATTAAAAATTTAAAAAGACAAAGGCTATGTGAGGATAGATTAAAATACTCCATAGGAGTTTTTTAAATGAAAGTCAGGTTTGAGGTCAATATTTTTATATGCCAATAATTCAAGATGAGTATTATATCCTTTTTTTTTAAAGAAAATAAACATTACATTTGAATCAATAAAATTACTTACTTAGTTACCTCATAGAATACAGTTAAGATAGATGCACAAAAACGATCTAAGGCAGAATTAAAGTGCATAATGTATTCCTGAAAATGGACGTGAGAAGGTAGATATAACAAATAGTGTCAACAAAGGAGTATCAGAATCTTTGTGCTTTTAACCAATGGTGATATTTGTTTTTTGCTTAAGCAATCCTTTAGTGGAAACTTTTCAAACTAAAAAGGTTTCAATATATCCAACCTTTTTCCATAATACAAAGAACAAAGACTAAAATTAGCTTAAAGAACTAGGATATTTATTCTCTCTCTTGCTATAACATCCAGAGGAAAACCAGACTCTACGATTGTTTGATTCAGAAGCACAATATGTTTCTCAAGGATCAGTTTGTGATTTATTTTTTCTCAGTCTTTCTATACTTCCATTTTTTTATGTTGCCTTCATGCTGGGGCTGGGAGCAAGATGACCGCATAAGTTCTAGATGGCAGGTCCACACCCAGCAACATACTGAGAAAAAAAAAAACACCTCTTTTGGCTTCTGTTAGGAGTGAGAAAAATTTCTCCAGCAGATTTCTCCTAACATTTTGTGGGCAAGAATGGAACTACCCATTTCAGATCAAATCATGGTCAAGGGGTAATTGATTCAATTACCATGTGGCTAAACTATTCATTTGGGCTAGAATGGATATGGGGAGACAATTCCAGTATTTACTATATGATATAACTCAGCACATATGACATTTATTATTTCATTCATTTAACGAATACTTCTAAATGTCTACCATGTATCACTAGAGAGAGAGTAATAAATAATGTAGTCATAGGCTTGGCTCTTGTGTAGCCTATATTTAGCTGGAAAAGTAGATAATTTTAAATTTTTCAGAAATACTTAAATGACCAAATTTTTAAAAATACTGTTGGATCTAGCAAAATATGTACAAGTTCTATATGAGGAAAGCTACAGATCTCTAATAAAAGAAATCAAAGAACTAAATAAAGAGATACTCTATGTTCATGGATAGAAAGACTCAATATTGTCAAGATGTTATATCTTCCCAATTTTATCTATAGATTGAACACAATTCCAGATAAAATCCAAGTAAGTTATTTTGTGGATACCAACAAACCAATTCTAAAGTTTATATGGAGAAATAAAAGATTCAGTATAACCAACACAATACTGAAGAAGAACAAAGTCAAAGGACTGATATTACCTGACTTTAAAACTTAGAGTAAAACTACAGTAATCAAGATAGTGTGGTATTGGTAAAAGAATAAACAAATAGACAATGGAACAGAATAGAGATCCCAGAAATAGAACAACATATAGTCAACTGATCTTCAACAAAGACCAAAGCAATACAATGGAGCAAAGATAGGCTTCTAAACAAATGATTCCAAAACATCTAGACATTAACATGCAAAAATAAATAAATAAATATTAAAAAGAATCTAGATACAGATCTTATACTCACCACAAAAATTAACTCAAAAGAAATCATAGACCTAAATATAAAACACAAATCTATAAAGCTTCTAGAATATAACATAGAAGAAAATGTACATATGTTTGGGTATGGCAATGCCATATTACATACAATACTGCTATAGTCTGAATGTTTGTGTACCCCCAAATTTCATATGTTGAAATCCTAATCCCCAAGGTTATAGTATTAGGAAATAGGGCATTTGGACAGTGACTGGGTCAGAAGAGTAGAGCCCACTTGAATGGAATTAGTGCCCTTATAGAAGAGGTCCTAGAGAGCTGCCTTGCCCTTTCTACTATGTGAAGATAGCAAAAAGGCACATCTATGAAACAGAAAGCAAGCTCTCCTCAGACACTGAATCTACTGACATCTTGATCTTGGACTTCCCAGTCTCTGAGAAACTGTGAAAAATAAAATTCTGTTGTTTAAAACACCCAGTTTATAGTGTTTAATTATAGCAGCCTGAATGGACTAAGACATATAATCAAAAAATAATTGCTGAGCTGGATTTTATTAAAATTTAAAACTTTTGTTCTACAAAACATTGTCAGTGAATAAGAAAATAAGCCACAGGCTGAAAGAAAATATTTGCATAGGACATATCTGATGAAAGACTGTTGTGCAAATTATACAAAAGAATTCAACATGAGAAAATTAAAAATCTAATTAAAAATGGGCAAAGGACCTGAATAGACAATTTACCAAAGAAGATATACAGATGGCAAACAAGGATATGAAAATATGCTCAACATCATGTCATTAGGCAATTGCAAATTAAAACAATGACATACCACTATAGTCCTATTAGAATGGCCAAAATCCAACTCCAAATCCAACACTGACAACTCCAAAAACTGAGGAGGATGTGAAGCAACAGAAAATCTCATCATTGCTGATGGGAATGCAAAATGGTGAAGATGTTGGATGACAGTTTGGAAGTTTCTTACAAAACTAAACATTCTCTTACCACAGGATCTAGCAATTGATCTCCTCGGTATTTACTCAAACAAGTTAAATACTTATGTCCACACCACAAAAACTGCACACAGACGCTTACAGAAGCTTTATTCATAATCGCCAAAACTTAGTAGCAACCAAGATATCCTTCAGTTGGTGAATGGGTCAATAAACTTTGGCACATCAAGACAATGGAATATTATTCAGTGTTTGAAAAAAAAGAAAAAAATATGAGTTATTAAGGGATGGAGGAACCTTAAATGTGTATTACTAAGTGAAAGAAGCCAACATGAAAGGTTTCATACTATGATTTTAACTATATTGGCGTTCTATAAGAGGCAAAACTACAGAGACAGTAAAAAGATCAGTGGTTTCCAAGAATCAGGGAGAAGGAGGGATAAATAAGTGGAGCACAGGATTTTTAGATCAGTGAAAATATTCTGTATGATACTATGGTCTTGCAGGTCATTACACATTTGTCAAAATGTATAGAATATACAACACTAAGAGTGAACCCTAATGTAAATGATGGACTTTTGATGATAATGATTCATCAATATATGTTCATAGATTATAGCAAATATAGCACTCTGGTGTGAGATATTGATAGTGGGAGAGGCTGTGTGGGATGGGGCAGAGAATACATCAGAACTCTGTACTTCCTGCTCAATTTTGCTGTGAACTTAAAATCATTCTAAAAAATAAAGTCTACTTTAAAAAAATATTATTGGAACCCTAATTAGATGATGGGCTAGGGGTGTAGAATGGGCAGGAAAGGGCTATCAGAAAAGAATTCCTTAAGAAAATGGCTTGAGTCACAAAAGACAAATAAAATGTTATATTTTCCACAGCATATCTTTTGTAGTTAGCTTTAATCTATTCATGGTGAGTCTTTAAAGTCAGACTACATTCCAATATCAGCTTAAGTTAATCACAGAATCTCAGAATTGGAAGAAAAGGTAAGAATCTCATGCAAAAATGTCTCTTCCAAAATAAAACTATAGACAAATATAATCTGAAAAGTATGTCACGCGTATTTGTGCAAATATGTAAAATGACTACAAAACACCCTTAGATTCACATCAATAAGGCTCATAAAATCCAAATAATTATTTCAGGTCCTAAGTGTAGCTGTATTTGAGAGATTTTTTCTGTTATTTTAATAGAAACCAGTGCATAAACAATATCAGTAATTATGTTGAAATGTTATTTTTTCAGCATTCTTCCTACAAATATAGAAATTTCCATGGAGAAGAAGATACTGAGATGTAGCTCCATTCAATCTCTTTTTTTAGCAGACAAGTAGACTAAGGCCTTGAAAAGCTTAAGAGTTAAGACACAAGAGTGAATTAAGTAGACTCTGGATCCAGACTGCTTGTATTCAAGTCTAGACTGTACACGCAGCTGTCTAGTCTCATGCAAGTTACTTTATCATTCTGAGGCTTAGTTTCCTCATTTTTAAAATAGGGAAAATTAAAATACTTAAATCACAGTGATTCTTTGAGCACTAAACAAATTAATATGTGTAAAGAGCTTAGAGCCATATCTGACATATAAGTGCTTAATAAATGTCAGCTATTATCACTTGTTATATTATTAGTTATTGGTATTATTAAAAAATGGGACTCATTCTATTATCACCATTCAAATCTTCCCCAAAGCTTGTTTCCAGTTTTATAGAAACGTAATAGGCATTACAGGGAAAAAATACTCATAGCTAAAAGAAATCCGTACAAGGATGGCAGGGAAATGTTAGCCAAGCAGTGCTCAACAGATTTTTCTTTAGCATGAATTCTCAGAGCCTTTCATAGGGGAATGTATGTTATTTTTCTCTGAGAGATGAAAAGAGTATTTAGAAGTTCCCAAAATGATTTAACAAACAAACTCTACCTTCACCAGAGCATTATATAGGACAAGTATCCAATGAAACACACTTTTAAAAATACTATACGATTTCACATTTCAGAACTTGAAGCCCACTGCCTCTCATTGTCAGGTAGAATGTGCTTAAATAGACTTATTTAAACAAATGATGGTATGAAATATTAACATTACTTAACATGTTAATAGATTATATCTTCACCTTTCCTCACATACCTATATTACCCTGCAACTTGCTAATCATTTTTCATTTCCTAGAAATGTAAAGATTGCTAAATACTTGTAGTAAAGACGGTCTTTTCCTTTTATGTCAACTCCCATAATTGAAGTCATACTTAAACATAATTCCACCTTTATATCTACACATAGTATATAATAACTTTATGCAGGAGTACTGAGAAAAAAGCTAAGTATATATTGAAATGAAAGAAAAAAAGGATTATAAAAACTAAAATTATAAAATGAAGTTTGTTGATTTGTAGCCTTAAAGCTATTCTTGGCTGGGAAGAAGCTCTTATTTTTCAAAGCCACATTTAACTCAAATTTTATAGAATTTGTTTATTTCAAGTAACTTCCCTTAAAAATTCTGACTTCAAATAGTTTCTCAATACCGTGAAATAATAGAGAAAAATAATTCCACTACTTAGTACAACATAGAAGAGAGAAAAATTGGTGTTGTAGATGCTTTGGCACATTTTCTAATGGAACTGTCATACATTGACAATGTATAGAGGCAGCACATTTGAAAAGTTAGGTTTAATTTCACTAAAATGTTCAAGGAAGATAGGAAGCAAAGAATGCTACATTATTCTTATAATTAGTAAATTGATGTAAGGTTGACTCAGGCTGCCCTTTGTTGATTATATAGCTGGCTTATGAAATTACAGAGAAGTAGCCTAGTGCATTAGATTATATCTAAAATCAGATGTTGCAATCACACTACAAGTAAAAACAGCTTTTCTTCCATTTCTCCTCTTATCGAAACTCAGTACTAAACCCATGGGCTTGTGAATGTCTAAGAAACTGTTGCCTAATTCAAAGGAACCTGAATTGTCTTGCTTTATCTTGATGAGATCTTCATTTAATAGAAAATTAATATGTGGCTATGGCTGCAAATGTGCATCCCATTAAGAATATGAAAATATATATAATGGAACCACCTTTTTGTATATAAAAATCCATATATCAGAATCACTGATTTGAATATAAAAATGTCTTAACAGGAATGCTATCATTTAAAAAAAATTTGCTTTATATCTGAACAATCATATTTCTATTTACTAAAGGTTTTAACATTGTCAGATGGCCACAAGCTAGTTTAAATAATTCTTATACATACATACACAAATTTCACTTATTCTGATAATTTCTTTTTTAAAATGCCCCAAGTCAGCCTTTATTTTATCATATGCTTTTAGAGCTAGAAAAAAACCTTAGACATCATTTAATCCAATTCTATCTTCTGTAATTGATAAAATTGATGATGTAGGAAATTGCATAACTTATCCACCCTGCAATGTAAGATTTCCACATGTCAGTTACTACTTTTTATGTAATTTATACTAATATGTCTTTTTTGTTTAGCCCTCTGCTATCCACTATTGCATCTAAATTGTTAGAAAAAGAGAAACACTAGCAGGTTGCTCAAACTGGGACATTCAAACAATGCAACTTAGATAACACTATAAGCTCAGAGTCCTGTACTCAGTTTCTGATTAAGTAGTCAGTGTTTTCAGATCACCTCTTTCACTTTTTTCTTCTAATATATAGCATCCTTCCCCTCAATATGGGAAACTCTACAAGATCAACAATCTGATTCCTCCAAAAAGTAAATTGTAAAGAAAATGAAGTGATTAAATCCTTTATGGATTGTAAAATATTAATCAACTGTAATTTGGACTTTATTTAGATTTGTATTCAGAAAATCAAAACCAAAACACAAACAAGAAAGCCAGACTACTGGGAAACTTTGGACAATGATTGGATATTTGTTATTAGGGAAATATGTTCATTTTTCAGGTGTTATAATAGTATTATAGCTGTGTTAAAAGAAGAATCCTTATCTTTTAAAGATAAAAACTAAATTATTTCATATGAAATGATATAATTTTTTTAATACACTTCAAAAAATTCCAACTAGGCAGGGGGATAATGGATAGAGATATAAATGAAATGAGTCTTGAGTTGATAATGATGGGTTTATGGAGTTCATTATATATGTTCCTCAACTTTTGCGAATATTTGAAATTTTCATTAAAAAAAAAAGCAAACCAAGCTCCAAACCTCTAGGGCTTGGTGAGTTCTACCTAAGTAGCCACTTCTCAAAAGCTTCTGTATACCTCATGGTTTTTTGTTTGTAGCCTTTGAAGGATTCCCTTATTTTCAAGCCAGATCATCCATATGTTTAATAAAATGTCTCTCGTACTACATATAGCAATTTGAGGTACACTGGGCTGGGTGGCATTTCATTTATTGTCATGACTGCCCCATTTAAGGAAAAGGTCTCAAAAGGAGTTCTTGACAGCCACTCTCTTCAGTTGCTTAGCTAGAATCTTGAGACAATGACCTGACACTTCCCTCTCATCTTTCCCTCCATCAGTGACTATGTCCTGCAAACTCCACACCATAAGTTTCTCACTCATCTGTGCCTTTGAATCTCTCCATGACACTGTCACCACTCTAGTCTAATTCACTGTCCTCTCTCACTTTTACTATTGCTAGTCTTTTAACCAGTCTTGCCTCATTCAGTCTGGTCCAATCTCATCCATTCTTTACAGGGCAACTTCATGTTTTGGTAAATGCAAAATTACATTCTACCAGGCCCCTTCTTAAAACTCTATGCCTTCTAATGACCTGATCATAAATTCTAAAATCTTTAAATGACCCCTGATGCCATGCATCTAGCCAAAAAATCCCAGCTGCATCCAGGGCCATTCTCTGTGTGTTTATTCTCTACAATACAATGGAATGAACCTTGGTTTTACTCTTTGTGCTAAGCTCCTCCAAGGCTCAGGGCCTCAGCCTGTGCTTTCTTCTGCCTGGCATATCCCTTCCTTTTCCACAATAACATGCTAACATCTTATTATTTGGGCCTCAGCTTAATATCACTTCTTTAATAAAGGGATTGCCCTAACTGCACACTCAAATAGCTAGCCATATAATACATTTATATAGCACTGAATACCCATCTCAAGTAAAATCGTTTTGATCCATATCCATCCTCTTCACAAGTTAGTAAGAGTCAGGAAGGCAGGGACCATAATTTTCTTGTTGACTACTCCATTCTCTCTAATGGCTAGGACAACAATGTCATATACCATAGGATCAATAAAGGTTTAGAAACAATAAATGTCAAGACTATGCTGCTGCTACAAATAGGATGATAACCAAGATAAATTCAGATTGAATTTCAGGGAGCTCATAACTGAAAAGATGAATAATACTACAGGAAGTTACCCTAGAATAAATGTGACAATCAATATGATAAAGGAAATATAGTGTGCAATGCTTTCCTGTTTTTATTTTACATTTTTCTGGGCCCAGTGAAGCAACAAGTTTGCACCTGGCATCATTCTATGAATTTACAGTAATGACTATTTGTATAGTTCGTCCAAAATGTTTGAAGTTCAAGATTATTAAATTATTTTCCCCTTTCCTATTTGAGACTGTTCTCACTTCCACACTCCATGCCAATGTTATATACACAACACTCCAGTCACTTAATAGACTTGTTGTTAACCAATCTCACCATTGGCAAGATCTAGGCAGTGACATTGCTTATAGGGAATGTTGCAGAGGCCAGCTACAGGATCTAAGATAAATCTGGGGTTCATTGCCCAGACTTCAAGGATGACATTCATTCAGTTGTAACCATGGTTTTCATACCTTCAATTTTATTGAATACTTTCTCATCTCACCATGACTGGCACATATTAGGAACCTAATTGATATTGGTTGAATAGATGGATCAAAGCTGTATTGGTATCACACCGTAAATATCTCCCATGGACAAACTGAACCGGATTCAGTACTCTTATATTATTAAGCACTCTGTCACTGAAGAGTGTGCTGCCTAGGTAGAATTTGGAAAGTGTTTAATCCTACATTGTTGGCACAATATTTTTGGCTGTGTTCTCAGTACTTGCATTCTTCTAGCAAGTTTAAAATCAATAATAGGATGGTCCATTCCCAAATGTTCTCCGACCTTAAACTGAAGCTGACTGCTCTATCACAACAAAAGTCACCTTTATTTATTTATTTAACCTTTAAGAAACAATTGAGAGTGTGTATTTTGTATGTGTACTGTCTATAAAATTTATAACCAACTTTGTACATGAGCAACAGTTTCTTGCAGATCCGTTCGATTTTTTTTTCCTGTTTATTTCTACGGAAAATTTTGCTCCAGGCTCAGCACTTTCTTTTTTCTTCCTTCATGACACTATTTAGAGTACTAAAGATGTTTGCCATGATAAGAGGATTCCAACAAGGACTTGTCATAGGCAATTGCATGCAATTTGGTTGTGGTTATGGATTTTGTTCTTGACATAGTGTCTCTGATAAATCGCTGACAGTAGTTTGTAGCTGTTCTGACTGTTCAGTAATATCAAGCCCTAAAATATATTATAGTCTTCTTTTTGATGTCTGGAGCACCCACAGGAGACCTTGTATATACTTTCTAAATTATTCTTTCCCTTTCAGACTCATTTCTTGTCTCCAGTCATCTCTGTTATTTTCTTTCTCATCTCTCTGTTTCTTATTCCCTGCCTTAGCTGTACTTTCTTCCCCAAAAGGACAGAAGTTTTTCCTTTTTATGTTTTTCATTTGTGATTCCACAAAGAGCAAGTGCTATGAGATAATATTTTCCAAAAATCACCTAAAGATGGTTCCATGATTAAAGTGATTTGAACCAGCTAGCTCTGTTCCTCTTGTCCTCTTTTATGTGAGCTTCAATGGGTAGCTTCCTCCAGAGATAGCATATATTTTCCTGCCATTATTCTTGAATGCCTCTAGTGTTAAAATGAGTATTTCTAATAATATATCTTTTCCTCTAGTTTTAACAGAAATTATCTGATTTAAGTAAACACATATGCATATATTCTTTGAAATATTAAATACAATTTTCTATTTCTTAGTCTTATGAATACCTAACCTCTTAAAAAGCACTTTTCTAACTTTTGAATTAGTTTTCATAATACCTGCTAACCAATGCTTATCAAACTTTAATATACTCACGAATCAGCTGGGGATCTTGTTAAAATAAAGATTCTGATTCCAAAGGTCTGTGGGAGGCCTGAGATTCTGGGTTTTTAACAAGCTCCCAAGGGATGTTGATGGTACTAGTGTGTAGATTGCACTTTGAGTGGCAGGGGGTCAGATAGCAAGTGCTACTGAAGAGCAAAGACCTTGACTCTCTTGTTCAGTGCTACATATCTTTGTATCTACCACAGTGTCTATTACATGCTTGGTTTTCAATATATATTTATTAAGAGAATAACTCCCTGAATCATTTACACAGACCTGGGAGTGACTAATGGCAGATACTACTGTTCCCATTTTACAGAAATTTCAAAAAGTAAAGTTGTCTGTGGATTATACAATAGCAGAACCATGGCTTTATCTGATTGTCTAGTTTCTCTTAACAAAGGATAGTAATTGCTTCATTCTTCAGTGTCTGCTCACTCACTGTTCTCTTGAAGAGTCTAGAAGTTTCCATTTATTTTGGTGTATATAATTCTGCATTTGATTCTCATGAGCTGCAGATGAAGTTGTCTAGGAAGAAGCCAATTTATCACTGAAGTGCATCTAGTTCTAGTCACGTGGTCATGTATGAATACCTTGGCAGACCTTGCCTGCTTTTCCCAGAGACCAGTTGGGCCTGTTGCTCTTTGACTGGTAAAATTTGAGAGTATGATTTAGGAGGGAGGAAGATTTAAGATTCCAATTAAATAGGAGAATCCTTTTAGCATCACCCTATCACTCCCCCTAAAAACATAAAGTACAAAAATTGAAGGATGTAATCACCTTGCTAAATTTGTAATTGCAAAGACAATGTAATCAAGGAACAAAATGAAGCTGTTCTGTCAAGATTGTGATTTAGGGGCTGCTATTAGTAGCTTCTGAAGTAGTGGGAGAAAATCATTTTCAAATGTTGGAAGCCAATTAACAGTAATGAAATATAGTTGGATAACAATTAGTAATTCCACTTCTAAGTATAGCAATGGATAGAAAATAAACTTTCCAAAGGAGCACCTCCATTGTGCAAACCTTTTAAAAATCACGTTAATTGTCAGGTCCCTTTTGAATCAAGGTGTTCTAAATCACATTTTAGCAGGAATTCTGACAGCTGAGGAAAATTCACCTGCTGAGTTACTACCTTTTAATTACCCAAATAAAGAACAAAGTACAAAGCATAACAAACTTAAATAGAAAAGATGAATTTAAAGTTAAGAAAGATATTACTCATGTATTCTAAGATTAACTTAACCCTCCCATGTACAAGAGAAGACGACTAAGGACATTATTACAGCCAACCTCCTTACTCCTTTCCTTTAACTCTAAGGAGAATAGATCTTAAGGAAACTCACTTGCCCTGCTGAGTACAGTGGCCAGAAAAATAATTTTAGACAGTGCAGGGGAGAAGGGAGGCAAGAAGAGGAATAAATCACTGCTAAATTGTTCCAAATAAGAAAAGGAAGCATGGCATATGAGGGGGAGAGGAGGGTAGCCTGAAGATTAGAATTGTGGAAACAAATGTGACAGGTGCCGAATAAAAGGAGTAGAGGTACTTAAAATGGATTTTAAGGAAAATTTGCAAGGTGATGATGGGTCCTTACAACCCTCTTGCCTTGGCCTGCACTGAAACCAGTGATTTTCTCTCAGTACTTCAGAAGCCCCATTTCCATTCAATCTAGGGTTTCATAACCTGGGCATTACTGACATTTGGGACTGGATAATTTTTCATTTTAGGAACATTCCTATGCATTGTAGGAAGATAAGCAGCAGGTGCTGCCCACTAGAGACAGTAGCATACTTCCCCTAATTGTGACAACCAGAAATGTCCCCAGACATTGGTAAATGTCCCCTGTGGGGTGCAATCACCCTCAGTTGAGAATGCTGGATCTAATCTCAAAACCTCTGATAAAGGTCTACATTCGTTATTTGTGATTTGCAAGTTGAGTAGGCATATATGTAATGCTTTGATTTGCTTTTAGTGCTGTCATTTGTTTCCTTGGATGTACAGATTGGTCTCAGTGCAAGCCAGTGCAAGAGCAAAGGTTTCCAAGTGGGTCCAAATACATTCAGATTAACCCTTAAGGGCTTTTGTCTATAATATTTGCCCCAAAATGCAGGGCCAGCTGCAACTCAGTTTGAATTATCAACTTAGATTTGAGTCAAAATTGCATTGTTATAATAACTGTAAAGAGCAAGTCAATGGATGTTGAACTGACAGGAGCTAGGATGAAAGACCACATCAAATTGAGAATAAGATTGCAGAAACCCTGTCTCCATCACTCTTTCAATTTTTGACAGGTTGAGGATGTTAAGGTAATGTTCAAGACCAGCCATTTCTATTGAAGAGGCAGAAGAACATGATGCTATAAACACTTATTCTAATTAAATAATCCTAGGGAAACCAGTGTGAAACTCCAGACTGGAAATTGTAGTTTAAACCAACCTCTTTGGACATGATATGTTATAAATTATGTTATTCTTCTTGGAAAAGAAAGATCAAAAAAAGGGTCAGGGATAAGCAGACATGCACTGGTAAATGTTCAACAATGGTTTTTCTAAAAAAAGGCACTTATGAGTAACATACATTTCCCAATTTCTGTAGCATAACTACTGCAACCATAGCTAATTTGAAGCTATCAACCTGTAGTCACTGAAGGCAACGTCAGGAATAATTGCACACAATGAGTTTGTTTGAGTCAATAGTTGCAACGCCAGCACACCGATAGGTATGAGGTATAAATGTTTGAACTTGTTCAGAGCCTTGCTCTCCTTCACCTGCTCAACAGTGATCCCATGGAGAGAGAAATACCTGGAAGCTGAGGATAAACTATCAAGCAAATTTTGAAAATACTGTTTCATAAGCCTCTTTGCTATTTCAAGATATTTCCCTTTGGTATCCCCAATCTTTTAGTATGTTGAATAATTTAGCCATCTTTATCACTGAAATCTCTGGGAATTTACTTGGCATAGACTGACTAGGGACACTGGGACTTGGGCAAATGTTTATGTTAGTCATGTAACATATTTATATTATGTTACACATCTAAAATACTGAAATAGAAAATACACACATAGATGGTATGTTACCTGTGAGTCACGATTAGAACACATCTCTGAGTATTATATCGGCATAACAAGCCTCACAGGTAGACAATAGAGATGATCTAGGAATTTATAGGATTTCAGTACTTTAATATGGGAACTCAAGGCCGTAAAGCTCTATGTCTATAGAAGAATGTTGCACTTCATTCAAAACAGCTTAAGAAAAGGTGAAGCATGTAGATTATATATTAATAAGCATATGTAAAGATTAGAAAAAGATATGCCCTGAACATTTGTACAAAATCTAAAGATCTTTGTACCAAGATTTGGAAGGTTGTCTGGAGTGTAGGTTGAAGAATTGGAAATGACTGGAACAAATCAAAGTGAACAATGTATGAGCACATTGGCACAGGTGACTGAAAAAGGTTAGGATTCCCCAGAGCCTGTATAGCTCTTATAGATTAGTGAATTCAAATCAGAAAGAGGAGGATAAAAGGTCAAAAGGTGCTTGCCCTGAAGTAATAAGGACAACAGAGTGATTATCAGTTCAGCTAGCTGATACGGACCTAGCTTAATGACTCCAGGGTGGCTTCTTCACCACTGAGGTCCCCAGGGAGGAGGATCAATGAGTTTCCAACTCCAATCCAAGGGCTCATCAGAGCAAGTCTGGGCCCTTGGGTCTGCATGAAATGTGGTTAAGTATTAGGCAAAGAAGGTCACCATGATAATCTAGAGCTTGGGCACCTAGAGTAAGATCACAAGGTTGACAGGAACAATTCCAGAAGAAATCCAGTATCGCTCAAGCTTTGGGAGATGGGAATTCTCCCACATTTTATTGTCTGCAGAGTAACTCTGAGAAGCACCATCTGATCCCTACTGAAGACATAGGTAGAGTTGAGAGTTAAAGGGCAGTTATTATGTTCAGTCCCATTGAAATTCTAATACCAATGGAGTTGCCCAAGTCCCAAGATCTCTAGTCAATCTGCAATGGGTAATAACATCCCCAGAGATTTCAGGAATAAACTGGGGAGAAGGTGGACAATTTGCCAGAGTAAATAGTGAAACCACTGTGAGGAAGATTATGAACACTTTTTCACTAAGGATAATAGGTTGGAAAAAAATACATTGCATACCTACAATAAGAAAAGTATGTTGTTGCAGCACAGTACACAGATACACACACACACACACACACACACATAAAAATTGCACTAAAAGTTTTACAGAATAAAACTCATTTTCAAATGCATTCTGTTTCAAAGAAAAAAAACACTGGTCTTATTACATCGATTTTAGGAGTTATTAATGGATGAATACCTACACTTTGATAACTGTGTTATTAAACCTCCTGTTTCAAGGTGGATTAATACTAAGGCTAAATTTTTCTGCATAATAAAAGATTAGAGACAGCAAAAGAGAAAGTTTTTGAAAGGCAAGGAGGCTAGTGGACAAGAAATGGGAAAAGAGAAGCAGAAAAACTGATAGAAGATGAGTGGATGATGTATAGCTATCAGATTAAAAGAAATTTTGAGAGAAAAGAAATGATTCACATGGATTTTTAAAACTTTTACTATATCACTAGAACTTTAAAGCCACCCTTATGTTCACAAAACCTTGAGTACAATTCCATATTGCTCCTTACTGCTTCTTAAATTAGATATTTTGGCACTATAAAATCAATTTATTGTGCCACAATCAGCATTTTTGAAAATAAAGTAGATAATAGAAAGTATCAGTGTGCCTTGAATGTAATGTTATTTTGAAAAAAATGTTCTACTTATATGTACATATATACCTGTGGATGTTTGTATATGTAATGCACAACCATGTAAAATGAATTTATTACTGAGGGTTGGAGTCAAAATTGCTTGGTAGTCACTGCCCTAGAATACTCTGGGATGTATTCCAAGAGACATCAACATTAATAGCAGCATTATTTATGACTAAAAATTGGCAACTTTGAACATTCTTCAGCAGGAAAATGGATAAGTAAATGGTGGTATTTTCATATCATAGAGTATTAGACTGAAATAAAAATGAACTAGCTCAATAAAACAGCATGGATGAATCTCAAAAACTTAATGTTAAATAAAATACTGCTCAAAGAAGAGCATATACAGAATTATTACATTTATAAAGTTCCAAAACAATCAAAATAAAGAATAGGTGTTTTAGAGATATACACATTTGTGAGCAATCCATGAAGAAAAGTGAAGAAAATCAAAGAAAAACATGAGAATGGTGATTATATTCTGAAGGAGAAAGGAATGAGCCACAGTGGAGGGCACTCAGAGTTCAAGGGTATTGCTCTTATTCCATTTTTTTAAGCTGATGTGGAATATACATTTGTACTTCATATATACAAGTTATATGTGATTTTTGGTATGCATGATACATAAGCAAACTTCATTTTATTACAGTTTGTTTCATTACACTTTGCAGATATTGAGATTTTTTACAAGTTGAAAGTTTGTGGCAATCATGCATAAAACAAGAATATTGGCACAATTTTTCCAACAGCATATACCCTGTGTTTCTGTGTCACATTTTAGTAATTCTCACAATGTTTCAAACTCTTTCATCATTATTACATCTATTATGGTGATCCATGATCAATAATCCTTGATGTTACTATTGTAATTGTTTTGGGGCAACACAAACTATGACCATGTAAGATGGCAAATTTAATCATTAAATGCGTGTGTGTGTGTGTTTGTGTGTGTTGGCTGCTCCACTAACTGGCCATCCCTCTGTCTCTCCCTTTTACTGAGTCACTCTATCCCTGAGACACAATAATATTGAAGTTAGGCCAGTTAATAACCCCATAATGACCCCCAAATGTTCATGTAAAAGGAAGTGCTTCATGTCTCATTTTTAAATCAAAAGCTAGAAATGATTAAACTTTGTGAGGAAGGCATGTTGAAAGCCAAGATATACCAAAAGCTCCTGTGCCATACAGTTAGCCAAGTTGTAAACACAAAGAAAAAGTTCTTAAAGGAAATTAAAAGTGAACACACAAATGATAAGAGAGTAAAACAGACTTATTGCCAATATGGAGATAGATTTAATGGTCTGGATAGAAGATCAAACCAGATACAACATTCCCTTAAGCCAAATCCTAATTCAGATGAAAGTACTAACTCTCTTCAATTCTATGAGGCTGAGAGAAGTGAGGAGACTACAGAAGAAAAGTTTGAAGCTAACGGAGGTTGGTTCATGAAGCTTAAGGAAAGAATCTGTCTTCATAACATAAAAGTTCACGGCAAAGTAGTAAGTGCTGATATAGAAGTTACAGCAAATTATTCTGAAGCTCTAGCTAGGATCATTGATTAAAGTAGCTACACTAAACAACAGATATTCAATGTAGATGAAACAGCTTTCTATTGGAAGAAGATGCCATCTAGGACTTTTGTAGTTAGAGAGAAGTCAATGCCTGGCTTCAAAGTTTCAAAGGAAAGGTGACTTGACTCTTTTGTTAGGGGCTAATGCAGCTGGTGACCTCGAGTTGAAGGCAAGGCTCATTTACTATTCTGCAAATCCTAGAACTGTTGAGTATTATGCTAATTCAAATCTGCCTGTGCTTTAAAAATGGAATTTCAAAGCCTGCATGATAGCACATCTGTTTATAGCGTGGTTTACTGAATATTTTAAGCCCACTGTTGAGACCTACTACTCAGGGAAAAAAGATCCCTTTCAAAACATTACTGCTCATTCACAATGTACCTCATCACCCAAGAGCTCTGATGGAGATATTAAATATGCCTGCTATAAAAGAAATCAAAATATTTTCTAAAATTTTTATAAGGTATATAGATTAATCCAATGTAGAATATATGTACACAGATAGAAACCTCTTCAAAAGTTGAACTGTTAAATGGCTTTAAAACACAAACCTGTCACTGAACTTTTCTATGTCAGTAACACATTTTATAGTAATAGTAAAGTAAAAAAAGAAAGAAAAAATAAAATATGAAATGCAGTGTACTTGTAAGAGACTGGCACCATTTAGGGTATGAATTTTGACATTAATTTGGTAATAGTGATCAACATATGATGTATTCTTTTAGTTGGTGAGAATATCATTCTTAAGAGGTCATGAAAAATGCATTAAGTTTTTCAGTAGATTAGATTTCTCTGCTCCATGCCCACAGACTTACCTGGCTCATACTCCAACAAACATGTGACATTGTGCACAAAAGGAACTAGATTAAAATATACAGATATATATGCACAACATCATTTCCACCACTGGAAAACAATTCAGATTATTAAGCAACCAGTGTTTTAAGCAGTATGACAGATTTATCGAAAATTCAAAATAAGTATAAAAAGTAATTCCTCTTGTTTTTGATTCATGTCTTACTTAATAGGCTAGAAGTTTTAGATCACAGAAGTTCTAGGTTATAGTATTCAATTGGCAAACATAAAAATTTTAATCCACAGTTTCTTGGTAAGGAAAAAAGAATATTCATACAATTCTAGTCAGTGCAAATTGGTAGCATTAAATCTGTAGCATTATCCATCCAATTTAAAATGCACATAGCTTTTGACTTAGAAATACAATGTCTACATATTTCACAGGTGTATAAATTATACATGTGAAATTATACACAAAATATTCACTATAGTAGTTTCATAATAAAATATTGAAAACAGTTGAAATATCTACTAATACAGGATTAGTTAATACAATATGACATCTTTAATGGAACACAATGCAGTCACGAAAAGAATGAAAAAACTCTGTTATTACAGATGAATTTATAAAATATATTGAAAGTAATAAAATCAAAATCTTCTATTTGTATAAATAAAAAGAATGTACCTGCTTGCTTTAACTCTTTAGAATACCTCTAAAGATATGCAAAAAAGTGATGATAATAGAAATCCCTACAGAGAACAACCCAGTGGCCAGGGATGGGGTAAGACAGAAACTTGTTTTTCATTGTATACCCTTTTGTACTTTTAACATCATATCATATGCATGTGTTGCCTATCCAAAACTAAATACAATTTAATTAATAACTAAAGATATTAGTTATACTATTTTATAATATAAAATAAAATTTAGATATGTTTTGATAATTCATATGGATAGGCTATAAGCAATGTAGGAATTACAATAATTTGAAGAAATATTTCACTTCAGGCCAGCAAAATTTTATTAGGCACCTATTATATAATAGACTCTGTTATATATATACACTAAGAATCCTAGAGATGTGGTGGGTCTTTTTTTTTTT